>JAODKE010000028.1:93484-125775 GCA_026779605.1 Mormyrus hasselquistii | reverse complement strand
CAGCCGGCTCTTAATTCTGTCCGGAAATGGAGCGGTCTTTTGTGTGTGTGGTTGATGGTGGGCGCGGGGTCCGGCGGGCTGGGAGGTCGGTTATAGGGCACCAGGATCCCTAAACCAAAATAACCACTTTCTGAGTTTGCCTCTTTTAAACATATGATTTGATGTTTAATTTGTAATTATTATCCCACAACTTTTAGAACTGTGTCTACATACCTGTATATATTTATACATAAAATCCCTTCCTGCATACAAGGGGGCAGCACATAGCTGGGACAGGGAATGAGTTTATGGCTGCTGGTTTTAAATGTTAGCACACGCATCCACATGAAAGCGGCCTGCTTTGGGGAGCATGGCTAGCACCTCCAGCCTGTTATTACTAGGAGGAGGCTGGTGTTCTAGGAAGGGGAGACAACAAAGGCAAAAGTACCCTCTTTCTTCTCTTTGGTCCACCCTTGAATTTCTCAAACAAGAGCTCCTTGTTCTGAAAGAGATGAACAACAAGGGCTATTACAAAAGATATGTATTTAAACTGCCTGTGTGCTTCATGTTGATGAATATTACTTATATGTTACTTGACCTCTTGGGAAAACAAAATGCATGTCTGATAATCGTATTTACCTACATCTGCCTACTGCTCCTCTCTCATATTCCATGCAGAAAATTGCTTTACACGGTAAATCAGCAGATTGTTTTGCATGCTTTTTATTACAGCCTGCCTTTGTTTATGTATGTATGTATTTTTTTATTAAAAAAAAGCTGTTGCCAGTTTTTCACCAAAGATGAACATAAAATACCACCAGATCGAGAACATAAGTTACCCAAAAAACTGCAGGTGAGTTCAGAGACATATGTGTGATGATACATCTGGATTGTGATTATAGAAAAGGGAGAAGAAGCAAGTCAACATTTTACGCACAGCCCCTAGTGGACAGAGCAAGCTACTGCATGTTAGCTGTATTAATGAGGCTCCTGATGACTATCATCAATATCCATCTGCGCCCGTGAGAAGAACACAGTCATTCTATTATAGGTAAGTCCAAGGATGGACACAAAGCCCCTGTCCCCACACACTCACCCACTTCGCCAGCTGCGGGTATGGATGCGCCGAATCAAACAAGTGTTGCCGCTGCTGGAACTCCCTGTTAAACTTGGCCGTGTTGGGAAAGTTCTCCAGGCAACCGTCTGACTCTGGGGACAACCCATCATAGCACAAAGTGAACAACATGACAAAAGCCAAAACGTTGTCCTTTTTGCAATGATGGCATGAAGAGTCCAGTGCCTTCACATGTTAATTCTGTGGGGGTCCAAATTCAGTGGGTCAATGCCCATTATAGTCATCTTTTGCAGTAGCAAGTAAAACCATGAGTTCAATAGATTCATAATTTTAGAAGAATATTATTTTGTTGCTTAATTTCTTTTTATCTAAAACAATCAACAGTCTTATGCTCACAGCTGTATCCTTTACTGGAACAACTCAGGTGAACCCCCAGTTTCAGGGTCCAAATTCAAAGTTCTTCCAGGTCTTTGCAACCTTTGTAACACATTACTGTAGCCAAGCTATAAACAGCAGGAGAACGGAGAAAGGGAAACACTACCAAAAGCTTCTCCATTATACATCTCAGTGAAGGGGGTGAGCCTGGCAGGTGGTATAGGACTGAGCTCTGAGTGGATTGCAAGGGAGGAGATCACGACGGGGTGCACTTCTCCGATTTGTTCGGGCTGGGCTAAAAGTAGCAGGACTTGGGCTGCATGCCAAGCACCTTCTCTGACCCAAAATGACTTATTGACGTGTATGAAAAATTAATGGGGGTGGGGGGGGCTTACAGGGTCCTCCTGAAAGGCACACAAGCTTGCCGGATGGGAAACACCAGAGAGAGGTGCTCTGAGAAAAGCAAAATCTTTACTTTCTTGCAAAACCATAATTGTAAACATAAATGAAAGGAGGGACAGAGGGACCATGGGACTTCTGCAAAACTGACTACACATGTTAACTCTCCCCCATGCACACAGTACTTCTTCTAGGCAACATTGGAGAGGAAGCAGATTCATATCTAGGGACTTGTCGCATCCAAGCCCCCAACCCCACCTACCACAACCTGCTCTTCAGAACTTATATTAAAGTAACCTGCTGGTGTTAAAAAATTTGTATTTCTTCAGTTCAAAATGAAGGCCAGATTCAGAGGGGGGCTGGACACACTGTGCTGAAGGTAAACACACCACCATGTGCGATGCCTTATTGACCTCCTGTTGGTGCCCATGTAGCTTTACAAAAGGCCACTCTGACTTTCAGGAAGGAGCCTTGAGGCCTTTTCAGGCCTTGCAGGGCCTATCCAAAGCGAGGAAAAGAGGTCTGCGCCAGTTAATGATAACAGTGGCAGTCACGCAGTTCGCCTGTGACCAGTCTCTAAGGGAAGGTATTCCATGCAATGACATTTTTAAGATGCCATTTAATGGCCATCGAAGAACATCCTCTTGCACAGGCATTAAGAGGAGACCTAAACATTCCAGGTAGTCACTCAAATAATGAAGTGGTAGGAACAAAAGCAGGTAGATGAATGAAAGAATGTTTTGTGGTTTTTACTGAAAGACTTAACACAGGTGCTTAATTAACACAGGTGCCTTTAACATAGTTGAACCAACTATGTTAAAGGCGTGACAAACAGAGGTTCGTCATTTTTGTAGCGTACAGAACTTAAAATTAGGAGGAAGCTTCCTATGTCTAGAATGTGTTTTTCAATACCAGCTATCACATTAAGACACAGAAACCTACCTGTCTTGCCCAAAGGACAAGGATTTGGAGGGTCCGGATAACCCTCATCCTCGCTGAAGTCCTTAGGGACATTGTCCCCTGTTAGTTCTGCAACTATGTTGGGAATGTTTCCATAAGGTCCCAAGTGCTGGAGCCCCTCATGAGCACCACCTAATGGAGAACAAGATTTCTAGAGATTTTTCTAGAGATTCTTCAATAGAAAATAAAAGTATTTCAATATTCAGACCATTTCATAATATGCTGAAATTGAACACAAGTTACCAAAGCCAAGGTTATGAAAGAAATCCAGAGATAATAGTTCAAAAAGCTTTTTGATCTAACTATCCATTCAAAGTGCATTCTCTGTCCTGTGAAAATGTGCCAGATGACTCAGTTGCAAGTGGTTTATGAATTCCTTGAACTGAACCTAATACAAAGGAAAAGTAGAAAATATCAGGCCGTTTAAAGGCCAATGTACAACTCATGTTTAAGTTCAAGCTGGAAAATATTATAAACTAGGTTTATACTTTTTTGGGCAAAATAAATACATTCTTCCAGAGTATAAACTAACCTTAGACTCATAAATAATTTGTAATTTGTTTCCACCGGTGTGTGCTAGTACATAAACTACTATTGAATTTAACAAAAGCCTATGGCTTCTCAAGAAAAAACACCAAAGGACCAATTATCTATACCAAAAAGAATACCATTTAATATGCCTCAGATTTTAGGTAGTGACTTTACTCTGGTGCTCTCTTGTGGAACATCATAGTTACTGCAGTAATTCTGAAGCCACTCATTAACAGAAGGTTGTCCATTTTAGACTTAATTGCTGAGCTAAATGCGCAATTAGTTATTTTTCCCTGAAGCCAACACAACAGAAGAGTGCAATTCATTTGTGAAATGAAATGATTGTGGTATCACTGTGTAGGGGATTAGTTATAGAAATGCTTGAAGTGTCATTGTTCAGGATGACAATCGGTGACGTTGACTCTGTCTTTAGCCAGTGCTCCACAGGAAATCTTGCAGTGTCAGTTCTCATGCTACGGATCTAGACGCTGCTCCGCACCATAAGGTAGCACAGCCAGTACACTGAATGACTTCATCCTGCCATCACCAATGCAGGTCATGTGACCTCACTGCAGTCACAGACACTGGCGACCCCTGGCTGCCAGACTTTGAAAATGGGACTTATCCCAGATTAGCTTATTTGGTTACTGCTTATTTCGGAGATTCTCAATTCAGCCTTGTCACTGAAACCATGCTGCAGATGCAAATGGGGGTTTTGTCACCTTGCCAGTCTGTCCCAAACTGCCTTGAGCCAAACACCAACACAGGGATCTAGTCAGTGAAGAGGGGGTATTGGGTTCAAAGAGTTACCTTAGTTTGTACCCCCCTCCCCCTCACCAAGGAAAATCCATGCAAGTATTACAAGGGTCAGAATGCAACAGTGTAAGACAATCTGAAAGAATTCTCTGTATATTATTATGTTTTATATTGCTGTATTTTCTTATGAAAAGGCCATTTAAAACAGCAGGCTTTCCAAAGAAAGGTCAACATTAAAAGGGTCTGACTGTTGCGTAACTAATCCTTTAGAGCAGCAAACAGATGGACATTTACGCAATTATGATCTGGGGAGCCAGTGTGTGGCATTGCTTATTATGCATTAGCTGTTGGCATTCCATTCCAGATCATAGTTAAAACATTTGTTATTATTTTCCACAAACCTTTATTTCTTTTATGAGGCTCTATAACATGACTTTGCCTGTACTGGATGTGACCTACATTCGTTCTTTCTCAGTGTAGGGTGATATAGTGGCTAGCAGTGTTGCTTCCCACCTCCATTAAATATGTGGAATTTGCAGGTTTAGAGCACTATTTTATTCTTTATAAAAAACATCTCTGTGTTTTTATAATACATAAAGCAAATGGTGACCACCTTGGATGCTTTGTGGTCCAACGATGTTAGTGGCCTGGTGAGCAGGATATTCCACCCTGGGACGTGCGATGCCCAGCTCCTCGATAATGCCGTGCAGCAGACGCTGGAGATCAGCCTCCGATACCTGGTCCACCGCGCGGGTGCTGCGGCCGGAAGTGAACGCAGCGCAGCACAACAGCGCGCCCAGTACAGCTGTGTGCACCGGCCTGGCAGAGGAACCCATCACTGCCTTAGCCTGTAAATCATTAATTAGATTCGTTCATAAAACAGATTTCACAGAATAAGAATTTATTACCCACTTATTTATAGCTTTTAGCGCCAGAAATCGTATTTTACAAATATTTTAACGGACGTTTATTTTTATATTTCTTGTTTAAAGCTCGTTTTGTTGACTCAGTATTGTGTGTTCAGGATATTTTCTTTTCAAAATTATAATTAGATATTCCTGAACGCCACTCCAAAGTAATTATGTAGCTACTATGTTATTGATAGTCGGTAAACGCGATTGCAGAATGGACATATGGATAATTTCAATTATTGTATACAAAATAGATAATCATATTGTATAAAGTACGACCAAGATGTTTATGTATTGCTTATTAATCTTTGAATTGTATCATTCGTTTTTATTACGGTACACATTTCACAAAAAACGGAATATTTCAGCATAATGATATAAGTTAAAATGTAAACCAGGAGAATTCTAAGATTCAAAGCCGCAATTATATGCGTCACTGGTTTTTCTAAATAACATCGGTTACGCTGTCCTATGCAGATTTATATCACTACATTCCGGAAAAAAACGGTATTCGTTTCCACTATTCCTAGAAAAAAAAAGATAGTTTTGTTCTGATGCTCATCTTTACAACGGAAAAAATATTTATAAGGGATGGGCGATAATGTTTCCTTACCGTTTAATAGAGAAGCGGGCAGGCAGCACTGACTGTCGGTCCTATCGCGATGGCCTCCTGGCTGCGGTCTTAATGTATGCAGTTACCACGGCAGCCTAGCCACTCCATACGGCCTTAGCAGCCTACGGCGGCCTGTTACCAGCATCGAGCTTAACACGATCTATTAATCATGATCGCTCTTGGACTATCTTTACAAATTGTGTTGTGGTCTATATTGTTCTGCGTGTTTGATGTAAACGTTCAACCATCCTTTCAGCTAAAAACGAAACAACCCGTGTTATGCTTCAGCAGTGTGTGCGCAAAGGATAGCATGGGAGTGTCAAGTTAAGATAAAATCAGTCACATTTTATAGTATTTATTCGATGTTAAATTTCAATTTTTTTTGCACAATCCTCATTTTGTATTCAAAATTTCACTATAAACATTCCTTGAAAATTTTTGAAACAGAAAAAAACAAAAAAAAAAAAAAAAAAAAAAAAACAGTACAGGCCCAAAACTAAAATTCTAATTCTTTTAAAATGGATAAATTCTAATCTTAAGACTCAGTAAAACTTAAAAGTCTATAAAAAAAAATAGATATAAATAAGACTAAGGCACCAACCTGACACACACACCAACCCATGTCTTATACTCAATTACCATCGGTCAATCAGAAGTCACGGGAGATGCCCACACCACAAATTCAGGCAGAAATCAGAGTACTATAGTACTATACAGCAATAAATCACTATTCTGCCAATTACCAGTCACATAAATTAAGTTTTGTAAACAAAGGAAAAAATGTTTTCTGTTCAGTTTTAACAAATAGCCTACATTGCACATATAGCAATAAGTAAAGCATTGCAAACAATAGGGTCAGAGGTCAATGGGCTTCATGGCTGAGAGAAGCCTGCCTTCACTGAGAGGATTTCTGGGTGAACCTCTGTAGCAACATTTGTCATTTTCGTACACCTCATGCAAAATGATCTTCGGTGGGTTCACAGAACGAGAAGAAGTGTTACTGTTGAGCAGCTGGCAAGGCTCGCTTTTGGCCTTTTGCTGTACCCTGTTAGTTACATCGTCAAGGGCGTTGCCACCAACTTGCCACCTAGAGGGCTTCCTTGGGGCAACTTTGGGGCGCTGTTTGGCTTGCTTGTCTACGTCCGCTTCACTGACCTGCCGCTCTGTTATAGACAGACCACTCTCCAGGCTGATGGACTTTCTGACAGGACTCTCGGGAACTTGGACACGTGTTGCGCCTATGAGCAGTGTGTTGATTCGCCTAACAGACTGGCGGACAGGGGTGCGCTGAAACTTTAGGGGGGATCGGACTGCTTTGGTCTTGGGCGAATTCAGGGTGAGGGTATTGAACCGTTGGATGTGGTCGGCCACCCGCAAGTGGCGTGTTTCTTTAGGGCCCGGTGAGTTTTTAGACTTTAAACGGCACACCTTAGCATCGGGCAGATGCATGGGTGGGGGGGTTCCAAGCGTGGAAAGACCTGGGCTGTTCAGCTTGGGCACTTGCAGTTCTATTCTGTAGGACACTGACTGGCCATTACCATCGATGGCCTCAACTGACCCACTGTTGGTCTTCTGATCAACCTCTCCACCTATGTTACCATTCCCCCCTGACTGGAATACAGATTCCTCCTTGTCCAGAGGACTCTCTGATGGTCCAAGCTCAAACAGGGTGGAGTCAATATGTAAAGGAGTCAGGGGAGTTATTTCTAGCTCACTAAATGTCACAGTTTGTTCATCAGTAACTGCCTTCTTCGGAGTCGGACTGTAACAGCTTTGTTTGCTCTCCTGAGAATCTGTAAACGTTGGACTTGTCTCCTTGGCTTGCATTACCAGCTCCTTCCCTGAGAGGGTGCTACAGTGTATGATCGAACACAGGTTGCTGCCAGACTCTGTGAACGCCTTCTTGATTTGAAGTACTGTGGGCCCAGTCATGGTGTCGCCCCCCACGGAGGAGGAGTAAATATCCGCAGATAAGTTTTCGACAGCCGGGAGCTTGGTGGTAGCCAGAGTAGGCTCTGAGCAGCTGCTGGTCTTATGGCATGTTCCCACAAGGGTGTCTGAAAGAGAGTCACTGCTAAAGGCCTGGGACACAGCAGGGCTGCCCAAGTTCCAAGACATTTGCTGTCCAGCCACAGCACACTGTGGGCTCAGCAGGTTGTCTTCAGACTTGCTTATTTGCTTGGAACCTGCAAGACAGAATAGTTGATAGCAAACATACCACCCTTATAGCTTTGTATTAACTTTACAACCAGGGGAGGCAGGGAACAAGAGTATACAGAGATTCACTTACGTTTTGAGGGCCTCCTGCCATGTAAAGCAGCAGGATGGAAAGGAGTATCTTTGGCGAACTGAAAGCTGGTGGTGCTTTCTTGAGTAGCAAGCCGCCAGCCAACGGTCTCAGATGCCTTTGGCCCCAGGAGAGAATGTGAAATGACATTCTGTTGAAATAAAGGTGTCTCTTTTTTACTAGGATTGAAGATACACAAGTGCTTGTGTGTCCTCTTTGACTTGTAGAAGTTTCCAAAAGGAAAAATAGAGAAAAAAATACTGCTGGTCAAAAGATATTGGTTATTATAATTTTATTTATTAAATATACATTTGAGTATGTGTTTTAAAAAGGAGCCATTTCACAAAAATGTTACAAGATATTAAGAAACCATCCGACAGGTTTCACATTGCATTAAAGTGCCAAGACCTATTCTATGTTAACAGATTCTTTTCATGTTAATAACAGAAACACCTTCCCATCAGTTAAGGAGTATGAACATTACATATATATCTTTGCATACACTGCATATTTGCACCTACTTTTTCCCATCTTTCACCATCACAAAGACAAGATAGGAATTGATTATACAAAGTGCAAAGTTTAGTGGTTACTTAAAAATCAATACCTAATTAGAAAGAATGATTTTGGTATTAAGACTAAAAAAGTACCATTTCATAGTTTAAACAAAACACTAAATGTTCATCAAGTGTCAACCCACCCCCTACCCCTCAAATGAAATTAATATTCCACAGTAAATATTGAATTAAAATCATTAAGGCAGAAGCTGAAGCCAGACAACACGAAACATAAAAAGTTGGAGACAAGCGTAAGGCTGGTTGACCATCTTGCCCAACACTGTACTGTGCCCATGACAGGCAAGCACCAAAGCAGATTGATTAAACAGAGTCAGGCCAGAAGACTGCTTTCATGTTCAACAGTACCAGCGGCAGCATGAGCACGATGGAGCAGACAGTCATTCACGGCGTTTTAGAGTCTGGACTTACAGGGTCTCCCCTACTCCTCCCCAGCGAGAAACGCAAACGCAGCGATCTGCGCACAGACTCCTTCTTGGCTCCTCTGGGCGAGAAGCAGCCAGCTTTTCCCGACTCAACTCTGGGGAGCAAGTCAAAGTTCTCATGTCAAGTGGAGAGTTGAAGACTGCAGCGACTTGTAATATTGCAACAGCTTGGCCAACCAGCAAGGTGTGTCAGAGCTAACATCAGCAAATAAAATGGTCAGTTACAGGGCTGGTTAATGCTAGGTTTGGGGGGGGGGGCACCTAATTTTTTCCCCCCACAGTCACATCTTCAAGACAGACTGCAATATATGGTATTTTGAAAAACAATGCTATTATTGTAATTATTATACTGGCAGACAGCTTACTCTAACTCAGAAGTCCAATGACTATCAAACAGCCTAAAGGAGACACCTACCTGCTCACATGCTTGCTCATTCGTTTGCTCTTCCTCCTTGCAGACGGCTCTCTAGTCTTACCGACTGAGGCACTCAGGGACACACAGGGGCTGGAGTCATGCCCCCTACCTGGGGAACAACATAGGTGGGTAATGCGGAGACTGGGAGTGAGTGGGCTTATATACAATCACACATTACACAAAAAGCAGTGGGTGGCTAGTATGCAAGAGAGGCTGAAGTACCTGAGCCAGGGGTAGAGCTGCTGCTGAACAGGCTATTGGGGAGCAGCTCCAGGCCCAGGTTCTTCTTGATGGACTTCCTCTTCTTGTTTGAAAAGCTGCAGCTGTGACCCACCTCCAGGGGCATCTTCCTCTTTGTGTTTGGAGTCACAATCACGGGTGTCACTGAGAAGACTAGGAATGGACAGAAAAGGCCATTGTTAGTCTCGCCAACTATTTCACTCTCACCTCTGCGGATTGGCAACACCAGAGCTTAGAAGGAGCATTCGCATAGCGAGCAACACATCCGATGTCAAAACGACTGGGTGGCCAGTTGAGACCTGCCAAGATAGAGAAATACTAAAATACCTATGAACAGCGGAGGAGAACCAGCAGAGAAACATGCACAAATTGCATCAGCATGCAAAGCCACTTGAAATGATTCTGAAGAATAACTCAAACTGCCTTTCAAATTCATTTTACACCGGTGTATCCCAATCCGGCCCTCGGAGACCTCAGTCCACGTTTTTGCAAGCGGCTGAGAAGCAGCAAAACACATGGACCACCTGTGGGGTCCCCAAGGGCCGAGTTGGGAAATATAGGTTTACACAAATTAAAATTTAATTGGCATCGGGTTAAAGCAATTCTCCATAATCTGCCAACTGACAAGCCAATTTCAGCAAAGCGGTCTGAACAATAAACACTTCAAGCAGCATCACTGTGCACATTCCAAAGCCAAAGACCTACCATCTTCACTGGACGGGGGCGAATTCACGGACGTTCTATTAGCTTTTAATTTATGTAGAGCTCCATTAACCACATCTGGAATGCAAGACAGAATTGTCTCATGCTTGGCAAGTGGCCAGTGGATGCGTGCCAATGCACAGCCAGCAGATGGTTAAAGGCTCTACATAGGTGCAAAAACTGCAGATGACCTGATCAGAGTTGCAACTGCAGGGTGTGTTACACGAGTACAGCACCGGAGACCACGCTGTTATTCCCCAGAGTTCTTACCTCCTAAACTCCGCCTCTGTTTCTTCTTCACCCCAGAGTCTGTTTCCCAGTCCTCGACTTGGATTGGGATAGGCGAGACCAGACCTGCTTCATAGCCTACCATGGCTGGGATCCTCTCCAGGATGAATGCAGGGACCACTCCTACAAAGAAAACCACCGTCAGCTCCAGGGCAGCGTACCCAAAACACAACACACGCTTCACAACAGCATAAAACGAGCTCTCGGCTTCCTACCGACGTCCTGGGGGTTCTCGATGAAGCAGCGCACCACAGCAGTCTGCAGCTTGAGCTTTCTCTCCATACCAGAGCTCATCTTCTCTGCTCCCTCACAATGCATGAGGTTTGGTGTGAAAATCAATGACAGGTTCCCACTGTCCATCTTATTCTCACTACATCTGTGAGGGACAGAGAAAGAAAAATCACCACAGGCTGATCATGATGATCAGATTCAAATATATATCAAATATAAGACTATATACACCATTTGTTTACATCTTTTGTCGCTGAGTCTTGGCCGCCCAACAATCCTGTTGGCAGATCATTGTTTCTCCCACACTTAGTAGGTGCTCCCCACAACTGACTATAAGCACCCCACAAATACCTAATAGATCTCAGACCTTGGCAAGCACTTTTTTTTTTTAACAAGATGGTCAACGTTAATCATGTCACGCAAGGGTGTTCATAATGTTTTGGCTCATCTATGTATATTTATTGTCTATTTCAAGTAAACACACACCTCTGTGACACATCTCTGAGGAAAGTGAAGAAATAGCGCAGTGTGTGAGCATTTCTCTCAGGCAGGACACAGGACAGCAGTTGGAGAGCAGAGGTCCTCTCCTCAGCTGTGGGCAGCTGCTGTGCCTTGAGCAGGGCTTCCTGTAGATCTGTAGGCAGGATGGGTTCTGGCAGCTCACGAAAGAACTGTTTCAGAAGGCCAGCCACGTCACAGGGCAGGGCTGTGGGGATGCAGCCCTCTCCCTGATCCAATTTCACCTAAGGGGAGGACACGGGACCAGTCAAGGCACACGCAACTTCCTGCACCTGGGCTGCTCACTGGCATCAGGCTGTGACTCACCCTCAGGGCTTTCAGACGAGTAACAGAGCCAGACTTCCTAAACAGACCCTCTGTGTGGACATGTTCGGTAAGCTTTGTACAGGCATCCACCAAGAAACTGCAAATCAGAAAAGGTAGACTAAGAGCAGAATGTGCCTAAAAATGATAGATGTTTTTTTTTCCCTCCAAGAATTCTTATCAAACAGCCTTCAGTGGCAAGCAACACACATGCATTGATACTGTAGTAGGGGGTTGGAGAAACAAGCTTACCAGGGTATAGTGCCATATTCGGGCACGGCACATTGCGTCAAATTGTCAAGAGGCACTCCAAAGACTCTGACCTATGAAAATAGAATGTCTATTCAAATCCATACAACCATCTCTTCAAAAAGTCCTGAAATGGTACAGTGTGAACCCAGGTGTCTGTGGGAAAGAAGGCATTTTTCCAAGTACAAGACTGTAAGGGAACAACCTGTCCCACAGGAAAATAGTACGGTCACGCACACTCAATCATCCACACATCTTGCCCTGGAGATCCTCTGATGCGGTCTCCTCAGAGATTTCATTGTTCCAAGTAGAAAATAACCACTAAATCCACAAAAAACAGCGGCAGGGCACAATGCAGTAAAAGACAACAAGACGACATGATACCGACAAGAAGATTTTAAACGTAAAAGTAATACGAGATTTATACAATATTCTCTTTCATTTACGGGGCCAAAAACACTGAACCACATTCCCAATTTGTTCCCTGGAATGTTCACCGTTCTTCTCCCCCCCCACCACCACAGTTGAAGCCTGCAAACGGCAGATCAGGATTAGCCCATTTCGTTTGGAAATACAACCCGTCAAGTACACACCATCTCTGTCATTGTTTCACCGAAAGCACCAAAAGTGATGGAAAACACAGATTGCAATGGAAGTGACGTTTTTAGTCCGCAAACCATAAAATAAATAGGTGTATTATAGTTAAGCGTGGAGTTCTTACCCGAATACACATTCTGCTCCACGGGACACGATTACAGATAATTAACTAGGCAAAGAGACCCAAGAGTGTTTACATTACTGCCCTGTCGCCAGAGGCAGTCTACACGTCCATGCGTATTTTTTAAAAAAACAATCTGTGTTTATTACTCAGAAAATGAGACTCAGTAATTAAGCAAGATATTACAGTGTTTTTGTGGCGTTATACTCCATTCTCCACACCCCTACTCTTGGCGGAATTATACCATTGTCGATGCGAATCCAAAACGTCTATGACGATTGCGAGTAAATGTGGGTGGGCTGGTGGGACGGGGAAGTAAATTCGCCTACCAAACATGCTATAACTTTAAAGAGAACAACAGAGCATAATTTATTTTGCTCCCGAGGAAGGATTCTATAATCGTCCGTGGCACAGAGTGATACAAGCAACCGTCTAACAACGTCAACGTTGAGCTATTAGTCAAACAATGATTACAACTTACCGAAGGGTCGCCTGGAAACTTGCTCGTCTTAGTCTTGTTCCAGTTTTTAATCTTTATTCCATACTGAGCTCTGATATGCTGCACAACGGCCAGACGCACCACGTTCTTATCCGATATCTTCATTTTCAGAAGCAAATCCAACGAGATCCAAACGACGACTATACCACACTGAATGCAGAGCACTTTTTTTCTCTCTCCTCCCGTTCAATCACAAACTTTCTTTTTTAAGTCTCTCGTTTCGGTTGATTGTTCTTTTCCTGATCAGCCAACATCATACCTAACCTTTACCAGCTCCTTTCCCGCACATACACAGACCCCCAACTCACATTCTAGACCTACTTATGCTCTCGACATAATCCCGCTACATATTTAGAAGTCTTTTATAGATTTAATTATCCACAAGCGTAACGATTTATTTTCTGGAAACTTCCTAAATACCTTCCAGTACTTCCCTTCTCACCCTCTTTTCTTCTCCGATGATTCAAACGGCGGCGTTTCCCGCGTCCCTTTTCTGATTGGATACGAAACTTCAAATATTAGGACCCAACAACTGTAGCCATAACCGTCCTTCATTTTGCCTGTTCGAAATAAAAACCCATCGGAGCGATCGCTGACGCTTGTGATGATACGCTAGGTTTTTTGGTGGTGCAGTTAGGTTTAACGAAACATTTATTGCCACTCGCTTTATCTTTTCAAAAGAAAGTGGTTTTTTAAAATGAATTAGAAAAAGTGTTTCTAAACAACCGCTCAATCAATTGACAAATAGCAAATGAGAATTATATTCTAGTTAATAAATACCATAACTATTGCTTTCAGCGAATTCTCTACAATAATATTGTAGGGATTTATATGTTTTGTACTTCTAAGTTAACTGTATTTTTCGTTTTAATTAGAAGAAATTACACACCATAGTTACTGTTACAAGCATCTATTTTTATTAAAACAGAACATGTATATACAGTACACAGCACAGTACAAATGCAGACAGAGGAGTGTATGGAAGGGTGTTGGTTGTTTTGTTTAGAAGCACTTCCTGTGGACAATGGAGGGGCCAGCCTCATCGTATTCCTGCTTGCTGATCCACATCTGCTGGAAGGTGGACAGGGAAGCCAGGATGGAGCCACCAATCCAGACAGAGTATTTGCGCTCAGGGGGAGCAATGATCTAGATGAAAAATAAATAGCATATTACATCCATTCATCCACCAATTATCTTCCAAAATATATCACATAGATTCAAAATTGTATCAGAACCATCTGTTGTACTTTCCTGCTAAAATAGTCATTAAACGCCTGTTGACACAAAATATGAATTCTCTCACCTTGATTTTCATAGTGCTGGGGGCCAGAGCAGTGATTTCCTTCTGCATACGGTCAGCAATACCAGGGTACATGGTGGTACCACCAGACAGGACATTGTTGGCATACAAGTCCTTGCGAATGTCAATATCGCATTTCATGATGCTGTTGTAGGCAGTCTCATGGATACCAGCGGACTCCATGCCTAGAGGAGGAGATGGAACAGTTATGTTATGGATGTAGCTGGGAAAACTCTGAAAGATGGTAGTGTTTAGAATGGGTAATGTGGAAATGCAGAGTTTTCGAGTGTGGTTGTGGATGCTATGATTTTACATGAGAGACATCTTTTACATGTGCCCCTCCACCTGGGGGCAATATAGTTGAAGTATTAGAAAACAACTGGGATTCACCAATGAAGGAAGGCTGGAAGAGGGTCTCTGGGCAACGGAAACGCTCGTTGCCGATGGTGATGACCTGACCATCAGGCAGTTCATAGCTCTTCTCCAGAGAAGAGGAAGAGGCAGCGGTGGCCATCTCATTCTCAAAGTCCAGAGCCACGTAACAGAGCTTCTCCTTGATGTCACGCACGATCTCACGCTCAGCTACGAGAAGCAAGTTCAAAAGGAGACATGAGTAGCAGTCAGTCACAAGTGCAAGCAACTGAACATCCTTTAAAATGTGATGATCTGTCCTGAGACAGAAAATTTCTCTTCCTCAGATATACCAAGTAAGACAACTGAAGGTAAGTACTGATGTACAGTCACACTGTTCTAGATTAACTGTTGCCTGTTATGTGCATTATACATTTGAAACAGCCATCAATAATTTAGCAGTTAACTTGCAGAGTCCAGAATTTGCTGTATGTAGATTACGTGCGGAAGTATTAGCATCTTTTGTTAGAGGATACCTGTTTCTGAAGTTCGGGAGGAAGTCTTTTCACTGTTTCTTTATCGTTTGGCAGACTTACCAGTTGTCACAAAAGAGTAGCCTCTCTCAGTCAGGATCTTCATTAGGTAGTCAGTCAGATCACGGCCGGCCAGATCCAGGCGCATAATGGCATGGGGCAGAGCGTAGCCCTCATAGATGGGCACGTTGTGGGTCACGCCATCCCCGGAGTCCAGCACGATTCCTGCATAAAGCACATGGCCCACAGTTACACGTCTGTGTGCCTGTCAGAGAGGCTAACCTTTGTGAGTTCCTCTGCACTTGTCACTCCATAAACAAACATGGCTGCTGACATTAATAATTACTGGTGGGGAACACAGCCTGCCTGTGAAGTATTCCTGCTAAGCTCTAACAAAGTAAAGGCCATTCATCCTGCTGCCTGGCAGCTAAACAAAGCTGTCGTACTGAAGTGACCCTGTGCATTCATATGCAAGGTAAATTCACAAATATTGTAGTGCCACCTAAACGGTATGAAGTACTAGCAACAACTTCTTCCAAAGCAGCCCTTATGCGTCTGATTTAACTCTTTATATACTAGATATTTCTATATGTCAGATGTACATTAATTTAATGTGACCCTGCATTCTAAAATAGTTATGACAAAGTCAAGTGGTTCTGTTAAGTTCATTAATGCCCTTGGAGAGTATTCGTTGACTTTGTTGACTGCATTAAAAACAGGAGACTTAAGCCAAGCAGGTTGATGTGTCTGGGTTATGTCAGCCTTCCACGCTGGCTGCTGCTACAGAGGAGGGTGAACTTTGCTGAGTACTGACCAGTGGTACGGCCGGAGGCATAGAGGGACAGCACAGCCTGGATGGCCACGTACATGGCGGGGACGTTGAAGGTCTCAAACATAATCTGTGGGGTTGAATTGACAGCTGTTTGAAACGTGTGGCATTCATTGTGCAGCAGCTTGTTAGAGCTAAGATTTGCTGTGAATTATGGGTCTATGAGGAGCCGCATCACATACCTGAGTCATCTTCTCCCTGTTGGCCTTGGGATTGAGGGGGGCCTCAGTAAGCAAGGTGGGGTGCTCCTCAGGGGCCACACGCAGCTCGTTGTAGAAGGTGTGGTGCCAGATCTGCGTGGGCGCAAATGGGCAGGTTTGACAACAAGCTAAGCTCAATATGGTAAGTTAAACTCATCGTTCTCAACAATGTCCAGTGTTTGTTATGTGTTTGAAATCTAGTTCTTACTGACCTTCTCCATATCGTCCCAGTTGGTGATGATGCCGTGTTCAATGGGGTATTTCAGGGTGAGGATGCCCCTCTTGCTTTGGGCCTCATCTCCTACATAGCTGTCCTTTTGACCCATACCCACCATGACACCCTGTGAAAGAGACAGAAGATGTAAGGAGGAGTACATTTTATGTAGCGATCAGTAGTACACGTTGCGTGATTCGTGCAGCTCCTTGCAGGCGCTCGGAGCGCACCTGGTGGCGGGGCCTTCCCACGATGGAAGGGAAAACAGCACGGGGAGCGTCATCTCCGGCGAATCCAGCCTTGACCAAGCCAGAGCCATTGTCGCACACGAGGGCGGTAGTCTCGTCTTCGTCACACATGATTGATCTTTTCTGGGATGGTCTGTGAGCACACAAAATCGAAGGTGCCTTAAAATATCAGTCACTGAAACAGCCCTTCACTCTGTTAGAGCTCCAGACTGATGGAATGTTTAAGGTAACGAGAACTTATGGATATGGAAATGGAATCTTTTTTATGGAGCTTAGTTTGAAACTGAGACATGTTCAAATACAAATAACACACTGAATTCTGTAAGGGATTTGCAAGCAATAGCTGCAACAATGAACAGAGATGGTGTGAAGGCAGATAAGATGTTCACTAGTAAACCTTAGGTAGGGCTCACCCCAGTAATCCTAATTCTAAATTGAATTGTTAAATGTACCTTATTAGAACTGCAATATATCTACAGGCATATACAATTATGAAGTGTCTATTAAAGCTTACACCTGAGGAACTATTTATGTATCTTTAATCATTACACAGTTGAGTCTTAATTAAATATTTTATATATAATTTATATACTGTAACTATTCTAGTAAAATCAGATAATTATCTTCTTTAGTAAAATATTTCAGAATATGGTATAAATAATAATTCTAAAAGGCATTTAAGATATGCCAAAGGGTTTTTAAGAGGCTTAAAATCCATGGAGTTAGAGCCAAACAGGGGCATATGACCGCTCCAAACTAGCTACCAATTTTAGACCATCGACTCAGTGCTGCCAGACGTGGCCATACCGGCATTTTCTCTGAGCCACACAGAGGGCCTGGCTCCCACTGCAGCTGTCGGCACATTGCAGCACCTCTTTTTACAGTGACGGCTTTATCTGCTACACAGTGTGCCAAGTCGAGAGCCTCGCACGTGCCTGGCTTCCCGGAGCACAGCACTTGATGCATGCAATCCTACCCCAGAAAAACGTCTTGAAAATGCACTGTTACAGGACACTTTTAACGCTGTTAGCATTCCTCCTACAAAGTGCTAATCCATCCAGTACAGATAATGCAGACAAACTGAAAGTCCTGGTTTCCTTACATCTGTTCGTTTAGCAGATACTTTTTATTCAAAGCGATGTACAATTGAGAAAGCAGGGTCAGTCCCTGGAGTAACTGGGCTTGATGGCCTTAATCAAGAGCCCAAAAGTGAAACCATTCTGCTGGCAACGTTCCTATCGGGGCACAGTTTGCTAACCCATTAAGCCACATACCACTCCAGAATCTTTATACCTATAACAGACAGGCAGAAGAACGAGTTCTACTAGGCATAGTATGCTATAAGAGACTAATATTTTCAGGTGTCCTCAAGTTAGTGTCTGCCCTACTTTAGTGAACTGTCTGTTCATAACATGTAAGTCATTCTGTACAAGAACAGCAGCTGAATAAATGAAGGTAAATGTATAAAGTCTAGCTTCTCATCGCTATCTCATCAAGTGGTCCTAACTATGGCAGCCATTCGAGAGCTCAGAGGACTGGCAATGGATTTCCAGCCTCCTGCAAAACTGAAATGGTCCAATGAGAGAAACATTAGCAAGCACTCACCAAGTTGTGTCGCAAGACTGATGCTTCCACTGGGACAAAGGCCAAGGGTTAGAGGGGCTCCTTAAATAAGCCCCGAGCCTAGGGTCTGGGGGCGGGCCCAGGAGTTCACACAAGCCCAAATAAGACCTGTGAGGGAAAAAAAAAAGCTTTGACCTCCTAAGTGTATCTGATCCTCTGTGATGAGATGTCATTGAAAGAGAGAGATGCTTCCTAGAAAAAAACGATTCCTGACTGGATTAATGTCCAAAAAAGCACACACTTTAATCAAGCGATATTTAAGTTTATGTTCTGTGTGTCTTGGTCAGTGTCTAATAGTTTAAGTCAATGTATTGAAAATCACCTTTTTTCATCTGCTATGCAACCTAGTCAAATATCCACAGCTGTATTGCAATTTCCAGAATGTATCTATCTAAAAGTATTAATGTTAGATTGTATGATTGAGGTAATCTCTTTTCCCTTGATTCGTCTCATTTATGGAAGGAGCACATTCCCGAAGACAGTTCAGTAAAGACTGCAGTTATGATGGCTGCGTTGGGATAAGGTTATATTCTGTTGCTTTGAATTTCAGAGCTTTATTTGGCTTCATGTTATATGTGGCAGTAAAAAAATAGGGTAACTTAGGATGCACATATACTTTATATATGACAAGCCTGTTAAATTAATATCATTCATTTGTAAGATATTGCAACCCATCGTTGCTGATGGCATTGTAGTCATCGGGAAAAGAGCCGTCCTGTGTCACACAAGGACAAGTTCATTTGTGCCTTCATCTGTATGCAGCTAGTGTTCATTGTGTTGCATCTCTCTGCACCACGGTGTTAGACAATTGTGGGATGGTGAGCAACAAGCCTAGCTGTACCCTGTGCCCCTGCAATGAATGAATTAGATTAGTAAGGATTTAGCAAGGGTGTACCGTGCTGCGGAGGAGAGCCACACTTAATATGACCGTGCTGTAGGCAGGGCTGTAAGGATCTAGTTAAGGAAACTCCTGAGGCGGTCTATCAGTGTGTGGAATACTGTATATGTCAATGGGCCAGCCTGCTGGTATGTGAGATGGGGCCCTAGAAAGGCTGGACAGCTGCCAGCGACACCAAAACAGCCTTACTTCCCGCTGTCTGCCGGGGGCAGGCCCTGTAGTCACTGCAGCTAGCCTCTGATTGGCTCAGGCCTCTCCTTTTAGGGTCATGGTGAGTAACAGGTGTCCTTCAGCACACAGATACAGCGTGTTGAATTTGCTGCCGTAGCTCCACGTTCACCATCCCCTTACCATACCCCACATTCTTTGATTGTACCCAAAGAAGAAATGTGCTCTTTTTCTTCTATATAGAGTCTGACCATGTGGGGAGGGCCACAAAGCCAGCTGGCGGCTGTCAGAAGCTCTCCATTTGTTGCTTTGGACTTGCATGTGCCTGTAAATATTTAAATCTAGGCAAACTTATGCCCCCTTAACTGTTTCATGGCATCATCATTCATTGTATTTTGCCAAAAAGCTTGTTTGTTTTCATACTTAAAAATATTCTTGTTAGAGACCACAGATAAATGAGGTTGCCTTGGCCTTGATGTTTTTTTAAATAGGATTATTGTATGTTTTTACCAAACAAAATAGTTTTTATTTGATTTTCATTCAAAGTAAATTTATGTTATTCAATATGATGGAATTAAAAAAATCAGACAACTTGGTCAGGAATTCATGGATTAAATTTTTTCAAGTCGATTTGTGTGGTTACAATGACATTGTAATGACAATGTCATTGCAACATTCTAAACAATGGTGTTAGTAATGAAATGATTGTGAATGGTGAGACTATGCATTGTGAATTTGCGCAAAATAGCAGAAATATATCTGTGAGCTGCCATGTTATTTATGGTCCATTGCCAGCATATTATAGTGCATGGAATCCTGGAGGATGGCCTCAGACACCTATCTATGTTGTGATTATAAAAGGCGTCTAAATATAGAGATGTGTTAGCATCCAGTGGGGCAGCCTGGAGGTGAAAAATGCTCTCGCATAATCCAACCTGACGGAAGACAGAGTCACCAAATGACCCCTGCTGTGTTTGCCCCTTCCTCTGAAGGAAAATGACCCATCACCATTTAGAATTACATGGCACAGTTCATGAATCAGTTTAGCGAATGAAACGATACCAATGCTTGTCTTTTGATTTTTTTTTTTTGGTGTTTGTTTTGTGTTTTATTACCCATTGACATTAAGCATAAAGGCTTAATTGGGAAAAGGTGGTAGTGAAGGTTTTACAGATTTTTGCTGAAAAACCTTTCATTTTAGTTTTTGCTGGCTCTTTGGACCATTGTAAGCTAATTGATAAAGTGTTAGAGCCACATAAATCGATGAAATGTCAAAGGTGAGCGGGACCATTTGGTGATATGTGAAGTTTGCCTAGTAAAGGTATGGGGAGATTACTGAACAGGTGGGTGGCATTGGCTGAATGGTGGTGTTGTGCTGTTGGGGAATTTTTGTCCTTTTAGGGTCACGCTGGGTGCCACAGATAGTTGTCTGTCTGTGTGTGTCTGACTGCCACTCCTCCTATCTGCCTTCACACCATCTCTGTTCATTGTTGCAGCTGTTGCTTGCAAATCCCTTACAGAATTCAGTGTGTTGTTTGTACCCATCCCAAACATGTCTCAGTTGCAAACTAAGTCCATAAAAAAGATTCCATTTCCATATCCACAAGTTCTCGTTACCTTAAACATTCCATCAGTCCAGAGCTCTAACAGAGTGAAGGGCTGTTTCAGTATTATTAATGTTACATAGAACTGGGAAACCATGATCAGTATTGCTATAATTAGCTTAACAAGAGCTTGTTATCAGGCAAATGCCTGGGCCAGAAGAAGGGGAAGATAAGACATGTTTGAGATAAGGACTTATACAATAGAATTTTAGAACTCGAGGTGTGAATGTGGTTTGTTTTTATAATTTTATAATTTTTTTTTGTTAATTTATATACAGGTATTACAATGCACATATATAGTGCTATATTGATGCAGAAATGGAAGGATAATGAAGATATCTAATCGACTTAATAAAGGCTATGGACAAAATAGAAGCAAAATATTTAGACATACAAGTAGGTTATATGTATATTTTA
Organism: Mormyrus hasselquistii; assembly: GCA_026779605.1. Classification (NCBI taxonomy): domain Eukaryota; kingdom Metazoa; phylum Chordata; class Actinopteri; order Osteoglossiformes; family Mormyridae; genus Mormyrus; species Mormyrus hasselquistii. The sequence goes on along the minus strand of JAODKE010000028.1, from coordinate 104,340 downwards.
CATGCTCTATTTTTGATACCGCATATAGTTGGGTTCTCGATTATGTTCAAAATGGTTATGATCGAAATGACTATTTTCAATTCATTGTATAAAGTTCCAAAACTATGGCGTCTTCGCTTTGAGTTAACGAGGATGATACACTGATAGGAGGATGTGTGGAGCCGCAATGGCGCCTTATGTCACGTGATTCTGCAGTTGCATGCGGAACCGTGACGGTTGTTATACGCGACAAAATGACCAGATGCCACGCGCCAAACTTTACGTTTTCTGGAGGATTCACATTGTAGTTTTAAGTCTTACTAGACGTTTTTGCCACCATAGCAAGAACTTTGACTTTAGATTATTTTCACAATGACCCAGAAAATAAGACAGTTATATTAGTGAAAAGGAACCCTAATGTTTTTTTCAGGAGAGGGGCGTGTACTAATTATGCTTGCTGTGCAACAGAATGAGTTTTGAAAATCCCAAGGATGGGGCCGAAAGCTATCTTGCTCAACAGGAAAATGAACTTGAAGCACTTGCATCGATCTTTGGAGACGACTTTGAAGATATACGGAAAAAACAGCCCTGGAAGGTATTATTTCCGGCTATAACTTGTTATAGAGTTTTCCAGCTTTGCCACTGAGGTTTTATATTTAAAAGTTTCTGTAGTCCTATAAAATACGGTGATGTCACTTGTAAATAGCATTGCATATTCGTCTTTCGGGTGATTTTCAGGTTAAACGCCCACCTGAGGTATACCTTTATTTGCGACCGAAGGGATTGAGTAACGGGAAGGAGAGCTATGTTTCGGTGGACCTGGACGTGAAATGCCCACCCAATTACCCAGATGTGTAAGTGCTTTCATTTAAAACTGGTGTCTGCCCCCTCACATTGCCATGATGTTTTTATAAATAACATTCACGTGATTCTGTATGACGAAAACACCCCGGTTTAAATTGGAGCCGTTGTATTTCAGACGCTATTCATTTTTAAAATCTGCTTTAGGTTGTTTATTTTACCCTGACGTATTAATTTTATCCCTGACGTAAATGCTTGTAGTTTCTATTGAGATGAGCTTTTCCAGCTGTTGGTACAGTATAGAGATAAAGGGACAGGCGCAAAAGGTCAGCTGCAGGGTATAAACATTCTCATTCCATATGAAATCACCCAGTTTGAGAAATTTTCCTAGGCCTGCCTCTCACATTTCCTTGAAGAAATTCACAGGTACTCCGATATCAAACATATGGAGAAATCCCAAATATTAGATCTGTATCTCTAATAGTTTTGAAACTACAGCCCTTTGAAATTTTTAATAATTTTTTTGCATTTTCCTGAAGGAGTCTTTTAGTCCAGCTTCCGACATTCATTGCTCCTTTGATATGGCACGTACCGCCTAGAAACTTTGACTAGGGCAAACTTTTCCTGTAGAATTCGTGAGAAGCTCTGAAAGGTTGCATTTTGTTACATTTTGTAATTTTCTGCCATTTTCAGAGCTTTGTAGCAGGAAAGATATGCAAGATACAGCTGATCTGATTTTGAATTGTAGAGAAAACATTTTGAAACACTGACCACAGAGTTTCAAAACTGTACGTGCCATATCAAAGGAGCTATGAATGTTGGAAGTTGGATCGAAAGGCTCGCTAGGCAAAATGCAGAAAATTCAAATTTCAAAGGGCAGTAGTTTCAAAACTATTAAAGATACAGACCAGGCTTCTCTTTAAGTGTACTATATGGGCACCGGTGAAATTCTTCAGGGGAATCTGAGAGGGTGACTTGGGGCCACTTTGGGTGATTTGATGTGGAATGACCCTGCTGCAGATGTACAAGAGTTATCAGCAAGCGTGAATGGGGTCATGGTTGACAGCTTTTGTGTTTTTGCTTCTCTGCTTGAGCACATCTTCATTGTCCTCAACCTTTGAGTGGTTGTTGATGTGAACCTTTGACCCACTTTGACAGCTCGGATGAATCCCAGAGTGATGCATCTGTTGCCATTAGTTAACTGCTTATTAATTATGTTTTGTTTGGTCATCAGACCTCCAAAAGTTGAACTAAGGAATGCCAAAGGCCTTTCCAATGGCAACCTGCAGAACCTCCATGTGGAGCTGACCAAGCTGGCTGCTGAGCGCTGTGGTGAGGTGGGTTAAACTCGTGCACCCCCCCCCCCCAACCCCATTTAAGATTTGCCTGAATTCTGTAGGCTGTGTGTTTATTTGAAATTTCCCATGTCATCATTTCTTAGATGTCATTATCTATTCATTTTGGTTGGACCTTCATGTTTACGGGCCTTCATTTTTTGTGCTAAGTAAGGATTTGACCTGTTGTTCATTTTAATTTATTTTGATGGCAGTGCAGTGCCACAGTCTGCAGAACGGTGCAGGCTCATTTCATGACTCTGGTTGTCGCCCTCAGGTGATGATCTACGAGTTGGCCGACTACGTGCAGGGCTTCCTAACCGAACATAATGTGCCGCCACCTCGCTCCTTCCACGAGGAGATGCTGAAGAACCAGCAGCGGGAGCAGGAGCGGCTGGTCCAGGAGGAGCAGCGGAGGATCGACCTAGAGCGTCACAAAGAGGAGCAGACGGTGAGGCCTGGTCTGCCATGCAGTAGGTTGTCTGCTCCTGCCTCTGCTAAACACGATGCCTGTTGCTTTTTCCAGAAAAAAGAGATCTTAGCAGAACTCCAAAGAAGAGAGGAAGAGAAGAAGGAGGAGAAGAAACGGAAAGAAGTAGCTAAACAGGTACCGGTGCTGGCTCACTCTTTGGTGTGGTTCTGTGAGCGACCGGTGGTTCCCATATGAAATCTTTTACAAACAACGTGGCCATGGGTATCCTCATGTGCCCTTTCAGTCCTGTTGTATATTTCTCCATTTTATAATACCTGGCTTTTTGCCATTCCATCATGCCACTGACCAGGAGCGCTTTGAGAATGCAGCCCAGCCTGCCTCAGAGATTCTGGTGCCGGCACCAGAACAGTCAGAGAGCAGAAAGGGCTGCAGCAATCGGCGACGGGCAAACTCCAGCAACCGGCACAGGTAGGAAGCTGACCCACACTGCTGCAGTCCGCTTTGGTGAAGCTGGCTGATGCAGCCATCATCTCTGAGTTCTGTCCACTCGATTCCAGGCGGGAAACGTATCATTCCGTCTGCAGCGATGACGGCATCCGGCAACAAGAGATGCTGCATTTCAGCAACAGTGCCTTGGGAGAGATCAAAGTTCACAAAGGGAAACTCATTGGTACGATCTGGCAGTTCTGCATATGAAAACACAGGGTGAATTTTAATATGCGTTCTTCACCATGCTTGCGTTCTCGTACCCGTCTTGTGTCAGCTCCCATTGCCAAATGCCGGTTCCAATACTAAGAACACAAGTACAGAGGACGGTAAAAATCCTCAGATGTTGGTCTTGCTCTGCCCCGAATATCAGGGATACATTGGTTGCATCCTCTCTGAACAAGACCAATCCCATGATTCATTCCGCCCCAAGTTCTTTCTTGGAAGGCAAGTTAGCAAGACTGGTCTTGCCTAGTATGGTCTTTGCTTTCTTGGTATTTTAGATTCACCCAGATAGTGTGTAGGGTGGGTGTGTCTTCCTGCCTTAGGGTTTAACTATATTGCATGTAGGGCAGCCTGGGGCCTAGATGTGCGATCATATTGTAAATATGTGTTCACTCAAAATGTGTATCAAAATGGTTACCAAGCAGTGGTTACCTCCGGGGTATACGTTTGCCTCAGTTACCCAGAATTCTGTGTTTTCTCCTGGCAGGGGAGAGCGAGGCGCTGAGCCGCAGAGTGTACCGAGCCTTCAATGCATCCTCCGGCGACTTCGCTGTGGTGTATGAGTGGACGCTGTGCTGGAACAAGAAGATGGGCAAGTTCCTTACAGACCCGGAGAAGGAAAAAATAGAGAAGTGCAAAAAACAGGTGGATAATATGCTCTGAGCAGGATGCGTGTATTTATAACAGGACTGGAAAGTTCTAATCCTGGGATATGTTTCCAAAAGCATGCAACTGAATGGTTCCAACTAACTAAGTTGCTAACATTAGCTTTTGGGAAATGTACCCCTGTACTTTGCTGTCATTTGTATTTGACCCAGCACTGTATTCCTAACTCATTTTTTGATTCCGCTGATGATCCCCTCCCAGATTCAGGGAATGGAGAGCGAGCTGAACTCCCTGCTGAAATTGGAGCACCCTCACCTGGTGCAGTACATGGCACTGAGCCACCGTGAGCTGGAGGACAGCTTGGTGGTGGACCTGCTGGTGGAATATGTGACTGGCCACAGTCTGTCCCAGACGCTGGCTCGCGGGGCCCCGCTTCCCACGGACCGGCTGCGGCAGCTCGCCGCCCAGCTGCTGAGCGCGCTGGACTACCTGCACAGCAACTCAGTGGTGCACAAGAGATTGACGGCCTCCAGCGTGCTGCTGGACGCCGAGGGCACCGTGCGCCTCACGGACTACAGCCTGTCCAAGCGGCTGGCAGATGTCTGCAAAGAGGACGTGTTCGAGCAGACGCGTGTGCGCTTCTCCGAGGCCGCAATGCCTGCCAAGGCTGGCAAGAAGGGCGACGTGTGGAGTCTCGGCCTGCTACTGCTGGCGCTCAGCCAGGGGAGCGAGGTCAAGGAGTACCCTGTGTCAGTACCCAGCAGCCTGCCTGCCGACTTCCAGGACTTCCTCAACAGGTGAAAGTACCCGCAGTTCCATTGAGGCCTCTCATCTCGTGGCTGGAACGTTAGCGTTAATAATTCCTGGCATATGCTAGTTAAATATTAGTTTTCTGGGTTGGAAGTAGTTAGTTTATTCACACGGCCTTGTGGATTGTGTAGCGGTTGGCTCTCGGGCGGCGTGGGCTCTCGGGCGGCGTGGGCTCTCGGGCGGCGTGGGCTCTCGGGCGGCGTGGGCACAGTGTGTTGCTGTTTAATGACACTGAAAGCTTCTCAGATTCATGTCTCCTTCAGCGGTTTATTTATTGAAAATGTTTTTTGCTGCGGTCTAGGTGTGTGTGCCTGAACGACGCGGAGCGCTGGAACACACAGCAGCTCCTGAGCCATGCGTTCTTCAACCCCCCATCCCTCAGGACCTCTCCGCACTGCTATGACAGTCCAGAAGGTGCCCCCTACACACCTTTTTACATGCTTCATACAGTGACGCTCTTTCCTAGTAAATGTCTCTACCTGAATTTGATCAAATGTTTCTGTACAGTGTTTTTCCTGGTGGTGGGAAAAACGAGGCCTTGAAGGTGATTAACTGATTTCCTATTGGTTAGTTGTTTCTGGGCAGTTAAAGCAGGAGAGGATTGAACCGCTATAGTGACAGTAATCTGCCTCATGCATTTTTCTTCTGCATTCCGAGACCTCCAGCTGTTTCACTTTCGGCGCTCGTACACTGTACTTAAGAACTGACTACGATGTTTTTCACTCGGTTACTTCAAGACTCACCCATACTTATGGTCAATGACACTGGTCGCATTATTCAGGTACATCAGCAACTACATCAGCAATTAAAACAAACGGCTTCAAATGATGCATTTTAAGCTGTGGCTGCGTGAACACTTTCTTGTTAACAAATTGAACAAATTGCCTCTTTTTCAGGACCTATAGATGTCTGGAATTTCACTTTTTTCATGTTTTCATTTGCTCTTTACTAGGGTTGGGCAGGTAATCGATATAATCGATATTTTTTTTTTTCTTATGAATTTTTTTCAACTATATCGATAATTACAATAAATTCTGGTTCCATTGGGTTGGGCTGCGTTATCAGATTAAAAAACAAACACAAAAAAAAAATTTTTTTTTTTCTTTCAGTTCTGCGATATGCAGACCCTGCCAGAAACACAGCTAAACCCCAACAAAGTGAACATGCTTGCATTTGTAGCTTTTTGTGACTATGATGGTTAATGTCGCACTGTTCGTTTGGGTAGCAATGCTCCTCTTTCAACTGGGGGGAAGTAAAAAGTGAAAAGAATGTTTAGTGTTTTCAGTATTTTTTGCACTTATGTCGTAACTTGTAAACACAAGATAAAACTACAGTGTAACCCGTGTTAGATTGTGTGTGTGTGTCTCCTTTTTTTGCAAAGCTAAAATTCTATCGTAATCTATGACCCATCATTTTATGGGTTTTTAGTTTTTTAATCATAAGACGACATTTAATTTTCATAAATTCATTTTCATTATGAATTTGTAAGGGCGAATTTCTAAATAATGAACCGAGGCACCAACCGTGTGGTCAGTTTTCATGTGAACACCACGCAAAGCAGATGAATGATTTTCTTTCTGCAATGACAGCACTAAAAGGCCACTATAAACACTGCAGACATTGTGCCTAAACAGGCAAATAGGAACAAGGCAGCTTTCCAAAATTAGACAAATACAATTAAAAAATGACTTTTAAACATTATCAGTATTACTTGCTTGCCTTGCGTCATCCACCGCATCGACCCCCCTTTATTTACTTTATCAGCGCTATCACAGTTATTGGGCTTTTTAAAGAAACTTCAGATGCCCAGCTGCCATGATTAATATTACATTAATATGCACTCTCACCACCAATGGGACAGGGGTGTGAATTACTGAAAGTTATGGTAGATGTAGACTTATACATATTTTGATGAAAACAGAGCAACTGTACTGATAGCGGAAATTATTTTACTGGAAATACATCAGTACCTCCGTGAGCATATAGCCAATTGAAATGTCAGTGCACACGGTTCCCTAGGCTGATGTCCATTGTCTCCCTGCAGACGTAGGCGAAGACTTTGCCTCCACCGTCGTCTCCCGTGGCCGCATCCTGGAAACCCCCTTCAGCACAGACATCCAAAAGCAATTCTCGCGCTACTACAATGAGTTTGAGGAGCTGCAGATGTTGGGGAAAGGAGCCTTTGGAGCTGTCATTAAGGTGTGGTTCCCTCGCCTCTTCTTATTAATGAGCCTCTTCTTCCTGTCCTGGACAATCAGCTTGGGTCTGGTTATTTGTTTTGCACCTGATTTTTTTATTTATTTATTTTTTTTAAAACAGTTGTTTGACATTCCAAACAGACAAAGGTTTGTCTTTCAGTGAGTCGGTCATTTTCTCCAGCTCCTTGTATCCGTGTCCCTCTGGCAGGTCCAGAACAAGCTGGATGGCTGCTACTACGCTGTGAAGCGCATACAGGTGAACCCGGCCAGCAAACAGTTCCGGCGGATCAAAGGGGAGGTCACGCTGTTGTCCAGGCTGAACCACGAGAACATCGTGCGCTACTATAATGCCTGGATCGAGAGGCACGAGAGGCCGTCCATGGGCGTGCTGGGTAGCGATAGTTCCGAGACGGCGAGCTCCGCAGGGAAGCCCCCCCGGTGTGTGAGCCGGCCACACAATGAACTGGGCCTGCCAGACGATGTGGAGGACAAGGCGCCTCCGCCCGCCCTGTCCAGCTCCGTGGAGTGGAGTACCTCCATCGAGAGGTCCACCAGCGCCAAGTGCAGCGGCGCAAACTCTGAGTCTAGTGACGAAGACGATGAAGAGGAAGACGTCTTCTGCCCCTCCTTCCTGTGAGAACTCTGCTCTCTACTGAACACAGCTTAGATTAAATTGGTTTTATTGCTCCCCAAGGGGCAATTTGCTTTGCAGACAGCAGTCGACCCAACCAAGACATATATAACAAAATATGTATCTAAAATCTATTAATAAACAAAAGTGACATCATGTGGCTTTTACAATTTCTGTGTTCCATAATTAGTATATTATGTAGTTACTAAATATCACAGTCTGTTAATTGACATTTCATGATGGTGTTGGAATGATGTTACGTGCCTCTCGCATGTGTGTGTGGGTGGCTTATGTCTCCTCAGACCCTGCAGCAGTGACTCTGACAGCGACATCATCTTCGACAACGACCACGGGAGCAAGGACAGCCTCTCCCAGGTCAGAGATGCCGGCATGTCCTTTTACCCACATTCACGCGAACTGCAGCCGGCCTAATCCAAGGTCTTTCTCCTCCCTTTAGGAGGCCCAGAGTAAGGAAAAGGAGGAGAGCCCGATGGAGAGCACAGACTCAGAGAAGCCCCACCTTATCGCACATTACCTGTACATACAGGTGAGACGGTGGCTGGCTCACTGAACGCGCTACGGCTAGTGTCTCCGAAAGGTCCGGTGGCTGCTTAATGCTGTCGGCTTCCCCGCTAGATGGAGTACTGTGAAAGGAGCACTCTGCGAGACACTATAGACAAGGGCCTGCACTTGGACAGCAGCCGCCTCTGGAGGCTTTTCCGAGAAATCCTCGATGGACTGGCGTACATCCATGAGCAGGTCTGCCGCCTCATGACCTATAGGGAGACGTTCTGATGCCCTCTACTGGCCGAACAGTAGATTTTTAACAGAAGCAGAAAGCAAGGTCTTGTTTTTCGAGGGCTACAAAAGGACACGCTAGCGATGACTGGGTCTTGTTGTGTGACCACAGGGGTGGACAGAATGGGCCAGCTGCAGGCGTAGGCAGGTGTCCTGACCAGGGAGGCGCTGTGCTCAGAGTGGATAATGGAGCATTCTGTTTTGTTTTTCATAAGTTTGCCTTCTACGCAGTATGCAGCTGTGACTCCTTTTTCCGGATATATCTGTGGAGTCAACATTCAATGTGTAGAGGAGACTTATGCTAAGTTGTGGCTGCAGTTGGATGCCTTTTTCCCATTTGAGACTGAATGTACATGTTCACTGTTGTCTAACTTTTTTTTTTTTTTAAGCAGGTTCTGTGCTATCTTAAAGCCCATTGTCTCCTTAACAGTATGTTCTGTTCCACTTTTTGCTCACAGCCTCTGCTAAACTAATGAGATTTTTTTTTTTCTGCCACAAAATGTTCCCAAGCATCTATGTGACGGCCATGTTTGCGTGGGGAGTGGGCATTGCACAATGCATCCCAAGGCATGCTTTTAATCATATCCCAGGGATCAGTTTTTGTCCCGCTCGTTGTTCCCCAACAGGGAATGATTCATCGAGATCTGAAGCCTGTCAACATCTTCTTGGATTCCCAGGACCATGTGAAAATCGGCGACTTTGGCCTGGCCACGGACCATCCCGCTAATGTGGTACACATTTCCCGGGTCACCGGGCTTCCTCTTAACCAGACTTCATTAGCATAGACTCGCCCTTCCTGCCTCACGCTTTTCCTCCTGGAGAACTCTTGGTCTTGGCTGTTCTGCGTTGTTCTGTTTATCTTTTCGGTAAATGAGTGATCGTGTGTAATATCGTGTTCTACCTGCAATATCACACTAATGTCAACGTTTACATTCAGCAGAAAACAAACAAACTGCTGGACCAGTGGAATGAACTTAAAACCAGCTGGTCTTCAAAAAATAACGCTGTAAACAACTAAGCACTGTTAATTATACTTTGCAGGCTGCAAGCAAACAGGAGATGGAGGAAAGTGTCTCTGCTCTGCTCATGAAACCAGACCCTACAGGTAAGGGGAACCTCTAACTATTCCCTTCTCGCAGATCAAACCTGCTGCTTTGCATCTAGTGTTGAAAGGTTTTGTACCCCATGGTTCAGAGAGGTGTTTCTGTTTTTGTCCAAAGGTGGTGGGGTTGGATTCTGAGTTGTAAGAGACCCATAGATCCATTTGTAGCAATTCTGCCTGTGTTTCTCCGTTCCCCTTCCCAGATAACATGACCGGCATGGTGGGCACTGCCTTGTACGTGGGCCCTGAGGTGCAAGGGAGCACCAAGTCCAGCTACAACCAGGTAGAGCTAAGGCACTAACCCCTGACATGGTAGTCAGCTGTCATGTTTTCGCAAGGCGCCGAAAAACCTCGTTTTTGTATTTTTTTGAATCTTGAATGTTGGGTTTATATTGTTGCATTACATCTATCTGTCTCTCTCTCTCTGTCTGTTTGTCTTTCTGATAATAAACCAAATATATTTATTTAGGAAAAGGTAAATGGTATTTTTGTGGAAATATTGTATTGCATATTTTGGAAAAAAACCCAATGACCTAAAGCATTACGAGCATTAGACTCGTTGATATGCGTTTGGGGCCACATAGCTGCCGGCCAATCAGAATGCCCATGCTGGACCCTGCCCACTATTGAAAGTGTCTGCGATGATCAGCGTCAGAACTGCACCTTGGAGCTGTGGAAGGTCACCTGGTCTTATTAGTCCTGTTTTCTGTAGCATCATGTAGACAGGCGGGTACATGTGGCATGGCATTGGACCGACAAGTCCAATACATGTCTCCACAGCCCCAAATGCAGAAGGCAGTTTGTAACATGTTACTCCAGTCGATTGTTTTCCAGGGTAACTTCTGCACAAAACTATGACCAATTTCTGCGAAATTACGCTGTGCATAGTAGCAATAGTGTTAAATGCTAGGTCCTGTGTTAAGACATGATGATGATGATGATGATGATAAAAATGGTATCATAATGTTCAGCCGGATTCAGGTGCTACAGGTCCTTCATGTCCCACACATTTCTGCGTGTCTTCCTCAGAAAGTGGACCTCTTTAGCCTTGGAATCATCTTGTTTGAGATGTCATACCGGCCCATGACCACCGCGTCTGAGCGGATTGCTGTCCTCAGCCAGCTGCGCACGGTAAGACCCATGGCCTGGACGGAACGGGAGCCCATCCCATGGATTTTAGACCCCTCACCATCTCAGTGTCTCAATCGTTTACAGGAATCCATCCAATTTCCTGAAGACTTCCGTGGGTTTGAGCAAGGAACACAGGTAATACTTTGTTAATTACAGGGATTGTCGGTTATGCTTAGAACATAAGAACATAAGAAATATACAAACAAGAGGAGGCCATTCGGTCCATCAAGCTCACTTGGGGAGATCTTAACTAATAGCTCAGAGTTGTTAAAATCTTATCTAGCTCTGATTTAAAGGAACCTAAGGATTCAGCTTGCACTAC
>JAODKE010000028.1:82386-93384 GCA_026779605.1 Mormyrus hasselquistii | reverse complement strand
ATGCCATCAGGGCCCTGTGATTTATTTATTTTGAGCTTAGCTAGGCTTTGCAAAACATCAGCTTCAGTTATATCTATTTTAGTTATAGACAAAGCTGGAGTAGTAATAAGTAGGTTGTAGGTGTAACCCTGGCTGACTGGGTCCTGTGCTCACAGAGCCACCTCTGTAACAATCAGTAGCTTAAAGGCTTCATAACGCAACGGCTGAGATGGACTTGAGCGTCTGTGGTCTCCCCCCGCAGATGAAAGTGATCAGCTGGCTGCTGAACCACGACCCCGCCAAGCGGCCGACAGCTGTTGAGCTGCTGAAGAGCGATCTGCTGCCGCCCCCTCAGATGGAGGAGTCCGAGCTGCACGAGGTCCTCCAGCACACCATGAATAACGTTAACGGCAAGGCCTACCGCACCATGGTCAACCGGCTGTTCGCCCAGAGCGTCGCCCCAGGCATAGACTATGCCTATGACATAGACTTCCATAAGGTACCTCACACGTGGCTTGGAAGAGCTGCCATTTGGAAAGTGTCCCATAGGTGTCACTCTTGAGCTTTGAGCAGTAAATTAAGCTCTGACCATGATCCATTCATGTATGTATCATTTGTCTGCTATGGTTATTGAATTACACTTTATAATTGCATTGTTTGTCTTAAGTCTGCTGCGTTTCCCTTGATTTTTTTAGGGGAGTTTTAATGCCAATGCTGCCAAACTCCAACAGTACGTGCATGAAACAATAACCAGGATATTCAAAAAGCACGGTAAACCTCACATGCATTTTCTGTCACTTAAACCATTTGCCAAGGTTTTCCTGCCCTTGTTTTATCTCCTGCCGTCCACAGATGCTGTGCCCCCTTTATCTGTGTGCCTGTGTATCATACATCTTTTTTTTTTTTTTTGCATGTCCCCCCAGGTGCGGTGCGTTTTCAGACCCCCCTTCTCATGCCTAAGAGCAAGGCACTGTACGAAGGCAGTGACCTGGCCTGCTTTATGGATCACAGCGGCATGCTGGTTACCCTGCCCTATGACCTCCGGGTAAGCGGCAGGAAACAGGAAGTCTCTCTGTTGCGTGGTCTTAATAGTGCATTTGCTTTCTTTAGATGGATAATTGTAATCCTTTCTTCATATCCGCCCTGCAATCTTCTGTATTGTTTGTTGTCTAGTAAAAAAAAAAAAAAAAAAAAGAATAAATTTTTTTGGTCCTTAACCGCAGCTGGCTTTCGCAAGATACGTGGCCCGGAGTAACATTTCCAGTTTAAAACGGTAAAGTACCCTAGGACGTTCATTGTCATGATGGTTTCAGATCAAGATGCAGCTTTGCAGTTTTGCAGAGTATTTCTCCAATAAAGTGGACCCCCGGCAATGGTCTCTGTGCAGGTATAGCATTGACCGGGTGTTCCGACCTCGGAAACCCGACCGCACGCACCCCAGGGAGCTGTTGGAGTGTGCGTTTGACATCGTCACCCCTGCCACCAGCAGTCTGCTCCCTGATGCTGAGACAATCTACACCATCTCTGAAATCATCCAGGAATTCAGCACCCTGCAGGTATACTGACCCATTGGCACTGCCTAAGAACGGCCTGTTGCTTTGTAACTGTAGTTTTATCCTGTTAGGGCCACATTTATACATTTCGTCAGTGAATAGGGTTTCAAAATCTGTGTGTTTTCTGTTTGAGTCATGTGGTGGGTAGGATTATAGCTGGGGGGCCATGAGGCTGGGTTGTAATGGTCTTGGTGATGACAGGAGAGGAACTACAGCATCTACCTGAACCACACCAGCCTGCTGAAGGCGGTGCTGCTGCACAGCGGAATCCCTGAGGACAAGCTCCAGCAGGCCTCCAACATCCTGTGCGATACCATGGTTAGGCTCCCGTCGCTTGTGCACGTGAGGTAGGAGACCCACGTCATATGCTAATATCCTCTTTCGCTTCCTCCATCTCACAGACAGAAAAATTAACCCGGCGAGAGGTGGAGGCTAAGTTCTGCAACTTGTCCCTTTCCACCAACAGCGTGAGTACCACCTCATGGTCTGACTGATTCAAGCCTGTTAGGAAGAACATGCCCATAACTGCTTCAGAGTAGTTTAGCTCTCCTTGGGATCCAATGCTCATAAATGTCTAGTGGTGGCTGCTGTGGTGATAAAAATGGTTTAACAATGATACACGATACTTATAACATCCCTGACCTTCAACCCTTTCAGGTACAGACACTTTACAAATACATTGAACAGAAGGGGGCACTCCATGAGCTGCTTCCCCTGATCAACTCCCTGACCAAGAGGAAAACAGCGGTTACCCAGCTAGCCAAGCAGGGTGTGAAGGATCTGGAAGAGGTCACTGGCCTGCTGAGGAAGTTGGGCATGAAGCTGCAGGTATGGCAAACGTGCTCACCTACCACTGGGGTGCTTTCTGTAACTGTGAAGTCCCCCACCCACAACAGGAAGTGATGCAAGTGTCAATTTATTTTTTTTTTGAACAGGTGGTTGTTAACCTGGGCCTTGTCTACAAAGTGCAGCATCATCGTGGTGTCATCTTCCAGTTTGTGGCATTCGTGCGACGCCGCAAGCGCACAGTGGTTGAAATCATTGCAGCCGGTGGGCGGTATGACCATCTGGTGAGCTTCTCATTGGTTATTGGCATCTGGGTTGAGGTCGATCATCGTATTGTCACGCGGTAGGCAGTGGTCTCCGTTTCTGGATCTGGAGATCACCCCTATCATTGAGACGCAGAAGCGGGACTTCAAAACTTTATGGGGATTTCAAAACTTTAAATATTGTCATGTGGGAGAGTGAAAAGGATTTCAGGACCAGGGATGGAGGAGGATCTCAATAGAGGTTGGGCTGGAACCTGTGGGTGAGCAGAAGGCAGATAACACAAAGGCCATTGTGGCCCATGTGTTATCTTATGTCTTGCCATGTTGAGTCATCCTCAACCCCAAGCCTACAGCGTGGGCTGTTAATGAAATCCAGCTGAGCTGTGACGGCCTCAGTGCTTATGTTTTATTTTTTTCCCCCGAGTAGCAGTTGGCTGTATAGAGGTGAAGAGAGACCAGTGAAATAGGAGACTGTTTGGTTTGCTGTGTTTCCTTCCTTTTATGGCTTTTGGTGTCATTTCAGTGATGTCTGATTGCTGAACAAACATGTTCTCTGTGATGTTACCCAGTTCCAGGAGTTCCGTGGCCCCACGTCCCCACCTGTCGCCCTCTCTGCCGTCGGTGCCAGCGTGGCTTTGGACAGGATCTGCGCGTCCCTAGCCAATATGGAGGAGCCGGTGCGTTACCTTTGATGGGTCCAGCGTGTCTGTTCAAAATGATTGATTCTTGAAACAAAAATTAGTCCAACGTAGATAATGGTATCGGGAAGGTTTTAAACTGCACACATTTGTTTTCTTTTTCCTTTTTTAACTTTTTATTTTTATGTAGTACAAAAACCTAATAATGTTAAATGGCGGTGTGTTCCGCTGATATTTGTGCATGTGGCAGGAGCTGGTTCTTCTTCCCGTAGCCCTCGGTAAGGTGCTGACCCTCAGCGCCTACAGTACTGTTACCGCACAGCATGGCTGCCTGCCTCACACTAACCATCCCGTCACCCCCCAGCCTTCTGTTAGCTCCTGTGACGCCCTGGTGCTCCCCGTGGGCCACACCTCCATGGGTCGAGCCGTCGTCGTCGTCCAGAAGCTGTGGAGCTGCGGGGTCTCCGCGGAGATCGTCTACGATGTGTCTCAGGTCGGCCTTCGTCCTCGCTTCTCGCTTGTGTTGTGTATCACTATTGTTTCACAGGCCATTTTCTACCAAAAGAGGGCGACGTTACTAAGTTCTCTTTCTTGGGAAAGCAAAGATAACATTCAATTGATAACCCAGGTCTTCACTTTAAAGGGAAATTTGGTAGAAGTATGCAAACCATACAAGAGACCAATATCTGCTCTATTCACTGTTGCTTCAGAGATGTGTAAAATCTGTCAGTTTTTCAAACACAATGCCGCGTCAGCCGGCATAGTGGCTTCCTGGAAAGCACAGGGACTCCATGTCTGCAGTTTGAATGTCCACCCCATGCTTGTATGGGATTACCTAAGTTCTTGCTAGCCGTTTGCCACCTCACTACTGGTAATTTAAAATCAGAATGTGGCGAGTTTATTTCTCAACCTTTTGCCATATTGGTTTTTTGATATTATGAGTGGTGTGTGTGTCACACTACATATGTTTTCTGATACACTGTTTGCTTTCCAAGTTTTCATGAAAGCATTGTAATACCACCAGAGCCTGAACTTGGAAAAACGGGTGGAAACTACTGGTGGGTCAATAGCCAAGTAGTCGGCTCTGAATGTGGCCATATGCTTCAAGCAACGTCCAGACGAAACGAAATTGAGCATGTTGGCGAGAGTGATCTTTCGTTGAAATCGTTGTTTTGGCAATATGACGATGCATGAAACGTAACTGCCGCGGTGATCGCTGTGTTGGTGCAGCGCCTGTGCATGATCCCCAAAGCAAACATTTCAGTTTGTGCTGATCTCGCCCACAGTCCATGGTGTCGCCCAGGAGTTGGGCAGCTTGGTATGCATTGCACTGCACTGCACTGCACTTTACAGATATTAATTTACAATATTTATCTTGTATTCTTGTTAATACTTAATGTCATGACCGATATTTGCCATGGAATACGTGTGTTTCATAAGCATGTAACTGTGTGGGTCATGTAAATTGTAGACTTCCATGTCTGTGCCGTTTCTGCAGTTAAACCAATAGTGACTTTTAATAAAGACAGCAGCTTCCATTTTAAAAGAGCTGCTGTCTCTTTCATTAAAATGATTTACCACAGTATGTTCATTTGGAATCTCTATGGACACTTTTTCACTGCAACAAGTACCTATCTTTTCCATTGGCTTCCGATCAAGTACCAGTAACTAAAGTGCCAGACCAGCTGGGGTACTTCTTTGGTAGTTCAGTACTTTGGGGTGGGACTTGAAACACTTTCTTTTTCTTTTTCTGCCTCTGAAACACAGTATAAATGCTACCTTGAAGAGAGTTGATAAACGCAGTTAAAAAAAAAACTTATTGCGATCTGGTCTGAAGAACAGTTACAACAAAAAGATCAGGGTGACATGACAAGAAATTTAAATCCTAGCAATGTGATTTTTTGTAATGTTTGTTGGAGATGGTGATGTGGTTGTAATAAATATTGGGGTATTCATAAAACAACTTCATAAATTTCTCACAAAGTGATCTATGAGTAATTTAAACAGCAAGGATGAAAATGATTATAATTGTCTCGGAGAATGCAGCACTCATGCAAAAGCAGCAGAGGTAAACTTTCTAAACTATTTTTTAAACATATATTAGATATTCTATAAAAGGAATATTTTTTATTATGATTCTACTTTTTATTTGCATTATCAAACCAACAAAATGACACATCACAAAAACCACACTCAAAAACAAGAGAGGAAAAAACCAAAACAAGCAAACAACATAAACATAAACCTTAGCAGGGATATCATACAACCCACCCAGAGTATTATTAATTGACAAGCATAGTCCCATCCATGCACTGATCGAGGATAAACTCGCCTTGTTCAGTCAAGCTGTGGTCTCTTCTAAAGTTGCAATGTTGAGCAAAGATACAATCCAGTAACTCTTCAAATTAGTGTCTGCTGCGAAGCACAATCGAAGGATTGTTCCTTTGGCAGCAGCGCAGCCTGCAGTTAACAAACGCTTTTCATGTAAAGTAAGCATATGCAAGTGCAGGACTATCATTCAGCAAACAGAGACAAGGGTCCAACACCAGAGCGACATCAAGGAACTTAGACGACATATAAGGAACATATTTCCAAAATACATGTATGATGGGCTGTTCCCAAAACACGTGAAGGAAAGTGCTTGTGGCAAAAGAATAATAAATAAAATTGCCAAAAGTTTTTTTCTTTTTCCTGTGAATAACAGAGTAAAAAATATTTTAGTGAAACACTAATCCCTGCGCTTTAATGCTCGTACAGAATTTAAATTAAGAAGTCCTGATTTAAATATAGCTAACTAGCGATGTAAGTATTGCATGTGCATCACATGCAATGTTGATATTAATATTGTACATGGTGCAGCCTTATAACATACTACAGTAAATTTTCAAATTCAGTACAAAATACCCTGCCTGTCATTCAGCACAGGTACCAGCTTTTACTCCAGTGGGCAACAAATACCTAGAAGTACTGTACTTTTGGTACTTTCTCAATGTACCACAAGTACGGTACCTGGTGTGGTGGAAAATTGGCTTATGTGGATCAGCTACATCAAAAACATTCTGTGTCTTTTAGGGTTGTGGCGTGACATAGGATGAACAAGATGCAGCCGATTTGTTTTTGCCAACGCCTTCGGTTTGATTTTGTCCGGATGTCGTTTTGAAGTGCAAATAAATGTATTCTCACGCTTTCAGTTTAATAACAATTTTGTGGCCGATACATTTTATCCGTGACTATGGAAACTTACACTTAGCCCTGGAGTCCTCTGGGTATTCTGGTTTTCTCCCAGTCCAAAAACATCTAGTTGAATTAACATCTGTAAATTTACCATTGTAAGTGTGTTCATTGTTGTATTGGCTGACCATGACCCTGTATCGGATAAGGGGTTATAGGAGACCCCCCCATCCCACATTCCAGTCACATTCTTCATGTCTGTTACAGCCCAGCTGCAGGGAGTCCTTTTATGCCCCCCATTCTTCTTCCTCCCCCTTTTGTCCGTGTTCGTCCCCATTGTTGTTCACATCCCGCCTCCCCCACCCCCACGCCTGTATTTGCACATAGTCGAATTCTCACACTTCTCCGTCTATCCCTGCTTCATCGCTGACTCATGCCCAGACTTTTTCATTTTCCCTGAACCCCCAGACGCCGGAGAGGTGGGGTCGTCGAATGCTGCTGTGCTGGATGTTCGGCGCATGCTCGTGCCGCATCGGAGTACCGGCCGGCCACGGCTAATTCCCAGGCCTGGTGCATTTCCAGGGGTTCGGCTTTCACCGCCCAAATATGGACGCCGGTGGCCATGTGCTCTCCGTTTTGCAGCACATGGCTAAAAGCCGGTCTGGGTAACCATGGCCTCGGCTCTCACATCCCAGAATCCTCCGGCTCTGGGGATTGTTAGTGGGCCGCTTCATGATGTCATCTTCTCTGACGTCTGTCAACACGGCAGGCCTATCCCCCCTCCATGTTTGATTAGAGCCATTCGGCCTCCGGTCGTAGTTGTGGGCCAGTGAGATTCCTGCCTGCGATGAGGATTACGTGAGGCCTCCCATCTTGGAATTGAATGTGACTGCATCCATTCCTTGCCAGCCCACTGGAATTTATGACTCGGCTGCAGGAACATTTGTCTCGTGTAGTAATCCTCCATTCTATGACATGACAAACCCCCCACCCATGTTTGGTTCTGGTTTGAGTCTAAGTGCTGGTGAAATGTGGAGGTACAGAAAAATCTGCCCAGGAGTACGAGATGAAAGGGGCAGCCAGTTCCAGGGGGGGTATCTGACAGAGGATGTGCCCCTGGCTCTGGGTCAAGGCCCCAGGCTGGAGTTCAGCTCAGGACATTGGTGCCATGCTGTGTGAGGGAGATCAGACTGGGGCTGCGCAGCCCTGACTGACAGTGTTCGTGTCTCCAGCCCCAGGAAGCTGTGTTGGAGCACTCCCGGCAGGCTGGCATCACCTGCGTGGTGCTGGTGTCCGACAAAGAAGGCAGCTACATCAAGGTGAGTCCATCCTCCTGCCCCCTGCCGTGGCTGCTTTGTCCCCAGGGGAAAACATGGTGAAACACAAGCAAACTTGCACCTTTGGGCCAGTAAGCACACTGTTAAAATTCTCCTTCGTTCACCATGTAGTTATTCTGAGATGTGTTGTTATTTTGAGGTGTCTGGCTATGTTGAGGTCCCTGTTTATTCCAAGCTTTGATGCTTTTACTTGATACCATCAGATGTTCTACAGCCTCATTTCTCTGTCCTGGTAACTATGTGCTGGTTCCTCCTCAATTATGACTTACAATTGTTTAAATGGATTGAAATAGCTGTAAAGTAAAAAGTGATTACGTATTTGAGTCTTAAGTAAATCTCTGAGTAAATACTGAAATTTAATCGATTTTGCTTTAACATCTTACTTGAACAATCACAAATTTAATTACGAAATGTATTGTTTCAGTCAAAAAGGATCAAATTGTGGCAGCGCGTGATTACTATATACGTAATTTTTTTTGCTTCGCCTGCATCATCAGCTTGCGTCATGTCAGAGAACATGGTCATTAACGCAGTTTATGTCCAGTGATGCATTAAATCAGATTCATTCGAAGCCCAGCTGGACTGAAACCAGATTTACCCAGCAGGTCATGGCTGAGAGTCTCTGTCCAAACTGTGGTTGTCATAAAGCGGCATTACGTTTCTGACTCTGGATGGAAGCCAAAGTGTGGTGTCTTTGTCATTTTATCTAAGGTCAAGTGTTTCGAAAAAGATCGTCAGTCAGAGAAGCGGATTCCAGAAACAGATCTGTTGGATCACATAGTCCAGAAATGTCGGACCAGGTCTTTTGACGACAGGAATGGCAGGTCTGTGCATGGTCTCTCTTTATAGCAAATAATGTTGTGATAAACTGATTAGCTTTATTTTATTGAAAGTGTGTGTTTTCTGTTATAGGGACATGTGTGACAGTGCTTCCCTTCAAAACCCCAAAGGATCAATTCTTGCTACCTCAGGTACAGTGGAGCCAGCTGACTCATAATGCACCCTTTGGAAGAATCCTTACACTGTTAGGTCCGGACATCAGCGGGCAGAACCCTGCAAACACCAAGCTTTCGTGGGGGAGATCAGAGTTCTGTGGAGAAATGCAGTTATGTAACTCTGTTTCGCTGGCGCCCCCTACCTACTTCTGTGAAAGGAGCAGTGTGTTTTTCATGCTTGGTGTGTGCATTGTGCCTGGAGCTGCGACCTTTGGCCTCTGTTTTAAACACCCCGGCGGCACCGAGACAGGTTGTGGACACGCTTATGAGATGGATTGGGTGGATGGGGTAGGCCTGACTGTCAGGGGTGTTAATTTCTTCACTCCAATGGCGCTCCTTGATTTTTATGCGATTCCATTAAAAAACATGCACATGGGGGAAACACCCCATTATAGTCCAGAGTTAGTGCTTTTGGGCTTAACGGCAAAGCCGATTGTTCCTTAACGTTTCCAACCTGCCCCGGCTACCCTGTGCCACGTATTTAAGCAGTAAGACGTAATAGTAAAACTATTTTAACGCTAGCTGTGGCTGTATGAGTAATAAATAAAATGGGCCCACGGAAAGAGTTTTCAGCTGTTTTTTGTGTGTTGGAAGTGGGGGGGGGGCATGGCAGGATGCGAGTGCTGCTGACTTGGGGAGGGGGGTCGCTTTTTGGCAGGCTCGTCAGAGCCACACGGGAGCAACGTCGCCGTGACCATGAGCGTCAACCTCATCACCCCTGAAAAGGTGTCCGCCAGCACCAAGAGGCGCCACGAGACACAGGTGGGTGCACTGGGGGGGGGAGGAGGGAGAGATGGCGGAAGATCTTTGTACCTTGTGTCTGACTCTCTCCAGCCTCTTCTTTTTTTCCTGAGACTCTGTCAGTTTTAAACATGTTCCCCTGGTATCGGGGCCAGAATGTTGTGTGAGAATCTTTTTCACATTAAAAGGCAAATAGTTCCCAGTGGCTCCTCATTACCGTAATGATGAATGTGACGGCCCCTTTTCTCTGTGCCTGTTTTTAGATACAAACCAGACTGCAAAACCTCGGTAGCAATTTGCAGAATAAAAGCAGCAATATCGAAGTTGTAGCGGTAAGTGACCCGTTTTTCCGTTCGTGCTTCTCTTTCAGTTAAAATGATGAAAGTCTGTCGGAGAAGCGGGTGAGATCTGTGTTGTATTTTTGGCAGCATGTTGTGTACAGGGGTTTGGTGATCTGTATCCAAGTAATTCCGATCATAACAGCGCAATAAACAGAACAGAAGGAGAATGTCAGTTGTCCGTAAATCACTTGTGTTTTTGTTTAGCTTATGATACACTAGACAAAAGCTAAAAAAAAAGCCAGTCATTTAGTAGATTATAAAATGTGTGATTTATC
This sequence comes from Mormyrus hasselquistii, assembly GCA_026779605.1. Lineage (NCBI taxonomy): Eukaryota > Metazoa > Chordata > Actinopteri > Osteoglossiformes > Mormyridae > Mormyrus > Mormyrus hasselquistii. Next base: position 83,305 of record JAODKE010000028.1, on the reverse strand, counting down.
GCTGTGTGCAAACATTGTATTTGTTATACGTTGCAGTCTCATGGGAGGCGTCGAAGCCCTGTTCTCTGTAGTATATTTGTATAGATTAATGAACAAACATCTTTTTCCCTCACAAGTAGCTTCACACGTTGCACAACACAACACCCCAACGTGTCAGCCTTTCGAGGCTGACACATGACACTAGAATCCTGCTTCTGATCCACGTTGTGAGGCATGAAATTGTAAACAGCTCATTTTAAAATTGCAGGTTTATTGGCAAATTTGAAGCTTTAGGGCTGAGTTCCTTCTTCCGAAATTCTTCGTTTTGTTTGGCCTTAGAGGTGGTCTTGAGAGATGAGAGATTGACGTTTTGTTTAGAAACCATGCAGTTGTGTTGGTTTATTTGTAGGACTGGTTCAGCCTGCATCCAAAATCATGTTTTGTAGTAAGTAAAAAGCCTCAGGTGGTACTAAAGCTGTACCCTGCAAGGGCTGGTTTGTGTTGGGCTCTGCGTGGATTTGGTAAATATTTACTGCCCATTGCTATCTCTCATACATCAATGCTAATCTGGTTTCCACAGGGATCTGCAAAACATAAATTTAAATTCCTCATGATAAAATGGTCCATTGTACCTCCTCCCCCAATACTCATACTCCCTTGTTGCCCTGTTTTAGGTTGACCTGCAGAAGGAAACACTCATCAACTTCCTGTCTCTGGAGGTACATGCTGAGCTGTTAGCCTGAAATACTAAAGAAAGACTCATCACCTTTCTGGATGTCGGCATGAGCTAGACGGGACGGGTGCAACCTTGGGGGCCTGGTGTGGGGTAGGAAATGTGTTGGGGGGGGGGGGGGGCCCCGGTTTCCGGTGTTGAGCCATAGCATCAGATGCCCACCTTTCCGACGAAGGGGAAGCATCATAAGATAATGAGTCCAGCAAA
>JAODKE010000028.1:65878-79810 GCA_026779605.1 Mormyrus hasselquistii | reverse complement strand
GCGTGCCGTAATTAGGATGCCTTTTGTGGCCTCTGGCATGTAAAGTTACAGCTCATTTCCTGTGTGTTTTTTCTATATGCCAATCCAAGTGATCCATGCCTCTTTGTGTAACTCGATTACCTAATTTTTTGTGTTCCGTAAGGTACATGTATATTTTTGATTTCAGTGTCTCCTCTGGGGAATGGTTTGGTCCGTTAGTTTGTCCTGATTAATTCCAACGTAGCATCAAATTACAGTACATCATAAATGAAAATAGCGGGTGAGGACCTGGAAACAACTTAGCACTGGAATTGCTGAGGATATGTGTTGGCAGGTGAAGCTGCCTGGTAGATGTCTGCTCTGGAATGTGCACTTTTCTCAGAAATCCCATGGGCTCCTTTGGAGTTCCAGACATTTTTTGGATTTAGAGCCCATTTGTGTTGGTCTCTGGATTGCTGATATGGGATTTGATGACTTTGGTTGCACTGAACAGGGGCAGATGAACACTAGAATCAGTTCTGTGTTTCGATTCACTATCCGTATTGTCTTAAGTCTTAAGACCAAAGGTCACAGGTCTGTTTTGAGGTCTGGGTTTCCTTTTGGTTGTAGTTTCTCCTCTCGCCTTTAATGGTGGAGATTTAAAGGCGACCCTGATGTCTTGCTTGGAAGAGGCAGCTATAAGCAGGGAACAAGTTGGAGCCGTAAAGTCGGTCTGCTCAGATTTCAGTGAGCGCCTCTGCCTCTTAAAGAGGTACTCCTGAAGGCGGCTGGCAGAGAGCACCAGTGGCTACCAAGTATCCTGTGTGGAAGACAGGGGCCGTGTAACCTTCAGCTTCATGGGATTGGTTATTAAACACCAAGTGTCAAAGGGATGCAAACTCAATTTCCTGATGGTTAATGACTGTGCCCAGTGTGGTACTTTCAGGAACCTGTCAGGAAGCTGCTAGAATCCATTATCTTCTAGTCAGTATCCCCCTGTATGTTCAGTGTTTGACCAGTGAAAGCAAATCAAAGATGCGCAAGGGGGGGGGGGGCGGCAGGTGGTCTAACGACAGGCAGCTGTTCAGCCACTTTAAGGAAGGAGATATACTTAGTGAGTGAAAGGATATAATACTGTGTTTCACAGCCTGTAAAATCTAAATGAAAGAGAGCATCCAGTGTGAGGGGATGTGTCTCGCTGTCCAGGAAAGGTGCCTTTGCAGCTTTGTGTGTGTGTGTGTGTGTGTGTGTGTGTGTGTGTGATGTGATGTGATGTGATAAAAACCTGTTATTTTGACATTGTGGGGACCATTCTTGATGGGAAAAATCAGGTTAAGGTTCTCATTGCTGGGAGTAGGGTTTTGCCCATAGAAATGAATGGATGGTCCCCACAAAAATATAAATACAGGTTGGTGTGTGTGTGTGTGTGTGTGTGTGTGTGTGTTTTCACAGTATCCAAGCCTAAGAAAAACATGGTTGGTAAACTGGGACTTTAACTGTTAGAGTGTGGAAAAATAACACATTAAGAACTTTAGCAGCTGGGCATATATAGAGTAAAGGTTGTAGTCATTTTTTTTTATTTTGTTATAAACAAAATATTCACACAACTATCTGCAGGAGAGCAAAGAGCTTGAACAACATTTCACCATCTGTTTAAACTAGTTTATAAATGTCACAGATTGCCCCCCCCAGCTGTTTCAGGCAGCTCACTGCAGAAGGAACATTAATTCAAACTTTCAATCATTACACAAATCTCATGTAGAAACCCTCCTAAGCTGTTCAATACCTTTTCCATAAAATATGTCAGTGGTACAATTCAAAATTTGAGAGGATTTTACTGTTTGCCACTGAGAAAATAAATAAAGCAGAGAAGAGTTGGAGATGGTTTTTAATATCTAATATATTTAATAAGTATAGCAGCTGCTGCCACCGCGAGTACTGGGCACAGAGGCTTTCGTAAAGAACTGTTTAGTAATAAATAACACTACGTGAAAAAATAAATAAGGTACTCTGTCAGCTACTTTCATCTACCTTTTTACACTTAGAAATTACAAAATGCAAAAGCAGTGTTTTCGCTTCTTTAAAGCTCGCTGTTTTTGTTGGTTGCACACCCTCCCTTCTTGCAATACCGACTTATTTCTGATGTTGATATTTTTTAATACCGCATGTGCATCTTGCGTTACGTCGCCGATGCATCCCGTTACCCCTCAGCATTTATACAGTAGCGTGCTTCTGCAGCGAAAACAAATCCATAAAGCTTTTCTTTTTGATTTTAGAAGCTAGAAACGGACTGGTCAAAGACTCCGAATCGCAAATTTATGACTTGTGATGAAATCAAAACTAAAACTGTGGTTTAGAGCCTTGCTGTCTTTTACGGTCTTATATTACACATTTGATTTATAAATAATCTGCAGGGTATGTTTTGGGCGTCTCTGAGGTCAGGACAGCGTGCCACTCGGGGGACTCTGCACCGGGGGGGTTTGCCTTCTATGCTAATTTTTACACACTAAACCGAAAAATGTTTTGTACTAAAACGGCACCAGACAGAACATGCTTGTCCTAAACAGATGAAGTGTGAATTTTGACAGAATAACTGAATTGCAAATGTAAATAAATAAAGCTCGTATTTTCTGTTTTTGCCAGGATTACAAAAGTACATTCTTTCAAAGTCTTCCACATGAACGGCTCTGGGAATAACCTTAAGGCATGTCATCTGTCCTTAGGAAAGTCACCTCACAAAAATGCCCGACTCTTTCTGCCAGGGATTGTGCATCTTCTCTTGGCTACAGGCTGTGTCCGGTTTCCTGTTTCCTCTGTTCAATGACGATGATGGACAGTTAAATGAATTGGCAATATAATGAGATAAACAGCTCCAGCACAAAACAAGTCACTCAGTGAAGAGGAAAGATGTTGAAGTTGAACTTGAAACAACTTACTGTAGGACCTTTGAGAACCTGCAAGCAGGATTCTAAAATATCTGATGTGCGTGTGCAGGGCGTGTTCGTTCTGGTATTCTGCAGGTCCAGTGTTTACGTCCCTAAACATGGAGCTGCCACTTGCCAAATCAGGAAGACCTTGCTTCATGAGCTGACAGGGAATGGTAAGGCAAATGTTCACAGCTTTGAGATTGGCCAACCTGCAGTGTCTACAACAACAGCCAAATTGACGAGGAATAATACAAAAACAAAAGAAAATATACATAAATATACCTCAGAAAAATAAGATGTGGAAGCCCAATTTCCTAAATCTTTATATGTATTTCATTAACCTCCACTTTCCATTTCTTATGTCAGCTAAGAAAACACATGTGGTAACTTTCTTCCTGTCTCCAAAACAATAGGTCCTCTTTTCAATCAGAGTGGCTCCCAGTTCCATCTCTAAACTCATAAGTCAACTTCCAGCTCCGAAAGACACAATCCGGTGAAGGCTTCACTCTCAAAAAGCTGTTTTCCAAACAATCAGCCTCATACTGCCAGCCAGTATCCAATAATATTTAATAATTCATGGCCTGTGTCTGTCTGTCTGTTTTCTGTGGTCACTGCGCGAAGATATCCTTGTAGTTCCCCAGGAAGTGCATACATGGCCTAGCGCAGCAGCTCACTATGCCCATAGAAGAGCTTTGCTCGTGGGATGTTCATCCTGTCCCCACACGGGGATCCTGTCTCTGGAGAAAAGTTCATCCCATAGTCTGAGATCTTCATAGCCTGGAACTTGTTCTCCTTGGATGGCTCCATGTACGCAGGGCTTTTGTTCACGTGCTTCTTCAAGATCACCGTCTGGAATGAAGGTGCAGTAGAGTCGCCTTGTCTTTGGGGGAGCCTCAGTCTCCCACAGCAATGCCACATGCTAAAAACAGGGCTTTTCTCCACACGCATGTTGGCCCCTTACCTTTTTTGGTGTGCTGTAGCATGGCATCTGCACCCACTTCTTCTTCTTGTTGACCAGGAGTGCCACGATGAGGAAGATCACGATGGCCAGGAGAAGACCAGCCAGGATCCAAGCCATGGACTGGTAGATCAGAGCAACTTCTGTCTGGTTGGGGAAGTCTTCACCAAGGCTTCTGCCAGCTGTAGTACAGCAAAATACAACTAGAGCCAGTTCCACCAAAACACCATTGGATCTGTGATTGCATTATATTCTCCTAGGGTTAAGCGAAAGTCAAACATGGCTTGTTACTGCTGAGGCTATAAGGAGCTAATTCCTGTGCCATGATGTCAAGGAACTACATTTGCTTGGCTTCTTACCGCTGCATTTTTCGGGAGAAGATAATATGCGTTCAGCAACCACCAAGACAAACAAAGCACAATTCTTGCAAAATTAGATGTTACGAAATGACCCTTGGCATCAAATATCAAAACATTCATTTAGAACCAAGGAAACAAGAGGGGGTGTGAATGAGCGATGCATGTGATCATATCTTACTGGTTACTATGACGACAAGCGGCGCCTGGGTGGTGCCGCCCTCTGACCGCTCTGTGGTATTCTGATTGGGCATCATCGTGGACACCAATAGAGGAGCACTGGTCGTCCTCATATCTTCAAAACCACAAGAACAAGTAACAAAACCCAAAGTAAATAGTCACAAATGTCCACCAGAGCTTCATCGTCACACTGGATCCTGTCTCATGCTTAAGATGGCTGACCAGATTTGAGAGGGTGTTTTATTAACTGCTAACAAGCCTCAGCTTAATATTTCCTCAATCTTCCCAGATGCTCTAAGTTTTTTTCTCACGCCATTACGCACAGGGGAAGAGACTGACGGACATGATATATTTCGGATTGTGATCTGCCATATGTGCTGTTAAGCCGTCTGATGGTGAGATGAACATTGCTGGGATTTCCACAGTTTATATATAGGGTGTGAAAAAGCCCCTTAAAATGACTGGAGTGAAATGGCCGAAAATGTTTGTTGACTATCGTGTTATTTAACACGATCCTTGTAATGTTTTCACCAACTGGCCTCCCCGTTTTTTTTGACCGGGCTTGTGGTGTTTGAAGGAGGCTCCGCAGTCTAGTTCACGCCAGCTATCCTCAGGTTTTTGGAAACTAAGCTAACCCTCTGGCCTGCCTTAGTGCTTCATGGTTTATGTTTAGTATCCCAGCTGATGCTAAACTGCACCTATTAATAAAGCTGGGTCTCACTTTGTTACTTCGCTGCAGCGGATCGCAGCTTCTGTCATCGCCAGTCCACTTTTTTGTCACCTTCCACCCCCTGCATGTCTGATTTTTACCTGTGACTTAATTATAAAGCCCTTGATCACCTGGCTGAGGCATGCAGGTGTTGACCTAGACCATAGGGTCGACAGACTGTAAATCCTCCCCCCCCCCACTCTGTGTTTTCAAGCATTGCTGCATAAGGAGGTGGTCGGTGGTCGGTGGTCCTTTTACCCAGGCAGTGTGGGCAGCACTGGCCCTTGAGGAGCACGGGCACCCTGCAGTTGGCTGGTGGGCACCGGTGTGAGAAGCACTGGATGGTGCCATTGTTGCAGGTACAGCTGGTGCAGGGATTGACCTTCCAGGAATCGCCAGCCAGTAGGATATCCCCCTCGCTGGAGATGCAGTAACCCAATTGGCTGCCGTTGACCGGGAGGAGAGGCTTGAGCAGGTCTTCTGTATATACAGGAGATTACTTGAACATGAAATGAAAACTTAACACCAATCAATCACAGTGCTTTTTGTGTGAGGCAGGAACATGGGTAGTGAGAAGCTCGTGTTTTGAGCTGGAGGTCCATGGGCTACCATCAGGTTCTCATTTTCTGTGTTGGGGGCCACACTGTCAGAGTGCATTGCAAGAGTGGAGCCATGCGTAGCCAACAGGCTCTGGGTTCCACATGTGATTCTCTGTCGACAGCCCCCACGTAAAAGACCAGCCGGTTTGGGCTGGTCCATTTATGGGCCTGTGTGAGGCCTAAAAACAGGGCTTTTCTCCACTGAGGGACTGAGAATGTTCTGCTGAGATTCCTTCCAGAGATGACCTACAACTGACGTGAAAAAGCCTAATTTCCGAAGCATTTTCGGTTTATCTCTAAGGACCCAATCTGTCATCTGGTGCCCATGGAATGAGGTAACCAACAATTAGGAATTAGCATCATCTGTGCTGGATAAAAGCAGTCAGGGCTGGGAAGAGAGCAGGAGGACGGAAAGGGAGCATCTCAGTACCTGGACACACGTAGCAGCAAGTGTCCTTGTTCCTGGCCGGGGTCTGGCAGAGGGTGGGAGGACACACCTCGGTCTCGCACAGAACCCGCCCCCTCCTGCAGGTACAGTGTGTGCACCCGTCCAGCTTCCAGGTCTCCCCTTCCACGTAGAAGTCCCCCCCGGGGGCTTGGCACACCACCAGGTCCGTCCCCTCGGGCTGCCCGCTGCCCGACTCATCTGCAATATGGGATCCATGCAGCCCGTCAGCAACACGCACAAGCAGAGCAGAGGCGAGGGGGCCATAAAGGACTGTGGGCCGAGGGCCAGATAGGCTCTGGGGGTGTGAGTGCTCACATACAGACAAACAGAACTTTCATTTATGATAAACAGGCCATACGCCTCTAGCAGCTGCATGTGATGTGCTTTCCATACAGTTCCAGTCAAGTGTGAACATGCCAAGCTGCCTACAAAGGGGAGTGATACTGTCACATCAAATGACCTGGACACCTGACCTAAACACAGTAGAAATGATTTTGATGGAGTTTGGCCAGAGTGTGAAGGAAAAGTGGCCAATGAGAGCTCAGCATATATGTGGGACCTCCTTCAGGACAGCTGGAAAAGCATCCCAGGAGGCCACCTCATGAAACTGGAGTAGAGGAGACTTTAGGGTCAGCCAGTCCCTGGAACAACTGGGGTTAACGGCCTTGCTCAAGGGCCCAGTGGTGGGATTATGCTGCTGACCCGGGATTTGAACTGGGAACCTTCTGAGTCCCAATCCATAGACCTGCCCCCATAACAAATTAATTTTAATACTTTTTTGGTCAACGCATAATTCCATATATGCTATTTTATAGTTTTGATGTCTTTGTATTATTTGAAAATGCAGAGAAAAGTCCACAAAAACCTTAATGGGCAGGCGTGTCCAAACTGGTACGGTATGAGCAATAGTGCGACACATGTTTTTGGAAGAGAGCTCTGCCATCCGACATGACCTCAGCCCCTGGAACCCATCTTGTTTCTGCCAGCCAGTACCTTCACAGGTGGGGCAGCACAGGTCTGGCCTGACCACAGGCTGCGGGCAGCTGGGCACGGGACAGGTGATCAGCACGCACATCTCACGCCCGTCATGGCAGTAACAGTCGCGGCAGCCGTCATACCAACTCTCGCCCTCCTTGTAACGCCGCCCGCTGGCCGTGAAGCAGTAGTGCGGGGCCGGAGCTGGGGTCGTGGTGCTCGGCACACGTTTGGTCTCTGAAAGACACACAAATGAGCATTTTCACGGGGGCGAGTAGAACACACTCACGGCACCGATTAACCTCCATGGAAAACGAGGCATGTGAAATGCACTGAGGCCCTGGAAGCCACGTCGATTAATGCTTCCAGGAAGGAACCAGCTGAACCATTACCGTGACGACCAGACCTGAGCGGCTCGTGCCAAAACATGACTGGAGAGTGGCTGGTTGCGTCTAAATAACGGGGATCCTTTCACAGCACAGCAAAAACGGGTCCAGATGTCCTCTGCGAGCCAGTCACACGTTAAGCTGACAAACAGTAGGATTCGCAGGGCACGTTCCTTCATAAAAAACCGCTCTAATCCGAGCTTAGCATAACTACTGTGTAGGGAGACATAAAGCTTAATCATTTCCTTCTGTTTTTCACATGTAGGGCAAGGAAAAGTGAATAATAATGGTCAGAGATTGGATTCATGCGCTCAGCATCCCACAACAGGTAACAATTAAGCCTTCTTCTGTGTTTCCAATCCTTTGACCAGCACAAGTGCCAGAACCACACGGTTCAAAATAACATAGGCCTTTTCTGAGCCTGAGAAAGAGATCTCTGTTTACTTCCCCTGCCTCTACCCAAATTTATACTGAGCAAACAGAAAAAAGTTATTTCCTGATCTTTAAATATTTCGAGGGGCCGCAACTTTCAGATCTGAAGTCTTCAAAAATAAATTTCGGCGATATTTCTGAGATATGTTTGTGTTTCATGGGGTGGGGTTGTCATGGGACGGGCTGCTTGCGGAGGAGAGAAAAACACTGAAATATTTAGAATGTTAATAAAAGTATAAACATGGCAAATAAATTTGGAACAGTAAAAATAATTTAAATCACAAAATTACTTATTGAAATGTAATTACATGGTCTGGTCCTGGCAGAACTTAAAGTCAGTAAACAACTTCATAGCATGTGTCCCAGATAAACCTTTGCAATTCACAAACATTTAGATTTGTTAGCAATGTTGTTTTCTTGGACAAAAGCACAGCGTTTGGTGTGTAAAAGAGGACAGACGGAATTTCCTGTTCCTCAAAACAGGAAGTCCCACCCCCTGTGCTCTATATGCTGTAGTGTCATTGGCACAGGCTTTCTTGTTACTGAGCATGGAGAGCAGGTTTGTCCACGGCCCCGATGAATATCCACGAGAAGCCTCTCCCCACCTTTGCACATGCAGAGGGAGCAGCCCTTCTTGCTCTGCTGGTAGCCGTCGCTGCAACTCTTGTCACAGGTGAAGGGTGGGCATTTCACACAGCGGCACATCTCGCAGCCATGCTTGTTCCTCCTGTGGGGCACATGCGGACATCAGTTCAGCGGTGCATTGTGGGAAGGGGCCGACCACTGAGACACGCACACACGGCACTCTAGCACCAGATGGGCAGCATTAGCGCGGTGGGCATCTGTTTCCGTTTTTCACGAAATATATGAGTTGTCTTTGAAGAGAGCGGATAAAAGCAGGACCCTAAAATGAGAGAGATCCCGTCAGCGGGTGCAGTACACCATCACAGGACCCTCCATTTCTACATGTGCACCTTTACTCTCTTACCACTCCCCGGCAGCCTCGGATACCACCAGCAATGCAAGTGGCCAATGCCTGACCGGGGTAATGCCTCTTTTAATGCGTGCCACAACCACCGAAAAGAGCGCCGATTTTCACATTAACACACCTACCGCAGTCCTCCTCTCAGCACCCCCAATTAGACTGGGGTCGTTAACGGGGGAAGCCCCTCCGCAGCCGTGACACGGAACAGGAATGGCCGAGGCTTGCCGGGCCCATTGCTAATCCCGCCAGGCGGTTAAGGTAGGAATGGACATGCTTCCAATTATGCATGAGCTCATGGCTCATTTGTGAATAAGCAATCGCAGCAGAGGCCGGGGGGGGGTCTGTGAGTAATCACATGTAAGGGAAACATACGGGGGGGTGGCACAGGGTGGGGGTGGCTGGCCAGGAAAGTAAAACAAGCAGGATCCGGGAATGACAGCCAGAGGTTGCTCCGGGGCGGGCAGCACACACTCCGCCAGCGGAGAGCGGTGATAAGTCCACGTGCCCTTGGGGTCTCGATCTCGATGCGTTAACACCATGAGCTAAGATGAGCTGCAGCAGCCTGTGCCCCCCTCACCCCCCCCTCCATGGGATGTTTACTAAGGCCATTCAGAGGCTATTTTGGTGCTTCATTTTGGATTTTTCCCAAAGTGGGACCCCCCCGTGTCTGGGGCTGGTCCTTCACAGCCAGAGCACACAGAGATTCAGGCCAGTGTACTGACAGCCATTACACACGTTTAACTATTTCACCGAGAACTCCTGTTAAAATACACCGATACATGTGGGCAGTGAAAGCTCTGAAACGCACTTAGCAGCATAACCCCCTCCCACTGTCAAAGGTTCCAGCTTTAGGAAATTGTCGCTCCCAGAAAGTGGGAAAAAACGTAACAAATATGGAGCATTATCGGAATCGGAACACTTAGACGGCCATGAGGAGAGCCGAGAGCCCCCCCCCGACCCCCCCTAGATGGAAAGCCGCCTAGTGGATCGGCTCCAAGTTCCTGGTCCTCATTTTGAACATTAATGTAAAAATCTTCCAAAAACCACGTTAGGGCAAACACCTTTATTAACCACGTTTTTTTTTAACTATTAGATGATTTATGAAAAGGGGTGTTGCCGTCAGGAGCTTCCACATGTTTCCTGTAGTTAAGGGGATTGGGGGGGGACATGCATGGCCTGCCGGATCAGAATTTAAACCCACCTGGCGGCACTGCAGGCCCACAGCGGTGCTGACCGTCGAGCATCAAGTGGACCTGAACCTGGCAGTCTCCCAACCCTCCAACCCTTTTAACTAGGAACAAGACTCCCAGTGTTACCGTGCTGAGAGTGTCAAGAGCCTTAGCATCACTTCCCTGTTAGCCATTTCACCATGACGGCCCCTGTGGTCGTGGTCGGGACTTACACGTATCCGTAGGGGCAGCTCTTGCTGCATGACAGCAGCCGGCATCTGGACGGCTGGGGGATGCATTCACACACTTCGCAGCCGGAATCGTCCTTCTTGTAGCCGGAGGGACAGTGCAGGGAGCAGGATGTGATCAGGTCTGGACATATGGGGTCTGAAGAAAGATGTCAGCACTGAAACTGTTGTTCCAACCCAATGCGGAGCCATGCTGGATGTGGTTTAAGAATATTTTATTGCATGCAATTGTACACTGTGGTGTTGGATGCTCTAGAGAATGTGATGTTTGGTTTGGGGTTAGATGAGATGTTTAGTTATTTTCATGGTTATAAATGGTGTTTGTGGGGGGAGGGGAGGGGCTCTTACTGTTCACGCAATGGCAGAGCAGGCAGCCGTTGTTGTCCTGCAGGAAGCCGCGGGGGCAGTCGCTGGTCGTCAGGGAGCAGTTTTCCAGGGGTGGGCACAGGAGGGGACTCACTGTCTCAAAGGAGGGCTCTGTGGGGACACAGTCGTCGAGGCGTCACCCGAGCCACCTGCTGCAGCCAGAGCAGCTTCTGCCATTAGCTACCGTGTGGCGAGACCCCAAAGCCGCCATTAGCCTAATCTTCCCTCCTAGACCAAAACTGCAATTACAGTTAAATGCAGGCATCCATTATTTATTTTTGTAGTGAGAAAGACTCCCATTTGATGAACGGCTGTGTTTGTGTTGTCTGAACGTCTGCCTTGGAGGGAGAGGGCCCAGATGTAAAACAAGCATTAAGGCAGGTATTCCGTAATCACAGGACATCGGGCCCCCCTGCCGCTGGCCAGATGCTTAACGAACTGTAACTAATGAGGCTGAACGCAGGATGTGCCGATGCTAATGATGCTTTATATGCTAATGAGCCGCCATGGGAAGTCAGGCCAAACCTGTCTGCATACAGCAGATTTTGGTTTACTAGCTTTACCTCGCTCTGGCCCTCTGTGTGTGACCACCTGACCACAGCGGTGTCCTTAAACCCGCTAGCCTCTCAGCCTGAAGAAGGTTCTGATTAAACGCAGACCACAGAGCTCTCCGCAGAGGTCGCCCACGGGGCCAATGAAGTCAACCGGCTGAATTAAAGCCTTTTAAGCTGCTCTGCACATCAAGCTCTCCTTCCAAACTCACAGCATCATCACAGCGGACGTCCCCCGGGGATGCGAGTGGTACCTGTCTGACTTCCCACGCAACAGGGCACTGTTTAGGTTCTGAGAGGTTAATTATGGGCTCCAGCTGTGCTGGGGGAGGCAGGAAAAGAGCAGCAAAGATACCCTCCAGAAGACTGGCAGTCTGTGTGTGTGTTTCTGTGTGTGTGTGTGTGTGTGTGTGTGTGAGTGCATGCGTGTGTGTCGGTCATTTCAGGTGTTTCTGAACCCAGTCTTGAAGGAATCCACAGACAGTCCACATATTTGGTCTCTCCCAGCTCCCAGCACACCTGTACCAGATATTCGCTGATCTTGATTGGTTGGGAGCTTGGAGGGAGCAAAAATGTGGACTGTCTGAGAAACACTGATCTTGTGGATTAGGATTAGAAAATAAGTTTCACTTTACACTTCTCCATATTTGTTACCATGTGCTTTCTTTTCAGTTGGGGGAAACCCCCAGTGAGGCAGTTGGGGGGGGGGGGGGTCACTCACCCTCACAGAAAGGGCAGCATTCCCCAGGGATGCGCAGTGGCCTCCGGCAGCTCTGCTTGCAGGCCATGGCGGTGCAGTGCGTCTCACCGTCCACACACTGGCAGAAGGTGCAGTCATCCTCCTTCCACTGCTCCTCATGCAGCCGTAGCCTCCCGTTCACCCAGCAGCTGGCTTCCCTGCTCTCGGCTGACAGCAACTCCACGTCTGTGGTGAGACAGCAGGGGGAGTCGGCAGGCAGAGACACAGACACGTGCCCATCCACACACACACTCCCGTGCAAATTATCATTATCATCTGCCAGCCTAACTTTCGGTCCTTAGCTTTCAATTCCCCGTAAATATCTGCTCTGGCGTTCCCAGAAGCTTTAGAAAATACACCCAGCACCTACAGGGATAATGACACTCAGAGCAGGAAATGACATCATGCAGATTGGCGTCCACTCTGCGAGTAAATTCTTGGGCACCGAAGTGGGACCTACCTGATTCATTTCTGAGCATTGGAAATAGGGCCTTCACTTGCAAGAAAACACAATCACATATGTCACAAGGGAATGCCTCGTGTATGACTCATAATATCAACAGTGTTGGGCAGAGAACGATGCCGGGTGGTGGGGGGGCGGGGTGTAGATCGTTCGTGCTCCAGCCCATCTGTGTGCTATTACCTCCGGTGGGGGAGGTGCTGTGCCATTGTCGCTCTCCCTTTCATTCAAGAAAGGGCCTCAAGCTCAGCCATCCCACCCCCCCACTTCACAGCAGCCAGCGGCGGGTCAATGGTCAAGCCCATAAATACCCAAGACCCCCTACCACAGAATATATAAGCACATATGGGTTGACATCTATGTAAAGTCGGTGGTTATAATGTGATCCGCCTTGTAGGCTGACCCCTATGTCCCCAGCCTGCCTGCGATGTTTGTGGTGGATTAAGAGGAGATGCAGCTTCAGGCAGACATGCTGCCGTCGAACACTCGAGTCGAACCCCAGTCAGGTCAGCCTTCCTACCTGCGCTCTATATATTTTACAGCCTGATCACTTGCAAAGCTTCAGCACCAATTAGGGAGGCAGCGCCATGCTGCATGATCTCCAGCTCGCCCCGTAAAAAATGTTACTGTTCGTTAATATCGGTGCCCTTTTATGTGCAGAAACTTAACGATCGCAAACTCAGCTGGAGCCGAAGCCTGTAGCCCCCCGTAAAGAGGAGCAGGCCTTGAAGGTCCAGCTCGCGGTGCGACCGCCAGACCTCCGTCTGCGTCCCGACAGAGAGCAGTGAGGCGGCTTCTGGAATCGCCCGGCCCAGAGGAACTGGAGGCCAAAGCCGCACGGCACGTAAACCCCAGTCGTAATGACTCCTCGCAAAACCGCATCCTAGACGAGGCCGTCGATTGCGACATCGGCCCTTTGCAGGCAGATGTCCCAGCCTCTGATTTCTTAGGGCTCCTCTGTGGTTGTGAGAGGAGACCCACAGCTGGAGGGGTTACAGAGCGCCGTCCATCATTCCCAGGAAGCGGTACGGGTGAAGCCAATCCGCAAATGGCAGGCCATGCCAAAGCGCCTGGCTCGTGCTTCGGAGCCCTGCACGCTGAGCCGGTCGCGCAGCAGATGGCATGGCGTCGCTGATCACGGCTGTACCTATGCAGACCGGGCAGCAAGCTCCCTCAGGTATGTAGAAGTTGTCGCACTCCAGCTTTGCACACTCCGCTTTGGAGCAGAAGGAGATGCCCCCTCGACACTGGCACAGCCAGCACGGGTCCATGCGGTATCCCTCCCCGTCGGAAAACTCCTTCCCTTTGTGGATGCACTTTGGAGACCCTGCGGACCGGAACAGGTAATGACTTGTGTCAAAATGGTGGAAGTCTGGGTCTTAGGAGTCTAATATCAAGCTAAACAGCCAGCCTCAGCGAGAATGGTACCTGCCACACATCCATCCATCCATCCATCCATCCATCCATCCATCCATCCATCCATCCA
>JAODKE010000028.1:41980-63657 GCA_026779605.1 Mormyrus hasselquistii | reverse complement strand
TAGCCAAACGGCAAACTTTTTCTTTGGTCAAAAAGTGAACAGTTAGCCCCCGCCCGCCCCCCCCCCCCTACCCGCACACCCCCCCCCCCCCCCCCCCCGTGAGATGTGGCAGTGCTGGCTTCCACGTCCACAGCATGATAAGAGGCCTCTTAGCAGTCAGTTGCAGACATCTTGTTCAGGAATGCTGAGTATACAGGCTCTGCGTTCCTTGGTTATCAGGCGGCTTGGAGCTTTAACGGCTCCACTGATTGGCGGCTCTGAGCAATAGGGCACAATTACACACCAAATCCCCGAATCTTTACCTTTCTGGCACTCGTAGACGCTGCAGCAGTCTCCCGGCTCACCCGTGACCTCCCTCAGCAGTACCGGCTGCTGCCCACTGGAGCACTCGGGCTTCAGACACGCCCCGAAGTCACAGGTGCACACGGGGTGCACTGTGGGGCAGCAGCCAGTAGGGGGCGTGTAGCTCTTACTCAGCACTGAGTCGGCAGGGCAGTCTGGCGGCTCTGGCGTCGTGCAGGTGACCCCTGCACACCTCAGCTCCTCTGTAAGGGAACACAAGAGGACTGGTATGTGGAAATGCTTCGGGATCTCCTAGCTGCTATGCGGGGACCCGCGGGCACCGTCTCCGTGGCCGTCACAGACCTGCAGAGAGGTCAAGGCTGTGGCCATCACTGATCAGCGATGGAGGACGCCCCAAATTCAGCCCGATCCAGAATACAAATCAAAATCCGAACACCGCTTAAGTTTCATGGCATTTTAAGACCAACCCCCACCGAATTGTTGTTTTTTTGGCTCGATTGGTTCTAAACGTCAGCGAACATATAAAGAGCTGATTCTCAGTTCCTCTGTCTGGGCCAAGAAAATCGCACTCATACCCCAGTGAGGGGGCACTGCGGGCTCTGGGGTGTATTTTGGACGAGGGTCAGAAACAGCAGAGCCCCTCCGCCGGCACACCGGCAACCGCAGTCGGCGCCTCACAGGCCTGGGCTGCGGCTGCATGCTGAAGTGAGTGACTATTGCGGACGGGGGGTGCGCATCCCAAAGCTGTCGCTGGCTGAGCAGTATTACAACTTACAGTGAATTTGGGAGAGGCTGTGAATGACACCGTTGAAAACAATGGAGCACAAATGGTGCACAGCTACAAGCCCCTGGGGAGCCCACCGGCACTTACGCTTTCGGGTCAGGAGCACGACTTGCGTAATGAGCGGCAGATGAGCAGGGCGTCCCTGAAGCGCGGCCAAGCGATGTACTTCCCACCGCACTCTAGTGGTTCCCTGATGCAACTTGATGCTGCTGCAGGATGTACCCCAAACAGAGACATCCGAGACCTCGTAAGCGGACCCCGCAGGAGGGGGGAGTTACCAGATGGGAAAGCAGTGCCGTCCAGCAGTATGTCTACCACCCCTGCATGCTCTGCCCCCCCCCCAACTTGGACTTAGCACAATCTTCCTTTTTATTTTTAGAGCCCCGGACTGGCTTGAAGCTATTCTCCTGGACCATCCTGCATGCAGCATGTTTGTTTCAAGGTCCCATCATACGTAAAAGAAAGGCGAAGGGGCCTGAGAGTGGCCTTTGGCTGGGGATTGAAGGAGGACATTTTGGGTTTTACCCCCTGAGTAAAGCAGACAGACGCTGAGGTGTAGGTACTTCGTGCTTACTCCCCTGGTTCTCACAAAGCCTACATTGACAGACCCTTACTGTAGTCACTCAATAGTGTCATATAGGAAAAATATCCCACATATTCACGCAGGAAAAAGGCTTTTTAACTGCTGCTGGCTCCATTCCTGCATTTGAGTTAAATAAACGTTAACTTGAGGCCTGCAGTGGTCTGTTTTTGCCCCCAGAATGAGCTCTGCCGTCCGGCCTGTCGATCTGATACAGCCGAAGCATTCTTGCAAACGCGCGGGTGACTTCCCCGGAGTTGGCAAGGCACCTCTGGAAAAGTTCTGGAAGTATCTACATGACCAGTGGCAGTGTGAGCCCCCCCCACGGATACAGAGTGGTCAACTCCAAGGGGCCTTTGCAGGGCACGCTGATGAAATGCAGATCATTGGAGAACATTCAGGTGGCCTGTCTGGCTTCCAGGACCTGGGGCGACTGAAGTAAGACTCGTGGGGGAGATAAAGACAGCGACACGATGGGGGGGCAGCGGAGTCGGCATGGCCGACGGCCCCTCCCCGGCCGCTCACCACCCGCTGGATTCCCCTAGTGTGTGTGTATTTGTTTTTCTCACTGCACAAATGACTGGTGCATCAGTGGCCGCAGGATCAACGCAGTGGTGCATGGCAGCAGCCTGCGCAGGCGCCACCACATAAAGGCCCCCCTGGACATGCGCAACGCAGACGAGCTGCAGAAAGGCCCGACTGTCCTCCTTTCTGACTGCTGAAATATGACACAGCACCCAGCAAGTCACACTTCACACTTTGCTCACGCACAGATCAGGGGCAGGGGGAGAGATGCGGAAATTAGCTTATTACCACAGAAGGGGCGGGTCTGAACAATGCATATTTCAGCCGACTCAGAAGCTCATTCATGAAAGAGAAACACCTCTTTGTAAATGGCTGCTTTTTTTTTCGTCCCAGGGCACAAGGAGCGTAGTCTTCGGCCGCCGCGCCGCGCTCCCGTAGGCAGAGGAGGCTGTGTTGACAGGCCAAGTTTACTCACGGAAAAAAGCACACAATGCGTGTTCTGTTCGCTGGCCGACTCTGGAAACAAGTCAGTGCAGAACAAAGCGGGCTCAGTGCAGTGGTCCCGGGCGGCGCTGGGTAGGTCCGCAGGTTTTATACGCTTCCTGCGCACAGGGACGGTGGCTTGAGGGCAGCCGTAAATCAGAAGGCATGTCCACTGGCAGCAGGACTCACAAAGAGCCCCCCCAAAAAGATGAAAACTCATTGTTTGCCGTGTGAGGCAGCTAGCCTGTAAACGGACGTGGAGGGCTGCGCCCCTCCCACTGCTCTCTTGGGGGGGGGGGGGGTTGCCAGGACACCCAGGACGAACTCCCAGCCGCGCGCTGCGCACTCCGGGGAGGGCAGCCTCGTTGCCTGGCATTGGGGAGAGACGTTTGTGGTGGAGCTGTAGTCAGCACCCCCGCCCCTCCCCCTCCGGCGAGATCAGGCCAGTGAAAGTGGGTAAGAGATGCTGGCCTTTCGCCGTGCTGGGAGTAAGGGTGTACTACGCAGTGCCGCTCTGACGAAGATGCACGATTCGACAAGCCAACAGGATATCAGTGGGATACCCTTGTCTGCATGGCGAACATTTCATGTCCGATTACCGCGCCATGCATCCACCCCGACGCGCCAGACACGTCAAGAGGTTCCCGGCTTTCCGTCACAAGTGACAAAGCATTACGACTCGCGCCGTTCTCCATTACGCGCGATGCACCTTTTAAACCTAAACGCCTCTGGTGGCAAAGTGTGTGTACTGCGCGATGGAGATGGAGAGGAGCACCTGTGTGGTAGAATATGTTTACTACGGCTTCTCTGCTCTATTTGGAATTAGTCTGCCTGACGAAATAGGGGTCCCAGAACCGCACTTGTAACGGCCCGCTGTCATCCCGGGAAACAGAACTGCAGAGGAAGCGCAAGGCAGCGACGTCCTTGCTGGGAAAAGCACACCAGAGGTGGTTAAATGCCGGAAAGCATCTCCCTAGCTTTCTGGGTCGGGGCCTCATGGCATAAAGCGGGCCGCAGCTGCTCCGTCCCGCCAGGGGTCTCTCGTAAAAAGGCTCACCGTCCCCTCGGAGAGTCGGACCCCCACAGAGTGCTCTAGCTCCGTGTCTTGCATAAGAGCGCAGCTCACGAGCCGCCGGTCCATCCGCCATGTGCTGGCAGAAGATTTGCTGGCCCTGTGCGTAAGAGGCTCGGGGAAAATAGCAGGATAACAGTGACGTCAGGGAGTACGGATGTCTCTCAAGCAGAGATGCCATTAGAGGCCGCTGATGGACCAGAAGCCCTGGGGAAGCCATCGGGCCAGAAACGGAAAGGATAAAAGGGGTGATGAAGGTTTTTCTGTCTGGCCCAACAGCCTCTAGGACTGACCCAGTCTGGCCGTAGTGCCAGGGCTCCCCGCCCAGCTTGCATCTTCAGCCTGGTAACACCTGCCCGTCCTTGGACTAGAGCAGGAAGGCAATCGCCAAGTCAGGGCTTTTCATGGAGATAAAAGCCACATCCTGGCAGAGGCACAATGCTGATTCGCTCCAGTAACAGCAAGAAGATTGAAAATGCTTCAAATGTTAACTGATATCTGTGTGATCTTCACCTTAAAGGTGCCGAAATAAAATAACAGAGTAACACCCACTTTGAATGCCATGTCCATAAGAATTTATGAACAGATTCATGACACATTATAAACATGCCTATAAATATTCATCAAAGCATTATAACCATGTTTATTATGCATTATGAATGCTTCTGAAGCTCTCATCTATAATGTAGTGTAGATACCTTTATAATGCACTACAAAACATCCTTAATGCTTATACCGACCATCAAAATTCATTATGAAGGTATATCTTACACATGATTAGTGAAAGCTTTAAGTAAAGTCGCTTTACAGTCTACCCACAGACGGTCCACGTTTTTGCTCCCTCTCATCTCCCTGCCAGACAGTCCATGAGAGCTGGGAGGGAGCAAAAGTGTGGACTGTCTGTGGGTCTCTGTGGACCGGGTTGGGAAACACTGACATAAACAAATGTAAAGTCACTCTGTGGGGGAGGCTTGTGCCGCTGCCATGAAGGAGAGCCATGAAATCAGGCCTTATTATGTAACTGAGAGCAGACTTTATGCCTTTTGGCCACTTCCTGCACTTGACACAAGCTACTTATCATGCACCCTTAGCTTGTATCCTGCTTCCTGTGCACCGGTGCCTTGAGGGCAGTCTTATCACCCAATCCCAGCACAGAGAGCCAG
Source organism: Mormyrus hasselquistii (assembly GCA_026779605.1). Classification (NCBI taxonomy): domain Eukaryota; kingdom Metazoa; phylum Chordata; class Actinopteri; order Osteoglossiformes; family Mormyridae; genus Mormyrus; species Mormyrus hasselquistii. Next base: position 58,747 of record JAODKE010000028.1, on the reverse strand, counting down.
CGACACCCATTAGCACCACATCCCAGTGCAAAACATGCCCCCCTTGCCCAGGGAAGGCAGGGGCAGATGTCCATTTTAGGCTAGGTGGCAAAACAGGTATGTCCCACTTGCACACATGGATATGTCCTTTGTTGGAGATAAATAACAGATGGGCCTTCAAGGCAGCTGGGAATTAGTGACAGAAAAACGCCAAAACTCTTAGTGAGACAAAGTTGCGAGACCAAGTCCAAACTGCAGGATGCAACAATGAACGAGGCTACTTCAAAAAGGTGGCCTGTCGCCCTGGCTTTCGAGTTTAGCATCACCTTTGCCAGGGCACGACGTGATGCAGGAAATGCAGAAAGAAGCTGATTGACGTTTCTGAGCGGATTCGCAGGTAAGCATGGGTCCCGAGATCAGCTCCCTGCCCGCTAATGGTAAATGCAATCCAGTACAAACTGCAGTGGTCCCTTCAGCAACAACGGCACACAGGACGACCTCGAGCCATAAGTCATCGGCAGAGGGGTGTGGATGACAGTCAGAGTGCGTCTGAAACAACCTATGCTTTGCGAAAATGCGACGTGAGCGGCAATCAGCTATTAACATGTAGTAGATGTAGCTTGTTAATACTGCCTGTCGTTGCATTAAAAAAGTTGCATAATGGCAATTCAATCTGAAGCAGAAGCAACTGAAAGTAAGTGTTGGGACTTGTGTTGTCAAGACTCTCATTGATGCAGTAAAGAGCTCTGAGAGTGTTCAGTGCATCTATTAGGGTGGGATACGCGATCCTCCTGTCTACTCAGGGCCTATCATGAGCAAGCCAATGGGAAAGGGGGGAGGGCGTGAGAAGGGAGAATTGGCAGGCTACGTTAAAACAAACCCCCCCCACTCCTGGTGTCTGCTCTAGTAATCAGATCCGTGTGTTTATATTTTGTAAATGGTTCAAATCAATCATGTTCCCTTGTGTTCATTTCTCTGCTCGAGCGACAGACAGCGGCGGTCAGAATGGGTACGGCGTCTCCACAGCCTCCGTGTGGCGCGAGCCTTACCTGCGGCCGCCTGGCACTGGCTGAGGTTGGCATAGGAGAAGCGACCCTGGCAGCTTTGCGCATCGCAGATGCAGCCGTCTGCCGTCAGGTTGCAGCCGGAGAACATGCAGGCAGGGGGTAGCGTCCCCTCGTGGTGACTCTCCTCTCTGTGCGTTTGGGCTGTTGGATCAGAAACTGGGAAAGATCGTCGTGCGTGTTAATGCCATTCCAGGTGCGGAGGTTGCCATGCCTTTCCTGAGATTCCCTCTCTGCCCAAGGCCGCTGGTATTATTGCCATTTGGGGTAAAACTAAGTAAGGACAGACCCACCAGACACAACCAGTGTTTGGGACGTTACTCACAGAAGTAATCTATTACAGCCAGGGGTGGAAAGTTCAGGTCCAGAAAGTACAAATCCAGACCAAGGTTTTGTTTCAACCAACCAGTTGAGTACTCTGTACTGTGACTCTAAATACTCTAAATACTTGAAACAGAACCTTGATCTGGATTTGTACTTTCAGGACCTGAACTTTCCACCTGTCTGTAATGGATTACTTTTGTGACAAACTTCCCCAACACTGCCCACAGCTCAGAGTGACATCCAGTCAGTGCCTGGTGGCCTTCGACTCATTGCTGTCCTTCTGTAACGTTTTCGCCGATGTCAGTTGTTCACGATCACTGGATAGCCCCTGCCCGCGACCTGTGGACGCCTCACCTGTCCCTATGGCCTGGAGGCATGCCTCCATGTTGGGGTACGTGAAGGTGTTGATGCAGGTGCGCTGACTGTCACAGGAGCACTGGCCACCCATGGTGTTGCAGCCTGCCTGTAGGGGGCAGCGTTCATCCTCCAGCCCTGCCTCGGGCCTGTCTGGGAGCTCTGCCCGTAGGGAAAAAGAGAAACAACGATGTTCAAGTGTTCAAGCCAGTGAAGTGACACCCAGACACATCACACCTTGACAAGTGAGAGAGCCTCTGGTAAATCTGTTATTCTTTTTTTGGGGGGGCTCTCACTGCATCCTCCTGTGCTATGATTACCCATCCCCCTCCCCCACCCCATGTTCTGCCCTACCCAATGTCAGCCCCCGGAATGCCACCCAGACAAACATGCCGATCTATAATCATATTCCGAAGAGGGAGAGTCACTTTCTGCCAGGAGGCTCCTAGGAGGTGGATCCCAGTACCTGTGTTAGGAAGGACGCCGTTAGGTTGCCAGTGTGAGGCTGGGAATAAACAGGCCTCGCTTGAACATGTAGATCCTCCCCGTGACAGTTCTGACCTGCAGGCCAGGCCTCACTCGCAGCTCATCAAACCTTCATCCGTCCCGGCTGGTCCCCCTTCGACTTACGACGGTGACCCCTTGTGACAGGTGACCCCTCCAACTCCAGCAGGAAGCAGGGTTTCACGATATATTGTGCACATGTGCAATAATCACATTGCAACTGTCGGCACTGCTTGGTGTTAGTTGATACAACTCACGGCACACCAGCAACTTATTTCACACAATCTTGATAGATGATAAAATGTTCTATTTGGCTGTAGTTTATTTCAGGTAATTTAATCTCCTTCTTTGTTGTATATACTGTACACAGTGTCACACGCAGATATTTCACGTATCATGATGTGATATCGTACAGCCCTAGCAGGAAGCTTTGGAAATTCTCAAGGTGCCTCGCAGCTTCGAAGGAGATTCAGAGTGAAACAATATGGGGTGATGTCAAAGCAGTGGGGAGGGGGGGGGGTAATATTAACTGAACCGGGATGAACTTGGCTCGGCCAAATCAAAGCCCCGAAATGGGTCTCGTCACTTCCGTGTCTCCAGTGACCATGACTCCAAGTCTTCTTTTCCCAACAAAAGGTCCTACTTTTGTTTCTTCTCTACCATTTGGATCCCGGAGCACCAGAATGATGTTCCGGTGTCTTTGATCAGGTTCTCCGGAAGAGGGGGACAGACCGACTATCAGCTGACCTTGGGTTTAAAGCAAGTGAACTGAGCCCCCCACCCGTCGCAGTGCCAAGAGGCTTTTCGGGCCCCTTCCTGACAGTGCTCTAAAAAGGAAGACACCGAAACCTGAGCAAGATACCGCCATGCGTGTGGGGGTGACCAGGGCGGGCAGAGCTGTGTACCGACCCGCAGCCAGATGCCAGTGCAGGGGGGAATCCCTGGGGTCAGTGCAGAGTGGACAGGATGCAACTCCGTGTGGACTTTAGCTTTGAAGGAAAGCCAGTTGTGGAGTTGGGAATATGGAGCGGACGTAATGAGAACCAGCACCACAGAAACGACGCGGTGGTCCTGCCGGTCCGACTTCCCCACCCTGAAGGGACGAGACACCTTGTAAGAAAGGAGCCTCATACCTCAAGCAAGTGAGCAGGATCAGAGGCACTTTCCGTCAGGCACCTAATTATGGCACAAATCTCTTTTGGCTATTCATAGATTATGTTGGAGATGATGGACCAGGTTCCCCCCACCCTGCCCACGATGTCCCCTCATCCCCAAAGACCTGCCTGTTTAATAAGCTGACCACACCTTCCCAGAAGCCTCCTTTGATACACTCTAGGTTTGAAGTCATAGATTAATGAACTCAAGGCCATTAAATCCATAACGAATTAAAAGCTGTTCATTTGAAGAGTGTGGGAGGGGTATGTGAAAAAGTCCAGAGGATTAGTGTTGCCTTGACTTCATAAACAAAGCTTAATCAGGATTTTGAACACCCCCCCCCCCCCAGGAAAAGCAGGAATTGATGACATGGAAAAGCAGCGTAACATGGGAACCGCCTTTTGGGGGGAGGGGGGGAGCTGTTTTCTCTCACCTCCTGTGAGTTCAGTCACACGCAATCAGCTTGTTTAGAGTTGGACACATCCCAGGTGAGGTCAGGCGTGAGAATGGGTCACAGCCAACCTGACCTCTGTCCGTCTCACAGTCCCTTGGGTGTGTTTCAAAAAGTAAGGAACACTGAGCTGGAATCTAAACCTTAACCCCCAATATACATAGCTAAAAATCCTATAATATCAGTGTCAGGCTGGGGGAAAATAACAAAATACTGGCACAACTTTGGCAATGCTGGGGAGGACCCCCCCCCCCCTCCGTGACGAAGCAGAAACGGCTCAGTAACTCATTCAGTTGTGCAACCACATCACAGGAGAGTAGAAGTCGTTAAATACGGTCAGATTGTTCCAGGAACTAATTCAGACCATGTTGCAGAATTGAATTTGGCATTTTTGTGTTATACATGTTATTCGTGTTAATTAGATATTTATTTATTTTTAAGTTAAATAAAAATGTGGGGAATATTTGTTAAGCTAAGTTCACCGGGGCAATGAAATGGATATCCGTGCATCAGTCAAAACCATCGTCGCGCTTGCAGATGGGGCAGAGGCGGCTGTCCGAGTCGGACGGGGCTCCGTTCACGTCGCTCGCAGCAGCAGCCAGTAGGGGCTTAATTAAATTATTTGGGGGTCAGCTGGCACACGCGGTGATTTGGCAGGGGAATGCCCCTTTAAGCGCTTATTCACACTAGCACGTGCAGTTCTTGCACAATAATTCTCTTTAAAATCGGAATGGAAATTTTTGACAGTTGGCTGGCAATGCAAATAAATGTACATGTGATGAATCTACTAAAAGTCGTATATACACAAAACAAGATAAACCTTACTAGTACAAGTTACAGTGAAGACATCGCAATGTATATTTCTAAAATCCAACTAAAAGTAGAGTATTTTGAGAGATACCACCAACCTTTACATATACCAACATCGGGGAGATCCGGGAAGATCGTGCCATTAACAGCTACGCAGGTCAGTCCCAAGCCGCAGTAGCCGAAGGTCCAGTCCGGCCCGCCACAGGGCTCCCACTGCAGGCGGCTGCAGTGATCGCAGCATCCGCACGGGTCCAGCGCTAGGTTCCGGCCGCCCGGGCAGGTATGCGGGGGCTTCTCCGGACATGTCCGGAGATCACATGGCGTGCATTCATAAGCGACCAGCGCTCGCACCAAGAGTGAGCAATACAAGAGCACGATTGAGTACCTCATAATCAATTTTCGGCGAGCTTGCTATGGGAAATAAGTGATTATTTCCAGTCTCTTTTTTCAAATGGAGGATATTCTTTTTCTTTCAAGAAATTGTCGCATTGGAGACCTGCTCTCCAAAGTTGCCCAGACTGGCCAAATGAAACAGTAAAAAGTTATCGTCACTTCTTGAAGAAATCAGTCCCTGTGCGGTAGGCATCACACGTGAAAATCGCACCGAAAAGACGCATTTACAAAAATGCATAGAACCCGAAATGTCACCAGGAAAAAAGGTACAGTGAAACTCAAAATATTTGTCACCGCCCCAATATCTTAATAAATGGAAGGTACCGATACGTCCGCCTTGTCTGTGCGACGATCAGAAGGACCCAGAACATCTACGGCGTCCGCGGTCTGTCCTGCCGTGATGTGTGTGAGAAAGAGGAGGAGAAGCGGACGACTCTCTCTAAAGCAACGGTCTGCAATCTGAAACCCAAAGTGACATTAATGGGATGGAGAAATTAGGGGCGCCCCTTTCCCCTGACTGACACAAATGCTGTCCACTCACATGTGGACCACGGTGGGAGTTCGTCCTGTGATTTTTTTAAAAAACGTTACAGCCTAACTCATAAGATTCCTTAGAACCAAGTACCACAACTCACCTGCTGGGATTTGCCAGCTGTTTCTTATCATTTTGCACACCACAGAAAATAAAATAATACTTGCTTGTTGTTTAACGATCTTGATGGATGGAGTGTGTTAATTCATAAATTTGCAATAATGAAAATGATAAAAATGCAAATAATACCAGGGGAGAAACGACGATTTAATACATAGAAAAGTAACAGAGGAAAAATGATTGCCTGGTTATTTTGTAGTAAATCCGTCATAGCACTTCATAAAACACATTGTCCATCATTAATCTGTGACCTCAAAGAGTATGAGAACAAAATAACCAACATGAGCATTTCAGAACAAGTACAGAGCTTTTAGGCAGCTGGATACAAGAACCAGCCAGAATGCAGCATTACACAGAGAATGTTAAAACATAATCTTCCATCCTGGCATTTTGGTGCCAGGGACCCTCCCAAAAAGGCGACATAGAAAGTTACTCGGAACATAGAATCTGTGAGTCAAGGTAAGGTATAAAGCTCATTACCCAGTGAGTCACAACATGTATTTTGTGCATCTCCTGAGAAACAGACTTTGGTTTCTTGCTTGATCGTTCAAACTGAATTACTGTTTTTCACCCAGTCATAGAATTGCATATTTTTCTGGAACCATTCAGTGTAAGAAAACATTTTGCTCAAGATTAGTGGAGTATTGCCCATAATGAAACTTAAACCCACTACCTCCTGGATCATGAGATCGTCACCTGGTTTCATGAGAAGAACTGACCTGTTGTGTGTGTTGTTGCCAGATCTCATCAGCTCTTCCTGACTTGGTCTCCACTTCCCCTACATTCTTCCGCGATCCGCTGCATCGCTGGGTTGTGTCTTGTTTAGAGTAGGCCGTAACGGGATTTGGAGTACTAGATGATCATCATACTGTTAGGACGTCAGTGCTCTGGTTGGAGCTGTCCTACCCAATAGTGCGGTTTCACTTGCCTCCAGTGGTTTTCATTTAGCCTGCTGTTTACTGGCCCAGCAGATACCAAGACAAATTTTAGTTACCAGCGCTTAATTCGTACCGGATCCTGCCAGAGCACAGTCCAGGACCTCTCTGTTTTTCACTGTCTATGTTCCAGTACCTATTTAGGTGGCTTTGGCAGCTCTCTGGTTCAATTTACAGACATTTGAGATTCACCATTGAAAAAGCTCTGCTTGAGATTTTTTCCCAAAAACCTCTTGGGCGTGGTTTTGGTCCAATAACATAAAATAAAAAAAATAAAATAAAGTAATAAAGTAGTTTATTAGTTTAGATTATACTTAAAAATACGTAGCATGTTTTCAGCACTGTGTTTCATATGTGTGCTGGGACCGGTGTCTGCCTCGTTATCCCTCCATACCTTCTGATTTACAAATTAAGTACTGGAAGTAAACAAAGTTAAGTCTGTGTTTGCTTTTTAGTAACAACAAACTACAGGCTCTCTGTTCTCTTTCAGTGCGATGTGACTATTGGAACCAATTCATTTGCTCATTTAGGACCAGAGAGATTATGCATGTTTGTGGTCCTTGTTTATCTCAGATTAATGACACACTTGTATTTCAAAAAAGAAGGTGCACAAAGGGCTTGAGACAAACATATTTATTTCCCATTTGCTTTATGTTTTTTAGAGCCTGACGATAAAGATGTTACATAAAGAAGAATGTAAGTGTAAAAATAATATTTCCTGGAATATTTAACTGGATAAATGACACATGATTCTACATTGTTTCAGCAACAGCGTTCAGGTGTCATTAACACGTATTTCAGCGCTTTGGAGTTTTTATGTATTACAAGGTTAAGGTCATAATGTTTGTAAATGCGCATCAGTGGTGGGGAGGGACTTTAATGTTATCCACCAGTCATGCTCGTGGTGTCAACGGCAGAGTAAAGGTTTAGATTTGACAAGGGACCTAGAGATGGCATTGGGTGCTCTGGGGGAGTGAAAATCAGGGAGAGACAGCATGACGCTCTGATGGAACAAGCATGAGAACAAGTTCTGATTCTCAGGGTGTACATATCTCCTTCTCTGTATAATTCCGTGAGTGAACGTTTCATCATTAATGTCACCAACATAATTTCAGACATTGATACATTGATAATATAGGTCGCAAATTAAATTTGTTTTCCTGCTCCTACCCATGTAGACATGAACATGCTGAACTCCAGCCCAGCACTCTCACAATCTGCTCCTCTCCAGCCAGCCCCCCACCCCCTACTACCCCGACAGATGTTCCTGCATGCTGGGCTCCCAAAGCCTTGCATCCGGCACTTGCACCTGGGTGGTACATGGGGGGAGGAGAGGGATGGACCGGGTCAGCCTGACCCATGAGTGAAAGGCCATCTGGATCAGCGCTTGATGGAGCGTCTGGGCCCTGGACCCCTCTTCATCAGTAGGCTTCTCCTATCTTTAGCACTCCTGATGTCCTGCAGGAAGTGACAGAGCCAAATGAATTTAGGTGTAACGTGAATAATGAAATGCTGTGTTATTCACATCTGGATGTACGTAATTTCAGAATGTGATTTACAAAGTGCCCAGTTGTTTACGCCAGAGGCCTGATCAATACAACATCAAGGCAGTACAAATGCCTGGTGCGGAGGAAGGAAGCAACATTTGTATTATTAGTACTGAAAAAGTGTTTGTTTGTCAGCTCCTTTGTCCTGCATGGAGCCAAAGCCGCCCATTCATGCCCAAATCACAACCCCCCTGGCCCCCATCTGGAACATCTGCTGTGTACGAGAGGTTCCAACACAAACATAGGCCGCAACTGACATCGCAAGCTCCAGCACACACAGTCAGCTGAGCCTCGCAGCTCGGTCCCTCCTTCCTTCCCTCCTTGGGCTTCTCAGACTCGTCAAGGTCCCATGATGCTCCAGTCTGGGTCCTGCAGTCCGGCCCTGGGAGTCACACAGACCCATTTGCATAGGAGCAGCTTTTAACCTGGGCCAGCTGGACCCACTCAAAGGGCTCTCGTCCCTCCTTATCATCACCATGGTTGTCTTTGGCAGGGCCTGTGGATAAAAGAGCTTACTGAGACTCAGTCCATCCAGCCCTGTCTGTTTGAAGCCCAAGTCTGGAGGTCAGATCTGGAACTACAGTAGAGATGTAGGCCCTGTTTGTGATGATAATCAATGGGCAGTGGACCAGACAGTGAAGCAGAGCTGCTAGGATTGGGATGATAAGTCGACCCTCCCTCGCACACACAAACAAAAAAAGTAAACTACTCTGTAGCAGAAGCAATCCCATACGTAGTCAGGGAGAGTCTCTGCATTATTTAGCTCCTGAGGGACAACGCTTGGTGATTCAGAGCTGCAAGGGTGCCTTGACCAGCTGGGTGTGGCGCAGGGTGGGTAGGTGGGACACCATGCATATCCTTGTCTTGAAAGGGTGCAGTGTGCTGTGAATGCCATTGCGTCAGGTGGAAAAAAAGAGCATACAGGATCCTGTATGTACTGTTTTGTGTCCCCCTAACACTCTAGTATATGCACTTAACCCACCCCCCCCCCCCACAAACCTGAACCTATAGCGGACCTATCATCATGCTAAGGCTGGACCAGAGGATTATGGGAAAAAATCTCAAGTAGAGATTTTTCCAAGGTGAATGTCAAACTGTAAATTTCTATGTTCTTTCCCCGTCAGGTACCATGAGCTATTAGTTAAGTTCTCCCCAAGCGAGCTTGATGGGCTGAATGGCCTCCTCTCGTTTGTATATTTCTTATGTTCTTATGTTCTTATGTTAGGCTTCGTGTCCAGGACTCACGGTCAAACCTGTCAGCGGGGCTAGAGGGAGGTTTGCTTAGCAGGTGTACTAAGGTTGTGATGATTAAACTTCTTGCTGGCTAATATTAGCACGACTGAATAGTGAAATTGCAGATTTCTGGGCCGCTGAGCAGCATTTGCTGGTGTCAGGGAGCTGCTGTCAATTTGCGAGAGACTCCCGGAACGTCCAGGATATAGATCCTTAAGATTTATAACCCCTACGTGTGCAACCCCACAGCAGGACATCAATCCTAGTCCTGATGCATAAAAAATGACAGAAAAATTCAAAATTACATAAAAGATTGGCTGTATATGTAGATTAGTTTGTCTAATCTAAGCAAACTAAAAAAGCCCATTCATTGTCAGATGAGTAGGCCAGCTTTAGGTCTTCACCTGTTCTGGTGAACAGACCATTTCTGCCATCTAGTGGTGTTACTGGGAATAAAACACTTTAAATGGATGCTAAATTACTTTTACACCTACTGAAATACCTTTTTTTTTTTTTTTTTTAAAAAAAGCAGTCACTAAACACCCCCAAATTAGAACACAAAAATTAATAAATGTGAACTTGAATGGAGAATGAACTTGTCAATGTATCCAACTTGCCCTCTGCTATTCCTCACCAGAACTATATTATAAGTAGGGAATAGAAATTTAGCTTTAATTTAATTTTTTTTTTAAACACATTATTATTTCTATATTTATAATATAGATGGTATTTTGATGCAATAAAGTATAAACATTATGGAAGTTAATTGCCACACAAGATGTCTTGGTCCCGCCTCCTCTACAATCTGATCGGGAACATTTTTCTGTAAGTAAAACTCCTACAATGGTTTGAATAAATCTTGATTTTGAATCTTAACTCTGAAGTGTTGAGTTTTTTCTGTTTGAAAAAAAGATTTCATATTGGACAATTCCGTAAGAGGGCATACAGAAAGGTCTGCAGAGCTATAACCTGAGTGTCATGCATGTCAGTATCTGATTATATGCACTTGCTTATTGAATCCTCACACAATTTGGCAGATCCATCCTAAGATGATGAGGATCCAACCACCCTGACAACATGGCTGAGCTCAGTATGAACTTTTTCCCCAGTGTTCTCTGTATAAATGAAAGTATGAACTTTAGAACCTCAGGTAATACTGGACTCGTTAAAAATCAGCTGTGGATTTTGGGGTCCGGGACAGGGAGGATAAATAAATTTGCCTTTATTCATCTTTCCCAAAAAAATAGACCATTGCATTTAAATTAAGTTGTGCCCCCCCCCACCTCCCAATATCAAATTATCTCCTACTTCCTGGCCCCTCTACAAATTTTTCCAGCCCACATTCCCATTGATTCGCTTGGAAAATTCCTGCCATGCTAGATGTCCAGTTCTGCCCGATCTTAGGAATAACAAAATGACGTTTTTCTAGTTGCCTGTTGGTGGAAAATCAATTAAAAGTGTGATCTCCAGATGGAGCACATTAATCTTTATAAATGATAAATTAGTTTAGAAATTGAACAGTTGGAATGCCTGTTTTAATGGTCAGATTTGTGGTCGTCAAAAGATTCTTAATTGCTGTGAAATGAGGAAGAAGTCCACGCAGATACTGGTACCGGGCTTTGAGTGTGCTTGCAGGCCTCACAACTAGGGCTGTCACAATATCAGATTTTCAGTACATGATTATTGTGGGCAAAAGAATCCATGACAACGACCTTATTGCGGTTGAAGACTTGCACAAAATAATTAAAACAATGCTACCAGTCAAATTCATCTTTAAGTTTGATTATGGTGTATTTTGTCTCTTTTTTGGCCAAATACAAGTGTACTGATAGAGAGTCTGTATCCCTAACTGTATAAAAGCATATGAAAAGAACATTTATACTACATCAATAGTGAAAAGACAACCTGGGCTAAAGCCTCCTTTTGCTCTTACTGTTGATTGGCACTTCCTGCAGACCGGGGTCTCTAACATCTTGTCTTTTTCATGAAATCCTCTATTGACACCAATTTCTTTTGATGACATCAGGTTAATTTTGTTTGTAATCAATCTCCACAGTGATGATGTATTCAGCCAGATATTCCGATTTTGTATTATGTCTTCTGTCTGTTTAATGAAAGTCCTGCACATCATCTGCACCTGTGCCTGAGTGCATTTTCATGGGTCTTGTTAGGAACCCCAGTTAGGGTTGGGTGATCATTTATGTCCCTAATGGCTGCCACTGTTATGCTGGAAAGTCAGTAGGACAAACAACGGGAGAAATGTATGTTATTTTTTCCCAGTTTTATTCTGATCCCACTGATTTGGAATGATGTGCACACAACTTCATATTTCAGGTTATACTGAACCAAAACCACAATAAAGGACACCAAAATACCAGGCCACTAGATTGTAGCAATTAAAAATAAAAAGTAATATTTAACAAATGGGATACTTAGGTAAAAGTGTTGATCCAAAAACTGAAAATCTACAACCAGAGTCACCACTTCAAATGACAAAAAAAAAGATTTTTTTTCAGTCAGCGGAATCATTTACGCCACTTCTCACTTAATAAAGTGTAGTTTGCAGTATGGTTTACTATAAAATGGCAGCATGTTTTTATAGTATGTTTATGGAATGTTTCACTTATCTAACTTTTGATTTGAAAGGGAAAATCACACATGCTCAGAAAAATCCACTTCTTGGCCACTAAAATAGGCGTTTCCTTCTGGACCGTTAAATGCATCTACTGTAATAAGGTAAATGTCTTTCAGTTTAATTTAACAGGTGTCGATAGAAAATACTGCATTGTTACATGTTTAAATAGTGCATCATCTGTGTGACATCATCCAGAATCAGTCCACTCTGCCTCCTCATATAAGGATAGTTGCAGTTGGTCTGTGTGCTCTTTGTGAGCTCCGGTATAAAGTTTACAAATTAAGCACTGCAGGAAACCAGGGCTAAGGAGCAACATCACAACCTACTACACTGGTGTCTGAATTAGTTACTGGTACTGGATTATTTATATCATGTGCCTATTGCCCAAGAGGCAATTGATATTCCATTTAAATATCAGTTACCCTTACTGGTATATTGACACCTCTAATCTCAACCCTAGTTCCAGTACCTTTCCATATGAATTTAAAATACAAATTGAGAAGCACATATTTGCCCTGAGAAATTTCATAGTACAATGCACATTCCCTATAAAATCTGAGTTGGGGACAGAGCCGGCTATTTTGCATGAACAGTATCAATTATGCAATCAGAGGGGACAAGGAAGGGAAATTAAGCCTCAGACTGGAATTAACAGTTCTGACTCACTGAATTACAGACCTGCAAGGTGGTGAAACCATCCTTTATTTTGGCAAAGTGTTCTGAAGCCCCTGCAGTATCAGTGTCCAACTGGAAAAACTAAAGGCAAAGCAAGGTAATTGCAAGTCTACGGCATGTTTGTAACGCGACACTGAAATCAGGAGTTCAGCTATCAAAACTGATTCCAGAAGGGGGGGGGGGGGAAGGGATGTCAATTGGAATAGTGGCAGCTGTCAGGTGAATCAAAAATGCCCATCAAAATGCCCAAAACTGGAATCCTCAAGCAGTAGTTAAGTGGGGGGGGGGGGGTAGAGAACAAAAGCTTGCTTTTGAACAAGACTAGTTGATACCAAGAACAGTCACAGTTGACATTTTAAATGCATTTATTGACACACTCCAAGAAATACCAACAGGTCACATTAATATTCTTCCTCTTCTTCCTCCCCACAGTCTGCAGAATCAGCACCTACTTCCTCATAATCCTTCTCAAGGGCTGCCATGTCTTCCCGGGCCTCTGAGAACTCCCCTTCCTCCATGCCCTCCCCAACATACCAGTGAACAAAGGCACGCTTCGCATACATGAGGTCGAACTTGTGATCCAAGCGGCTCCAGGCCTCTGCGATGGCAGTGGTGTTGCTCAGCATACACACAGCCCTCTGGACCTTGGCTAGATCACCACCAGGTACCACAGTTGGCGGCTGATAGTTGATACCCACTTTAAAACCTGTGGGACACCAGTCCACAAACTGGATGGAGCGGCGCGTCTTGATGTTGGCGATGGCGGCGTTGACGTCCTTCGGCACCACGTCACCGCGGTACAGCAGACAACAGGCCATGTACTTTCCACGACGGGGGTCACACTTCACCATCTGGTTAGCAGGCTCAAAACAGGCATTAGTGATCTCAGGCACAGACAGCTGTTCATGGTATGCCTTCTCAGCAGAAATTATGGGAGCGTAGGTCACCAAGGGGAAGTGGATGCGAGGGTAGGGCACTAGGTTTGTCTGGAACTCCGTGAGGTCGACATTCAGAGCGCCATCAAAGCGCAGGGAAGCTGTGATTGAGGACACAATCTGGGCAATCAACCGGTTGAGGTTGGTGTAAGAAGGACGCTCAACATTGAGGTTGCGCATGCAGATGTCAAAGATAGCCTCATTGTCCACCATGAAAGAGCAATCTGAGTGTTCCAGAGTAGTATGGGTTGTCAGGATTGAGTTGTAGGGCTCCACTACTGCTGTGGATACCTGGGGGGCTGGGTAGACCGAGAATTCCAGCTTGGACTTCTTGCCATAGTCCACAGAGAGACGTTCCATCAGCAAGGAGGTGAAGCCAGACCCTGTCCCTCCACCAAAACTGTGGAAGATGAGGAAGCCCTGAAGCCCAGTGCACTGGTCAGCCTGAAAGACAGTCTTAGTCAGGTTTCAACCAAATGCACCACACAAAAGTGCAACCTCTACTCACCATTTTGCGCATACGATCAAGTACAGAGTCCACTATCTCCTTGCCTATTGTGTAATGGCCACGAGCATAGTTATTGGCAGCATCCTCCTTACCGCTGATGAGCTGCTCTGGGTGGTACAACTGTCTGTAGTGCCCATTTCGAATTTCATCTAAGACACATGATTGTACAGATAGTCCAACCAAATAAACCATAGTACCAATACATGGTTTAGTTTAGAACTAGCATCTGAAGGGTCACAAGAACATTGCATCCCTTACCTACAACAGTGGGCTCCAGGTCTATGAAAACAGCTCTTGGGACAAATTTACCTGCACCAGTTTCACTAAAAAAAGTTCCAAAGGAAGAATCTGTCTGGATAGAGCCACCTGCTGCGATTGTTCCATCAGGCTGCAGACCATGTTCAAGGCAATAGAGCTCCCAGCATGCATTGCCCATCTGAATACCAGCTTGGCCAATGTGAACAGAAATGCATTCCCTCTGAGTAAACAGTAAATGTACCATTAGTTAAAGACCATGGAACAAACCTTAAGCAAAAACTAAACCAAAGTGAAAAGCAGAAACATGAAGATGTATGTCAAATGCATGTAGCCTTCTAGGTTCATCAGGATAGTTTTAAAAAAAAAAAAAAAAAACCCACAGGATACTTACCATTTTATACTAATCAGTCAAGACGCAATACACCAAAACACCTAAACAGGAAAAACAAACCCATACACAAGAGAAAATTAATCTGACAACTAAAACAAAAACTGTTCAAGCCATCTTCCAAACATAGTCACAACTCACCTGTACTGCAGAATCAAGGTGATTGACAAGAAGGTTCCTTATATAAAGAACTCCATAATCCCGCCTCTGAACTGCTTAGAAGGTGTGGCTTTGTCTCAAAGAGTTTTAAATCAATTGCAATAAATAATTACTACAGTTACTGCTTTACTAGCTTGAAGAAAGCCAATCAGCATATAAATTTCAGATGCAAACTAAATTCCGAAACATTCAATTTTTATTTGAAGAGGTAAAGCACCTTCTTTCACAAACTAATTGTTGCCAAAAGATCTTTAATGAGGATCCTTAATTACTTATCACCTGAATCAGGATTAGCTCATTTGCAGTTGTATTCAGTTGTTTGCACTGATATGGGACCTGTGTCAGTTTTATAAGCCCAACATATTGCAGAAATATTCACAAATGCGCATGCTTGAAAAACCACATCATTCCCACCCAGAAATTACCTAAATTGGCAATACAAATTAGCCGTGTGTATATTTAAGTCTGCATATACTGCATTCATAATGACATTTCAGAGACAATGGAGCAACAAAGGTATTTCTCAGAATGGGAAGTGCTAGTTTACTAGCGTCAGGAGTTAAGGAATGCCAAACCATTTTATTTGACCTTGCTGCACATTGCATTGTAATATTTGCCTGTACATCCAAATTAGGGTATAACTCCTCCATCTAAGTACAGGTATACACTGCAGCAACTGTATTTACACCCAGGCCCGTTGCGACAAGGCAGGCAAACCAAGCAATTGCTTGGGGCCCCGAGCTGGCCTGGGGCCCCAAAACAACGACTGGTTAAGAATAAAATGCAGCGACAAACTGTGTGAGCGCCCTCCATGTCCATTTTGCTTGGGGCCCCCAAATTCCTTCAAACGGCCCTGTTTACACCCCATTAGAGCTATTTGTAATATTTTGTAATTTGTTGTACCATTTAATATTGGTATTTTAACTTGTTCTACTTTCTTACAGTCTACAGTTAAAAAATATTAGATGAGCTTAAAGGAATGTTGAAAGGTAGATTGCTTTGGAGGCTAAGGATGACGTTAAAAGTTTCTTCCAGTATTTTAACTCTAAAAGTCTGAAATTACTAATCTGCAGGATAGTAAGGGTCTTATAATTGAAAACGACATTGATATGGCGAGTTCAATGATAGTTTTGCACGAGTATGCACTGTTGAGGACACTAGTAACTTACCAGTTCTTATTACTAATCCAACATCGTCTATAACTAATATGTATATAACTGAAGCTGATGTTTTGCAAAGCCTAGCTCAAAATAAATCACAGGGCCCTGATGGCATCTTACCTATAGTATTAAGAAAGATGAGGGATATTATTTGTCGACCATTAACTTTACTGTTGCAAAAATCCTTATCTGAAGGTGTGGTACCTTCTGATTGGTAGCATGCCAACATAATGCCCATTTTCAAAAAAAGGGATAGAAGTAATTTGTCAAACTATAGGCCAATCAGTCTAACTTGTATAACTGGAAAAGTTGTGGAGGCTATTATCAAAGAAAAAATGGTAGTTTACCTGGACTCAAATAACATTTTGAGGGATAGCCAGCATGGATTTAGGAGAGGTAGATCCTGTTTAACAAATTTGTTGGAGTTTTTTGAGGAAGCTACTCAGGAAGTTGACGATAAGAAGACCTATGATGTCATCTACTTAGATTTCCAAAAGGCTTTTGATGTTGTCAACTGGTTAACAGATAGGAAGCAGCGAGTAGTTATGAGAGGCACAATGTCACAGTGGAGCTGCGTTCATAGTGGGGTACCGCAGGGTTTGATTTTAGGACCACTATTGTTCCTAATTTACATAAATGATATAGACA
>JAODKE010000028.1:12867-30449 GCA_026779605.1 Mormyrus hasselquistii | reverse complement strand
ATCCCAAAGAAGAGCACGAAAACTGCCCTTGGTATGAGAACATGGAAAAGATAGATTTCTATATAATGAAAAAAGCAGTTAAGCAGGAAACTCTGCAGACACAACAAGATAGAGTCCAGAAAGCAATTAGAGATTTGGTGAAAACTGCCAAGCCTAGTTTTAATATGAAAAATACAGTAGAAAAGGAGCAGAAAAATCTGAAGAAACTCTGTGTTGATTCTTATGCCCAAGAAATGTACAAGGAATTGTTTGCTATATTCCATCATGTAATGAAGCCAAAAATAAATTCATTTATGACATTTGGAAAGATGCCCCATACAAAAATAAATTGAATTGAATTAAACTGCTTAATTGAACTTTGAAGTTCACTTATTTCTTATTTGTGATCAACAATATGTTGATGCTTGTGCCCAAGAAATGTACAATGTATTGTTTGCTATATTCCTTCATGTAATAAAATTGAACTAAACTGAATTATAATTAAACCTATTAGCTCAGCATTGAATTTGATATCATTAAATTTAATTTGATATCATTAATGTACTGAGGTAATACTGCTGGAGGACTCAATTGAGAAGAGGGATTCCTTCTAGAGGAGACCACTTTGGACAGCAGCAGGGGTCTTCATCCTTAAGTAGGTTTCAGCATGTGATTTACCGAGTTAGGGGTGCGGGGTACTAAGCACTGTGGTGTTGTGTTAGTCAAATGTTTGGTGCGCCTCGGTGCTGGTGAGCAATTTGAAAGTCAAGTCATTTTTATTTATATAACATATTTAAAAACAATATATATTGTTACATACATATGATGCTATACATCAAAATAATAGAAAAGAATATATAAAATGCATAATAAAGGTAGAGACATTGGAGAAACACAAGAATGAACATAAATTAAGATCAAATAAAAAATGCTGGAAGATGGATCCGCCTGCGTTTCAGCCGTGGGGCCTGACCTATAACACCATGCCAGTTATTGCACAAATTCCCAAATCTACAGTATAACAGTTGCTGTGACAAATGACAATGGTGTAGAGGAGTTAGAATTGCAAATTCACATAATACAAAATTGAATGAGATCATACAGCTGTGTTCTGAGTTTTATTCTTCAAGTGCTGAGCCCTTTGCCATCCTTACCATGGCTAATATAACCAGGAGTGATCAAGATGGTCACTGCGCCATTTGGCAGAATACAATTGATTTTTTTGAGATATAAGTTAGTTTTGAAGAGAAACAGTTTTCATGGCCCCTCCGTGGAAGAAAAGCTACAGAACTGAGCTGGTGAACTGCGCCACTTTGAACATTTAAACCAAAATTCTAAACACAACATTTTATAAGCAAGCAGTGTGTTGTGGGTGACGGCTGCAGGCGTGCGGGGAAGCAGGTGAGTCCAGCCAAGAAGTCGGGTGAATGGGATTTTATTGGCACGATACGGAAGCAGACTGACCAACGCGGCAAACTTCACGAACGTTAATGACAGATCTGACAAGACTTATTCAGACGCGGACTAAATACACAGGGCAAACCAAAAGGAACAGGAAACAGGCGATAACAATCAGGGATGAACACGAGTTAATGAGGTGGGTGTGGCACACAAGAGGATTGGACGGAGCTGGGCGTGACACAGTGATTATGAGGTTGCTGAGGTTGTTGAATGTCACAGTTTTTCTTGAAATCGTGCCAAATGATTATTAAATTAATATACGCAACATGTTAAATATACTTTATCTGACTGTGTAAATGGTGCATAAAATACTTATTTTTTTAAGCTTCCCTGTTGATATCAATTTCATCTTCAAATTCATTAAATAATTTTCATTTTGAAAACCCTTTTTCTGTTCTTAATCATATAATATGAACACGCAAAATAATTTAAACGGTTAATTCAAAACGGCAGTTCAAGTCTCTGCCCTGGCTCTATGTTCGTGGAGATCTCCCCGTGTCATTGTGGGGTTTCCTCAGGCTTGTCTAGTCCTCCTTACAGTCCAAAAACATACCAGAGTGAATTATAATTGCCAAACTATCTGTAGGTGCGAATGGCCTGTGTGCCCAGTGGACAAATTTGATTTATTTCTATATCTTCAGAGAGGTTTTTGTTTATCATTGTTGAGTTTTATTGAAAAAGAGAATTTTCAGGAATGAGCGGGACTCAGCAGGACAGGTAAGTCAGGGAAGGGATCTGGGCTGCAGATGGAAGGCACAACAGGTAAGGGTCCAACAACAGGTAACTGGGGTAGGTACAGGCGATCGGGGAGACGGAAGACAAGTAATCGCTCAGTATGGCTTCTTCTCATCGGCTCAATACTTCGCACTTGTCTGATGTTAGTTCTCCTCTTTTAACTGACCCTTCATCCCTGGAGAAGTAGCTACACCTGTCTGGTCCCGCCCCCGTGGGCGTAACATTAGGAACATATAACTATGAATAAAAAGTGAACAGTGTGAGCATAGAAGAGATTATTGAGGTCTGTGTCAAAACATTATGTGTAACACTGGTTGTAGAAGCAGCAAAATGCGTGTAGAAAATCAAAGCAATAAAGTGCAGCACTGGAGGTAGCCATAGCAGCTGGTGTGTAATATGATTTTAGTCCTATTAATAATTGTTTTACCGAGAAGCAAAGTTTAACAGTCTCACGGCCTCTAGGAAAGAGCTGTTCCTCAGTCTGGAGGTTCTGTTCCTGATGCTGTGTAGCCTCCTGCCCAAGGGAAGCCGCACAAACAGAACATGAGCAGGGTGTGTAAGGTCCCTCATGATACAGGAAGCCTTTTTCCTGTTCCTGTTCTTGTAGGTGTCGCTGATGGTGGGTAGACTGCTACCAGTGATCCTCTGTGCAGTCTTTACCACCCGTCTGCAGCAGAGCAGTTACCGTACCGCGAAGTGAAGATGCTCTCCACCATAGAAGGATGTGAGGACTGAGGTGCCAAGGCCAGTGCACTTCAGCTACCTCAGAGGTGTTGGTGTGCCTTCTTCACGAGGTTGGCTGTGTTGATGCTGCAGATGAGGTTCTCAGAGATATGTACCCCCAGATATTTAAAGGAGGAGACCATCTCTGCAGCTGCACCTCCAATGTGAATGGGTGGGGGGGAGTGGTGCTGGTTTTTTGAAAGCCCACAATCATCTCCTTTGTTTTCCTCACATTAATGGAGAAGTTTGCTTCTTTACTTTGCACCGGACCTCTAATTTTTTCACTTCCTGCCTGTATTCAGACTCATCGTTGTGAGAGATGAGTCCCACCACTGTCGGGTCGCCCGCAAACTTCACTATATGACTGCTCAGACACTTGGCTGAACATTCATAGGTCGGCAGTGTATACAGTAGGGGGACTCAGGACACATCCCTGGGAGGAAGCAGGATGATGAGGGAGGATGAGATGTCGTGAATTATAACAGACAGGGGCCTGTTTGTTAAAAAGTTCAATACCCTCAGAGATGGGCTTAGTCCAAGTAGTAATTTTTTTTGTCTATCAGGGTTTGTGGGATGATAGCATTGAAGGCAGAACTGAAATCTAAAAGGAACAGCGTAACACATGTTCTTCAAATGAGTGAAAGCCACAGATGAGATGGCATCTGCAGTAGAACGATTCTGTCTGTATGCATACTGGTGGGGAGCTACAGTGGAGTCAATGAACTTCCTCATGCGTGCCATGCTCAGCCGTTCGAAGCATTTCATAATTATTGGTTTGAGTGCTACTGGGCGGAAGTCATTCAAACATGACTCGGACGAGGATAATGGTGGTGGTCTTCAGACATCTAAGGACAAGGCCTGGGAGAGTGAGATGGTAAGGATGTCCGTTAACACCTCTGAGAGCTAATGTGCATAGTCCCTAAGAACGTGACCTGGAATACTGTCGGGGCCTGCAGACTTGCGGGGGTTGACTTTCTGCAGGGACCTCCTTACCTCTGCTGTGTTCACGCTGAAAGGCAGCTCACCTGCAGCTGGGGTGACCCTGGAGCCAGAAGAGTTGTTGGATTCCTCAAAACGAGCATAAAAGCTGTTAAGGGCATCTGTGGATCCCTGGTAAATATGAAGGGCACCTTTAAGAGCCAGGTGCATGCAAGTATATATCGCTGCAGCTGGGAGCCGAGTGTCGGGTGGGAGGGGCAATGTTGAGTAGGAGGGGTTTATCACAAGGAGTAAGAGGGGTTTATAATGAGGATTAGGGTTGGGGATAGGGTTAGGGTATCACATGAAAACAGTTATAATCCTCTCCCACATGATGCCTCCTACTTGACATGAACCAAACACATAGGATTCTCAAAAACATTTAAAACACAATAAAGTACAGTACACAAATACATTCAAACACAATAAAGTACAGTACACAAATATGTTCAAACAAAATAAAGTGCAGTACTCAAATACATTAAAAACAAAACTCAAAAAGAGTTTTTTTGAAATTTTTATTTTGTATGTAAATGAAATGCATCATTCTTAGTCAACCACCAGTTAACGATACTCACTCCCTAAGAAATCCCCATTTTCTGTTTTCACTAACAAAAAGTCATGTGAAAAATAGAACTACACGTTCAGTTCTATGGTTTTACATATCAGGACATAATAAAAAAATCGGTCCTTTCCAGGTTCTAAAATTATTGAAATCTATCTTCAGGTGCAAAGCAAGACACAACAGATTCCACCGTGTCATTATTTATTTAATAAAAATGGAGCCAAAATGGAGAAGTCATGTGTGAAAAACTAATCACGCTTCATGATTCAGTAGCTTGTAGCAGCAATAACTTAGCAATCATTTTCTGTATGGCTTTGTCTGTCTCTCAAATCAATGTGTAATTTGAATAATTTTGGCCCACTCTTCTTTACAACATTGCTTCAGTTCATTGAGGTTTGTGAACAGTTGTTTATGCACAGGTCTCTTAAGGTCCCACCACAACATTTCAATCTGAGGTCTGAACTTTGACCAGGCCATTGCAACACCTTGATTTTTTTTTTCAGCCATTCTGTTGTAAATTTGCTGCTGTGCTTGGGATCATTGTCCTGTGGTATGATTTAATTTCGGCCAAGCTTTAGCTGTCGGACATATGGCCTCACATTTGACTCTACAATACAGGGGAGTTAATGGTCAACTCAAGGACCAAGATGCCCAGGTCCTGTGGCTACAAAACAAGCCCAAATCATCACCCCTCCACCACTGTGCTTGACAGTTGGTATGAGGTGTTTGTGCTGATATGCTGTGTTTGGTTTTCACCAAACATGGAGTTGTGCATTATGGCCAAACAACTCCACTTTCATCTGTCCACAGGACATTGTTCCAGAAGTCTCGCGGTTTGTTCAGATGCAACTTTGCAAACCTAAGCCCTGCTGCCATGCTCTTTTTAGAGAGAAGAAGCTTTCTCTTGGCAACCCTTCCAAACAAGCCACACTCATTCAGTCTTTTTCTAATTGCATATGTCATTAACTTTGACATCTAACTTGCTAACTAGGGCCTGTAGAGTCTGAGATGTAGCTGTTGGGTTTTATGCAACATCTCTGAGCGTCTGACCTTGGGGTGAACCATGGAAACATACACTGAACTGAGATATCATTCTGATTGGTCATAGTGATAATCTGAAGTAATAAATAGAATATTGAGACATAATGACAATGACATTTTTAAAAGTGGACATTAACACAAAGACAAATACATACAGATAACCATATGATTTGTGGAGAAGGATTGTGCAAATTTGGTGTAGATGTTTGGTATGGAGCAGAATGTGTAATAAATAAATTGATTTAGACTCAGAGTTATGAGTTCAGAATTATTAGTCCTTCTAACAAACCCATTCATAGAGGGGAAGTTAAGCTTCACATTGCAGATGGAGACCTATTCAGTTTGGCTCTGATAAATAACATGTAGTTCATATGTTTGTTTATGTTCCAGCTGACAAACCACACACAGGACCTCATAACAGGAATCGGTCTAGACGCCTTCATGACTTCTGCCCCAACGAGTGGCCACCACCCTCCTACACACAAATACCACCCCCACACAGACACATGTTACAGCGAAAGGGCACACGGACCTGGAGTTACCAGAGCGAGCCTCAGTAACAACATACCAAAAAACACCACAGGGTGTTGCATGTCTGCAAACATCTGCACAATAGAAGAACATTTAAAGGAAATGATTGCAGCCGCAGAATCAGGACTTTTTTATTTAATTGGATGTGGTCTCAACTTGATACTTCTGATGTGTCCAACCTGCGTAGGACAGCCTGCCTTATAGCAACGCTGGGTGTCAAATTTCTTTCACTTTTCTTTTCACTTGACCTTCCAAGTATCATTACCACTGCTGCTGATATATTCTGTCTTCAGATAGATACGGTTACAGAGATTACAGTTTCATGTTTCATACTAGGCCATCCTATGTCAAGTTTTATTTTTTGAGTATTAATATCAGTACTAATACTATAATTAGCACATTTGTTTTGTAAAACTGTACAACACTGCCCCCTTATGTCACATTACTGCTCTGCATGGCACTGCTCCCTAATGCTTATGTTCTTTGCCACTTAATACATTTAAATTCATTTAATTCTAGGTGAAGACTAGGCTGAGTTTCCTATGAATATCCAGCTGCAAGAGTAAGCAGTACTGGAGTAGAAGCTACACAAAACCTAAAACCCTCCCAATTCTCATCTGATATGCATAAATTCTAAAAAAGGGCAATTAAAAATATGTAAAAATACAGAGAATACTACTACCATTGGTCATTGATACCAGCGGTCAGTGGAATATTTGGAATCTCAAGACAAGAGTTGTGAAATGTGAGGCCTCCTCACAGTACAAACTGCTACCCACAGAGGGCGCTCTTACACCAGATGCTCAACAATCACCTAACTGTGGAAATAAGTTTACCTTCTAGAGCAGGAGTGACCAATCTTACATGTAGAGGGCCGGTGTGTATGCGGGTTTTCATTGCAGGTCCCTAATTATATTACTAATTCAAGGACTGATTGGCTGAGGAATCCTCACTCCTGGGTTTGAACAGCTGAGCTACAGATTATCCAAAAAAACCTGCCTATACACCGGCCCTTTGTGGATTAGATTGCCCACTGCTGTTATAGAGTAGTTTGATGGGGACTTTGCCAGCAGAGAACCCCTTTGGGAGTCTAAAAAATGAGTATAAAATAGCACATAGGGCCACAGCAGGGACGTGTGCATGAGTAAGGACCTGGCATCAAGCCCACAGCCGCTGTCACAGCACCACCATCCCAGTGGGCATTAGGGGCACAGAGGATATGTCTACTCTGTAGTTTTCTTATCATCTTGTCCTCAAGGCCTTGTACTGCTGTGTGTATGGGGGCGTCAGCTAAACGGACAACTTTTGTCTTCAGATGGTTCCAGAATCCGGAATGTCCTGTGCTACCATTAAGCAGGAACCTAAAAAGACCTATGTAGAGCATTTAAGAGGCATAATGCAGAATAATTTAAAGCTCTTGCTGGCTAAAAGACAAACATCACAGTGCTTCTGAACATCAGTCAGCTCGTTACCTAAGTCACGTCTTGAGTCGGCTGCCAGTGAAGCTCAGGAAGTGCGCAGATGTCAAGATGTCAAGATGACTGATTTGTCTATCCAAAGTGTCTTGGAAAGAGGACATTTATCTAGTCTGGATACCAGATTAGTCAGTATTAGCTTCTGCTTGTGATAAGGAATCCAGACACAAACATTGCATCACATATCACATGAGAAGCTCTCAGTGCCGTGGGGTCTCACACCAGCTCATCCAGCACACCCCAAACACACGGCCTCCCTACACCATGCATGCATATTTGCAATACAAGGGCTGTGGCAGGGCAGCCAGTGGGAGTTTGGCACAACATGCATGAAGGAACAGGGACAGGTTCAGGTCCTAGAAGGGGAACAAGCCTTAAATGCAGAATCTGAATTTCATCCACACCCATATGTGCAGTCAATCCTAAATTAATGTGGAAACGTGCCTTTGTCTGTGGGTCATGAGACCTGCTAGGATAATTCCAAAACATTTGAAACATAATTGGATTGGTCAGGGTTGCGGGTCCAATATAACATGCTTTCATGGGGCCCAACATCTCTAGCGCCACCCCTGGCAGCCAGAGCGTACATACACAGCTCCTGACAGCTGACGCACAGCTGGGATGCCTCTCCATGTCGAGCCATGCGAGACGAGTTGCAATGAAGCTGCTCCGCGGTGACAGATTCTGTTTCCACGCCTACTTTGTGTCCCATTATGCAAATGTGCGCCCCTCCCCCTTTCTTTCCCATCAGTAATTTAATCGTCCTGAAGCACACTGGCAAAAGCACTTGGACTGGCCCACCTGGCTGTCGGACCTTTGAGATTTAACCTGTGGTATTTAAACCGGCTACACAGATGGGTGGTTCTATAACTTGGATGAAATCATTAAATGACGTAATGCAGCAGCATGGAGGATGGACCCTCCTTGTCCGTCTGCACAGGACGCTCTCCTCCAGCGATCCAGTGTCAGTGTCACCTTCCAAACATTTTGCCTTCCCTTTCACAGCCACACCTGGTCCTCCTGTCAGTCGTTCGCTGCCGAGCTGATCTCGCTTCCTTGTCCTTTCTTTGGGCCCTTCCTGTACTGGAGGGAAAGTAACTCTTAGACAAGATCCGATTACAGCGGCAGGCTTAACTTCTCCATTCCTCCTCAAGGCTGTGTGGAAAGGGGGAGCTGGATGATGGGTGATGGGGGGGGGGGGAGGGAGGGGGTAGCAACATAGAACCAAATGTGTTTTCTCGCGTGCTGGGACTTGAAGTTTAATCTACTGCACCTGTTCTGGCTGCTGAGATTGTGACCCGGCCCCCTGAGCTTTGGTGACACCTGCACGCGGTCTGGGCCCAGATGGGACCCTGCCAGGTCTTCAGAAATCATGCCGCCCCCCCCCCCCCACCTCCCCGAACCAAAACTGCAAGCACATGTGCAGACCCAGCTTCACAGTGTAATAGATACGGTAGAGATGGCTGAGGCAGCCTGCACTTGGAAGAGTTTCTTTGCATCTGGAAAAGTGTTTCAAGTCACTCAATGAAGGCAAGTTTAATGCGGCGTCGGCACAGACGGCTGATTCTTTGCAACCTCATGCAGCCGTAAGACCTAATCGATTGAATGCTCAAAAGTGGCAAGGACATCTCAGAAGGACCAGAAAGACACCACCCTACCCCTGGAGGGCCTTCTGGTGCAGCACTCTCCTTATTTTCTCTAGACAAACTTGACAAGCTTAGATTTCATGCCACAAAGGTCAAAAATTGCTCCAGGCTGGAGAACATGGGTCTGCCTTTCACACTGTAGCCAGATCATCTTGAGAAGTGGATGGGGGGGGGCAGGGGCTCCCTCATAGTGAAGTTATTCACAAAAAAAAATGACGAAAACAAGAGCAACCCTGTAGAAATATTATAAGCAACATTCTGCAGCCTATGGGTTTCATATGACTTAAACATAGATGTTTCTGGACCTAGGAACCAGGTGCCGGTCGATCTTCTGCATCGAGAGGCAGAGGAAGCCTTATCTCCAAGATCTGAGTCTGACTCAGACTGAGACCATCCTGTGTGCCTACATGTTCCAGGTACCGCAATGCGCCAGCATACTTCTGCATTTTGTTTTCCTGGAAATACCACCAGTTTGTGCATGTGACCCCCCGCCCCCCCAGCGCGTTTACAGCAAATGGGCACGGCACAGTGAAGGATGGCCTCACTGCATCTCCTGCCCGGTATACCAGGCATGACACGACTGTGTCCTGGAGCACTCATCACTGTGAACCTGCAACAGGAAACGAACCGTGTTACCATCCCATGGGGGGGGGGCAGGGGAGGGGGCTGTGGAAAGTCCCTTGGGGTTCTTTAATGAAGCAGGATTAGAGGCCATTAGCACAGTGCTGCGTTTACGTGACACGGTGCATTGTTACTCATGTTGCCCCCCTCAACCTAACCCCCTCTCTCCCGTTGGGGCCTCCTCCCAAAAGCCCCCCCCCCCCCCCACCAAGGTGGCGAGGCTCTCGGGAGGAGGGTGACAGGGGGTTATTATCACGCAAAGCAAACAAGACGGAGACAGCAGGGACAGACGGGACACTGACGAATAAATAAAGGCACAAATAAATCATTGTTAAGGTACCTGTATCTCAGATAAATCATTGTTAAGGTACCTGTATCTCAGATAAATCATTGTTAAGGTACCTGTATCTCAGATAAATCATTGTTAAGGTACCTGTATCTTAGTGAC
Organism: Mormyrus hasselquistii; assembly: GCA_026779605.1. Taxonomy (NCBI): domain Eukaryota; kingdom Metazoa; phylum Chordata; class Actinopteri; order Osteoglossiformes; family Mormyridae; genus Mormyrus; species Mormyrus hasselquistii. The sequence continues at coordinate 20,246 of JAODKE010000028.1, read as the reverse complement.
TGTTGAACTTTTAAATCAAACTTTTACTCTTAACTCAGCCAGGCCAGAGGAGCACACAGCTGCTACATGCAGATCAGTCCTGCAGGTTCTTGTTTAATTTCTTCCTGTCGCCATTGGCCACTTCTTATACCACTTCTTGCTACCATGGGACACGGCCCCCCCGCCCCCCCTTGGAGCATGCTGGTAACGTCCTAGAGCAAACTAGGGCCACGAGATGCAACTGGACAAGCAAAGGGGATGCTGCCGTTTCTGTTGCTACCTCAGTCATTTTTCTCGCCCTTTAAGTCAAGGTTAACATGGTCTTTACTGCGTAGATAGAGCAGTGAAATCCAAACTTGGCAAATAAAGGATAATATGTAGTGAACAAGTACAGCAGGAGATGAAGAACATCAATAAACAACAAATAAGAGAAATGCCATCACAGATGGACAGCCAATCAGGAGTGAGGAGCAGGAGGCAGAAAGGAAGCCATTTAAAGCCGGTCTCATCTTTTGTTCATCAGCGCTAGCCGTCCCTAGATGGGGTCCTGACAACTGATCTTCAGGGCACCATAGGAGCAGAGTGCTACCCCCAGCCCCCCCCCCCCCTACCATTCTGTGAGGAGTGACTCACTCCCTGGAGATGTCAGACAGGACTGCCTCTGTTTCAGCCGGGGCTGCATGAACCCATTTACTCTGTGACCCCTGATCCCTGCCTTTGTCTATGGACATCTCTGTGAGATGGATGTCTCTCTGGGGAACTGCAGCTGAAGAAAAGCAGGACCGCTCCATTCCGATTAAATTCTGCTGAGCAAATACAAGCCCAAAGTGTGTGTGTGTGTGTGTGTGTGTGTCATGTATATATTGTATGTCAAAAGCCTATTATTTAAACATTGTGGGGACATTTTTTGGTGCCCACAAGGGGAAACTATTTTATAAAAATCTGTGAATGCAATCGAAAAGCAAAAAAATGCCAAAAGTCTTGAATCATGTTTGGTTACTTATGGTTAAGGTTAGGGCTGGGTGGGGGTGTCAGTTGGGATTAGGGGTTTTTACCATAAAAATGAATGGAGAGTCCCCACAAAGATATGAATAAACATGTGTGTTGGATGGAAAACTCCTTTACACGTGACCATGTAAGAAGCAAATGTTCAGCTGAGGAGTTTGCAATTTGTCTTAAGCCTTTTCAGCCTCAAGCGTGTGGGTCGGTTTTTAAACAGCTCTAACTGAGCACTGGTGTATTCAGCAAAAATAAAACACCTTCAGTCTTTCCTCACACATGGGGATGTTAGTGGCAAACCATGTGCAGCTGGGAAGAGAATGGAACTCACTTCCTTTTTAAAAAACTTCTCATTTAAAACTAATTTAGACACGTACTGGGAGGTTAGCCATGAACACAGCCCTCAGCATTCTGGATGACCCCCCAACCTCCTAAGTACTTGCCCCCCTGCCATTTGGTAAAAGGTACTGCCATGCTGCCCCCCACTGACCGCTGCTGGTTACTACAACACCTCATAGTTATATATAGAAGTAGAAATGCTACGATGGTCTACTTTTGTTTTTTTTTACGCAACTCATTTCTAGTTTATGCTGTATTTATTACATTCTTACACCTTATTTCACTGTGCTTAGTCTCAAGTACAGCCTGTCTTGTACGGGTGTGGCACCAGGGTCCTGGGGATTGTTGTTGTCCGGGATGGGAAGACAGTAGTTTCCTGCACTTCAGAAAGGTGATCAACGTGTTCACAGGATGTCTGACATACTGTGCCAGCTAATCCGAGCTGTCGTTCAGTTGCCTGGTCAGACGGGTTTCCCCGTTGGTGTTGCATACCTGCCCGTCTAAAGAGTGATCCCGGGTCTACATCATTAATAGTTTACTGTAAAACCAGAAGGACGTGGCCAATGTTTAGCCAAAGTTCGCCCGCTGGGCCCATGCACTGCACCAGGGCATCCCTGGAAGCTGGCTCACCTGAGGCAAGCAGGGGCCTTTCGCCTGCATAATGGACCCTCCACAAGGGCCCCCTGCCATCCTTCATTGGCTCTGCTCACCTCTAACAGGAGAGAGGTTATGGGGCCTGCTGAGAATTAGGTGAGCGTGGACCATGTTTACCGGTCGGTTAGAATTGCAGACTCTCTGTCTGCACCAGCGCCGGGTGTGAGAAGGTGCTACTAAGCTAAGCTCCTCCCCCCTCCAGGTGCCTGTGCTTTTGTGAGGGTTGCTAGGTAACCCCAAAGTGGTCACTTTGGTGCCTGTATAATTCTGTTTGCATGTTAGAGTATTTTTCTTCTGCATGTTTTATTCATCATTTAAAAGTAAAAAAAGTTTTGACCTTGCAAGTGATCATGCAACTGGGACAAGGGGGGGGAGGGGGGCGATGTGTGTCGTCAAATCCCCACCAAGTCAATGTCTCTCACCTCTGCCCCCTCACGTCAACTCCCACCTGCACCTGCAGCCGTGCATTGCACAGCTCTCTTAGACAGCACTCTGTGGTTTCTGGCTTTGGGCCCGACGCTTTAGCGGGCAGCAAGCCCCCCACCCAATCGCGTGACAGTGAGGCAGCAGAGCGTTCCCACACCGACCCGCATCCTCCTTCCTTCTCTCCCCCTGCCCCAAACCCTGCAACCCATTCACGCCCACAACACCAAAACTCACCACTTGCACACTGATCTAGTTCGGTGTCTCATAGTGCACCGGTAAGCAAAACAAGCAACCAGTGGCACTTATGGAACCCAGAGGCACCAGTATGGGTGCCCACGGGTCCACGGAGGCTGGTTCATGTGGAGGCTGCATATTGTTGAAAGCCGGTAATTACTCAATTACTTGATGATACTGTTATAAACAGCTTTGATGAAAGCAAAGATACGGCAAACCATTTTCTTCTTTTTTCTCTTTCCTCTTACTGGGGTGAAAAGGAAGGGCATGGAAGAGGTTAATATTTACCAGGGTACCAGGAGAGAGGCTGTATGACAGTCGTTCCCAATCCGGGCCTCAGGGATCCACAGTCTGTCCATGTTTTTGCTCCTTCCCAGCTCCTGGGGACTGGACTGAGAGACACTCCTGTATGGTAATGGGAAGAGTGTGATCAGCGTGTCTACAAGGCCACTGCTGGAACACCCAAGAAGCACCCAGCTCAGGGTCAGTTCCTTACAACTGTTTCAGTGCATATATATGCTATGAAAGACCATAGTGCAAGTTTCCTGCCTGGCTTCTGATGAGCTACACCTGTTCTCAGGTGAATACCGTTAACATGTGTGGTTCATCAGAAATCAGGTAGAATAGAAAACCTACTGGATAGGAGTTCTCCAGGACCGGAGTTGGAGACTCTGACCTAATATCTCTCACTACAGGCTCCACAAAGCACCAGAAGGTCTGTCCTATATCATCACAATTACAGATTGCAAAGGCATTGAGCCACCATGGAGATCTTAGCTGTAGGTTCCCCTGTTGACTTGCATAAGTCTGTTTGGGGTCGGTTTCGGAAGGAGATCATCTGATATGCAGCTGTGAGCTTCGCCTCCAGGTTCATTCTGCGAGGGATCCTACCAGGGCCAGAGAGAGCTACCCGAAACATATTACCTTTCACTGCTTCCAGGGAACTTCTGCCCAGGCCTTTCTGCCGTTGCGCTTCAACAGGCAAAATGACGAGCCGCTCTGGTGACGGCGGGGTCACATCTGGATGGTGACAACGCCAACCGCAGCTCTTTGGGAAACAACCCGGACGGAGAATAGGGGCCATTCACTGCCATCAAACCGCAAACCTACATGCTTTCATTTCTGACGGGTACCAAACACTGGATTGTTTGTATCACTGAAACTCGACAAACATGGGGAAAATGCCTCGAGAGTTTGTGGGGCACGAAACCAAAGCGACATCCATAGAGTGAGAACCCATGGGTCTGACGTCGTGCCTCAGGACCGCACCTACCCAGAGAGGCTCACGGCTACCAAAAGTGCGGTTCCCTTGTTTACGTTCCCCTCCCCATACGCCCCATTCAGCCCTCTGGCACCTGCAATGCTGTGAAAGCCCCTCGCTAACAGCTGAAGCTCATTTCCACATCACGGTGACTACGGCTGCCAGGCAACGCGAGGTTTTTGTTTCCATGTCATCACTCCTCCGTGAAGAACCCAGGCAGGACGGACAGGGTCCAGCGCACGCAGAGCACCGCCTCTGCCCCAGCAGTGTCTGGCTCCCTGCTCCACACCAGCCATGTGTTTCTAATCAGCAGATCCGCCCTCCCCAGGACTCACGCACGCTTGCACATGGCCCCGGTCACACCTCTGAGCACCGCTGTGACCCCCCCGCCCCGGGGCAGCTGAGGTAGCCGACCCTTTCAGAGAGCGCCGCATTCGTTTCAAATCTTCTGCAAACGACTTTGCTCGTGCCTCATGCTCAAACTGACCCGGGCAGGACTGTGGAGTTGGCTCTGGGGGCAAGGTACTGCCAAAAACAGCACAGGGGTAAACACTGCCACTCCCCAGCCGGGTCGGCTACCGCATCAACCACGTCACCGAGTCCCGCGGCGGGGTCTTCAAACAAAAATCAACAGTTTTTGCACACGAATGCCAAGACACTCCTGATGTTGAGAATGCATGTGGTGGTTGGTTTTGAGTCACAGTGACAGCACATGTGCTCAGAGGGTTAATTAGGAGCTGTTCCTTAAAGGGGCTTCCCACATCCTTGTGCCACCCCTCGCCTCTGAGTTCCCCTATTTTGTTGGTTCAAACCATGTGAAGAAAGAAAATGGAACCTGCTTAAAATGCAAGGATGATAATGCAGATTCTCTCAGGAGGGTGAAGACAATGTCTGGGTAATGTATACTGGGGTGGGGGTGCATGAACTTTATTGTGTGCCCCATTTTCAACTTTTGAGCACCTGCCTCTCATAAAGTTCCTGTATAGCCATGTTGGTCTGCCTCCGTTAAAGCATACGGCTATGGGACAATTGGGAACATGACCTATGACCTACTGGTCATGCTACAGGCAGCCGGGGTAGCGCATGCAAAGATGCAAGTGCAGCAGGCGCTAGGCTACAAGGTCATGCACCCCAGGTACCTCACGAAATAACACCTCAACAAAGGTGGAGTCATTTACGAATGGGGAGCACAGCAAAGCAAAGCCCACAGAAGCCTCCGGAAAACAAACTGCAGGGGGAGCGTTATCAAGTTCCCTGAAAAAGAGGGTGTGAGGTCAGGCTGCGACAAGGGCAGGTTCAGCGGTCGACTTCACCAGGGCGCTGCCTCGGACAACAGGCACGGCTGCAGGGAATCCTCCCATTCGGTGGATCATCCAGCTCCAACGGGGGCCATATCTCCTGATGACCCTCGAGGGGAGGCTGACAGCTGCCTTCCCAGGAGGAGGACATCAGAGAAGGCAATCCCACTGCACCGCAGCTATAAATCTGCCCCGAGAAGCCCCCTGCAGGCTGAGTGTGCGCCCCCGGGGAGTGGGGGGGAGGGGGGGGGGGTTTCCTCAGCAGCGGGGATTTGCAGCTGCCGGAACCCTCGATAATTCAAAGCTCTGAAGACTTCAGCATCTCACGGCAAAACTCAGACTTGATTCCAGGAAGTGCCGGCGAATGACGAGAAACTGCCACGGTGAGGTGGCGTGTGGCCATCTCTCTCCGCACACGTGTGAGTTGTGCCGTGTCCTCGCAGGCCGAACACGCCACTAAAATAAACAGAGTCCGCCGCCGCATGCAGCTGCCTCGCCACATGGCTGAACCGTACACGGTATCTGTTTGCAGGACGTGCAGCGTTTCACCAAACAAGCGCTCTCCGGCGAAAACATCACTCAGTTGGCTTTTAGCTTGCCCGCAAGTCGACCCCTGACCGTCCGCTGTGTTACTCCAGCTGTGGAAATGAAAAGGGCTGCATTCCCTCAGAAAGGCAGTCCGCCGAGGGAAATCGAGGGCCTGCCTCTTAAGCCGTCTGAGTTACGCTGACTCGAGTTCAATGTTAGCCAAACCAGAGCTCTGCCTGTGCACAACAATGAACGTCATTCTGGTGATAAAAATGTCACAGAGCAGAAACCATCTCACTAAAATCATCAATATATCTAGAATTTTTTTCATTATCTGGGTGGGATGAGAAGGTCAGCCATCTACACCAATCACTTTCAGTTTTGATTTCTAATGTCTATTGCTTGATTGATCTTTCATATCCTAAAGGAATGTTACATATGCACTTAAAAAAAATGAAAATCTAAGCAAGTGTAATTTTCTTATACCTAGACAAAGTTCTAATTCCATCAGTAAACTAACAACATCTTAAGAATAAGATAAATTTGCTTACGTTTAGGTATAATGTCTTAAGTACAATTTTCTTACTGCAATTCTGCTAGTTTTAGGCCGTCGTCTCAAAACAGAAGAAGTTTATCTTAAATCTGAAAGGCCATTTTCTGCAATGTACAACTTTATACATTTATATCCAATCGGTGTGACCAATTGAAAATGGAGAGTTTGTCTAAATGTAGCATAAAATATTGTTTTCCAGAAACTGCTTCTGAACACCTGCATGTAACTGGTCACAGACGGGCATGTCTGCTTTTCAGTTCGACCACAAGCAAGCTGTGCTGACTGGCTGCGGTGGGTGAGGTCCTGCTCAGGGTGCAGTAAGGTGGGGCAATATCTATATCTTACCCACGCACGGCACAGGAGGGGTCACCCACCCCAACGGATACATCCTCCCTGGGCTGTTCCCTCTCACAGTGGTTCATGGGAGGTGAAGGCATGGGGGCAGGATATTTGGTCTCTATGGCTACGGCGAGGGTACGCTACATCAATATACTTCTACACTTTTTGATACACTTTCTTTACTATCAGTGACCCACCTTTAGCAGCTCTGGGACACCCACACTCTGACCTAGGGTCAGAACCAGTGACCTTAAAGTCACGAGAGATTTTCATTACTTGCTAATACACCCTGATACACCCCCACCTCGAAAATCACGGGGCTTGTGACTACAGCGCTTCACATGACCCGACGTGTGGCGGTAACAAGAACATCCATGCATCTGCGAGAACTCAAATTGGACCCTTTGTCCATTAAACCGCTCTCGGATCTCCAGGTTAGGGGCTGACTGCAGACAGACGGCTTCTGTGTGACCACCACCGCACCCCTCCCGCCCCACGCCTCGCGACACCCAGGCCACCCCTCCAAGGCAGACAGCGATCACCGGTGGCGGCCCCCATGCTCATGTGACAGCAGGGTGGCATGTGCGGGGGCGGGGGACACGAAAAAGAGTCCTCATTGTGAGTGCCTGTACAATCGGGGGTATTCACGGGCACTGGGTGCCACGTGGACTGCATGGCGTGCAGCGGGGGGGGGGGGGGGGCGGCGGCCCCAAAAAAACCAGTTGGTCCCCTAAACACCCGGGGGCCCCGCAGAGAAACCCAAACACCC
>JAODKE010000028.1:0-10856 GCA_026779605.1 Mormyrus hasselquistii | reverse complement strand
TCTCCCCAAGCGAGCTTGATGGGCCGAATGGCCTCCTCTCGTTTGTATATTTCTTATGTTCTTATGTTCTTATGACAGCACACAGGCTGCGAATAAGAGCACAGACAGCACACAGGCTATGATGAAGAGCACAGGCAGCACACAGGCTGCGATGAAAAGTACAGACAGCACACAGGCCGCGATGAAGAGCACAGACAGCACACAGGCCATGAAAAAGAGCACAGACAGCACACATGCCTTGATGTAGAGCACAAATAGCAACCAGACCGTGTGGAAGAGCACAGACAGCACACAGGTCGCGATAAAGAGCACAGACGGCACACAGGCCATGATGAAGAGTACAGACAGCAAAATATTATGGGTATGAAGCACATTATTTAAGATTATTTGTAGTTATATATAAAGATAAAAATGAAAGATAAATGCTTGATATTGACACACCATTACAAGCCAACACCAAATACACTTGTCATTGAAATGTTTCTATGGACACTACTACCAATACACTCCCCTTCATAATCTGCGTATTTATTTGTTATTTTTATTAATCATTTTGTCTTCCTCCATTTGTGGTGCCCCCTGGATGGATGGAACCTTCAGCATTTGCATTTATTGCTTATGCCACGGGCCGGGCTTGTATGAAAGAAACCCAAGCTTTAATATGGCCAAGGCAGCCCAGCTTACACTTATATTTAACGTTTCATACAATTACCTTACTACAAACGTTACGGCAGGTCGCAGTTCTGTTATGTTTTTCTTTATAGATAATGATCACTGTTTTGTCTTGCTGCATAATCACACGCACACATCGTGAATTCCAGCTGCTGTCAGTGAATAGTGAGCGTGCAATTCACGAATCACGCATCCTCTCTCATGCTGATACTGAATGCTCCAGCTCGCTCTCACACACAGTGGACGCTATTAATAACACACTTGAGCCGAATGCACTTGGCCTGCGGACATTTTCAGCTGCTGATTTTATTCTATTCGGGTGAATATTTAGCTATCTGACTACCGCCCTCCCCAGATGTACTCATTCAAAACAGACATATATGGACAGCATATACATGCACATGGAAATGCAAGGTGGTTGTAATCCAACTGAGTGTGAGAGACCTACGTGGCATATAGCCAATCGCGATCTTCCGAGCATCTTTCATGTTCATTTTTAAAGAGCCCACTCGTCAATATCTCTTCCCAGCATCCCCTGGGCCCTCTGAAGTTGTCCAAAAGTGTTATATTGTGGAGGCGACTGGGAGGTGTAGGACATGTCAAGTAGTGCTGCTACAAGAGGACAGCAGAGGAAAATAAATTTCCAAGTGTATTTGCATGTCAATTCAGATAATATGTTTTGTAATGTTTTGAGACACGTGGCTAAGACCAAGGCAAGATAAACACAAAATGGGCTCAAGATCTGACCTGGATGTTGCAAACTACTACTTTGGCACAGAGGCCCTGATGAAGAGCATAAACAGGCTGTGATGAAGAGCACAGACAGGACACAGATCCTGATGAAGAGCACAGACAGCACACAGGCACTCATGAAGTGCACAGACTGGCCGTGATGAAGAGCACTGACAGACCGTGATGTCATGCAGATGGCAGACCGTGATGTCATGGAGATGGCAGATCGTGATGTCATGCAAATGGCAGACCGTGATGTCATGCAGATAGCAGACCGTTATGTCATGCAGATGGCAGACCAGCAGGCACAGCAGGGAGGTGAACCAAAGGCTCCCCCAATGCAACAGCAGATTATGCTACCAAGCATGTCTCTTCTCATGGCTCCTTGCTAACGTCATGCTGTCAGAAAGTGATGAAACCCAAGGTGGCGGTGGCCGGGGAATGGGGGGGGCTGCAGCAAGAGGTGAGGTGCAGCTGCTTGAGCTTAGTAAAAACCACAGATAAGGCAAGTGTGTGTGTATGTGTGTGCGTGTGTGGTGGGGGGTGGGGGGGTGGGGGTGTCAGCACTTGATTCAGCACCTGCACTGAAGAACAGGTGTCCATCCACCCTCCCCCACGCCTACTACTTTCACACATACCAAAGTCACTGCGCTGCAGCACCAATGTGAATGTGTGGGATCAAGCTGACTCTAGAATGGATGGCAAACCCTGCTCATCTATGACAGAGCTGCTCTCCGAGGCCAGCAGTGACAGCTCAGGTTGCTCGCATCCTGCTGGGCTCCCTGGTTAAGGGCACATCCTGTCTGACATGGCGAAACTATTGTTCCGTCCTGCAGCTCCGAGATAAGGAAGTCCCCTCGGCCCCATTCGAATTCCGGTGTGGGCTGGAAACCAGCCAAATTATGCACTTTGTGTAGTACCATTGAATCGCAAGCCTTCGTCTGTGGGAAACAGCTGAAAATGTCACAGCCCTTTTAAAGGATCAGACAGAAGGCCCCGTGAAAATCATGTCCCTGTGAATGTCTTCCCCTTTCGTCTCCGATGACACGAACATCACATGGTTTAGCAGAAATAAGAGGGGCCTCCCTCCCTACCCCGACAAACCACAGCTATCAAACCGTTCACTTTAAAGCCCATGGCTGGTCAGAGATCAGTGGTCGTACAATCACTGCACTCTCCGAAATGGAGAGAGCAGGATCAAGGCTGGATGAGAACTTTACGGTACTCAGGGACCACCCAATCCCAGCAAAAAGGTGTTAATACAGGCATCGGGGTCATATGACCTGGCAGGTGCCGTCGGCAAAATAAGGGTGACTTGCTGGCATTTACCAGAGCCATTGAACTTTGCCCCCAGAGAGAGTCACTGTGACCAGGCTGAAGGATTAAGCACTTATTTCCCCCAAGAGTATGTTAGCTATTAGGAGGTTTATGGTCACAAATACCCAGAGGCACAACTCAACAATTTATCATGAGCAAACAGTCAGTGCTCTTATCTGTGGGAATTAGTGGGGGGGGGGGGAGGATAGAATTCACCTTAAGAGGCAATCTTTAGCTTTAGATTTAGAAATGTCCCTCCCCCTTATCCCTCAATGGCTCTGGAAGAAATTACCGAAATAGTACAGCATTTCTAAAACATCACTGTAAACATCAGGGACGCAGAGAAGAGGGTGGCAGCCAGCAGTCGGGTCGCCCCCCCTGGGGGGCCCAGGGCCGAGGTTCGGGCACTTCCCGCTCAGACGACATAAGCCATGTGTGGGACTCGTGAGCATTTCAAACCCACAGCTGCTCTGCCCCACACCCAAATAGAGCTCTGGCTTTCACATGCTGCTCGTCTCGGCCAACTGGGCAACCGCAAGGCTGAAGACGCAAAAGCAATCGAAACAGATAATTCTCCCGTTCATTTCAGCAGGATTCTGCTGGTGGTTAACTGGGCTCTTGCATTAGCAGACTATCGCCCTGCGGCCGCTCCCTCAGCCACCAGGGCTCAGGTTTCCGAGGGGGGTTGTGGCATGTGATAAATCACTAGGTGCGGGCAAGAGGCTGGCTCATTAAACACACGCAAGTGTGCGACAGCACGAAACATCTGCTCACTCTAATAAATTGTGACGGAGCAACCGCGTAGGGCAGAGGGGCCACGACAGGCTGCCCTTTCCAGAGAAAACAATCCGTCTTCCACCGGGACGCGTCCTGTCTAGCGTCAGGTAGAGGGGACACAAAAGCATCAGTCACAAATAGAGCAGTGGCTGCACTTCTGGGCATTTGTCAGGTGCTGTAAGGTGGTACTCTGATCCAAAGGGAAGACAGGGGGGGAATAAGGACAAGAGAGACAGTATAGGTGACCCCCTAAAGGTCAGAGGTCAGCGATCTTGTTCATTGACAGATATGACACTAAGCGGAGGAGTCTTTTTTACAGAGCAATGGGTCAGTTTACATCCTGTTCACAGACGGAGGGGGGGATGTATAAAAAGAGAGCTGCTTTTAAAGAGGGAGGGGCTCATTTTTGGAAGGAGGGAGGACCCATCAGACTTGTCCAGCAGAGCACCTGGCCAGGACTTTATAGCATGCGGCTTCATCTCCGCCAGACGGTTTATTTTACCATTTGTAAATGCTCTCTTACAGAAATGGCAGATAACTTCGCCAAAGATCCGTGTGAGTCACAGACTAGAAAGAGAATAGATGAAAGGCAAATTACTTTCCTGATCCCCTTTTTATTACATCAAAAAGGAGCCGTTTTTTTCCCAGCAGCCAGTGGGGCTCCTTGGGGACAGAGCTTCCTGGCAGCGAAGCCTGGACGTGTGGGCATTGCTCCGCGGACATCAAAGAGACCAGACCACTGGAATTAAAGACGCAGGGAGAGAGATGAAGGCCGTGTTTAGTGGACAATATTGCTGTCCTATTTTTCTGGAAAGAGACAGCACAGAGCACACAGTGAGGAGGCCTGACATTTGGTCAAGATTAAAGGCCCAATTACTGATGTTTTTCTAAAAAAACCCACTTGTTTATTGACGCCGTGCTGTAAGAATAAGTCAGAATGGCATTACTGTACACACTGGTGTCTCAGCTGCAGCAAACACTCTCTGGCAGTTATGTGTAATAGAGATCAGCAGTGATGTGAGATGTGATCAACGCTGACAGTCTGTCTGGAGGTAGACTGAAAATGAGCTAAATGGCTTTGTCTCCCAAAGGGAGCCTTTTAAGCAGTGGCAGGGTTAAGAGGTTTAAACGGACTGCAGAGGAATGTCCTGGGTACTCAGAAACACTCTCTATTGGTCCGGAGCACAAGCAGAGCACTTGCCACCGCTCGCGCTGGGCACTGGAACAGCTGCCTTGTGGATTCTGGTAGCGGCTCAGCAATGACGGCTCAGGTGGCCTCAGTGTGTGTAGAGTAGAGCTGGCCTTCGTTTCTGAAGAACAAGCCGGGCTTCAGTACAGGAGAGCAGGTCTGCAGTCACATCTGGAGAAAGAAAGTTTGGTTTTTTAAAAACTCAGGTCTGTCAGTCTCTAGAGAGTCAGTCTAGTGTTTTTTCTGCAACAGATCTATCTTCATTTCCCATAAGAAGATGCAAGCAAGGCCAAGGGACCGGCCTGACCAGTGAAATAAAACTCACAGACAGGCGTTTGCATGAGTGGTCGTCTCACACAGCAGTGGCACCAAATCTATTAATAACAATAGTGTAACTGAGTTATTGTCTCAAGCAAGATGCCTAGCTTTGCCCCCCCCGCGCTTTTTCGATGCGTGATTACGACAAGGGCTTCCAGGAAAACCCCTCGTGTATCTTGCTTGTGCTTGAAATGAAATGTAAAGCACTGCGGTCTAGATGGGAACCGCACCTTTTTCTTACCCTTAACACAAACCACGCACAGAGGTCTGGAACCCACAACCAGATGCATGGGTTTGGGAATAAAAAAAAATGCACCCTAGCTGATAACTCCTTAGTGGGATCGGGCCCTGATGAGAAGGGCAAAGAAATAACAAACAGACAACGGTATTTCTGTGGCTTTGCTGTGGCCTGTGAACAAGAAGAAGCCACAGTGGAAATAATTATGCTGTCAAAGAGCTTGACACTAATTAAAGGCAGATGCATAACCTTCTCAGTGACACCCTCCCCCCCCAACAATCCGGCCTTCAAACATTCAAACACAGCCGGGGAGTCGGCATGGCAACGTAAGGCCACATGACTCAGCCCTAACCTGAGAGCTAAAGAGGCTCCCCAGGGCTCAGCCTTCCCTCCCCTCCCCCCACCACCCGACATTCAACCAACATGTTTACATTCCTGCTCCAGTGGCCTGTAATCCCCAAGCATTAGTTCTCACTCAAATAATAAAATGACCCCATTTCGTCACATCACCCATCCCTGCACATTCACTCCCGCATGACTAGCAGCCACGCCGGCCTCGCTCTCATCCCTCACCGCGGGCCGATCCCCGGACACGCCCGCAAGCAGCGAAATAAGCTCACGCTCTTCCTCATCTTCCGATTTTGCCTGCCCTTCTTTGGTCACGCGTCCGTTAATTTCATCACGCGTAAATTAAATTTGGGAGCGACTCATAGCCCAGTTACATACCGCAGCGTTCAAAGCATCAGGGTGTGCTTGTAGGCCTGTGATGTGGCCATTACAGCCCGGGTAAAAGGCTCCGGCTGCAATTAAGTACAGTGTGGGAGATGTTGAACGACCAAAACCGGCCGCTAACCAGTGTAAATTGGATTACAGTTTCCCAAAAGACGAGACAGAAAAACAAAAACTTGCGGGATGCATTGGTCTATCTGTTTCCAGTAAATGATCATCAGATTAAGGCTGCGGTGATCGGGAGCGAAGCCGGTCTAGCAGGGAAGCTGGGGCCCGGAGCAGGGGCCTGCACGCTCCATCGATGGGCTGCCACAGGAAGCTGGAGAGCTGGAGGGGAAAGGCTGCCCACCGATCCAGCACGCTGGCCCTACCTTCGTAAGATTTAACAGGTATCGAAACCGGATGTTTGTAAAAGTGAAGAGACACTTAACAGCTGCATTGTGATGCAGCCTGCAGCAGAGCTGAATTCGGACTGGATACACCCCCAAGGTAACAGGTTTTAAGGGAGAAAAGGCCAGCATGAAGTCAGATGGGGGCGCTGCACACCTGTTAGGGGATTATAATGTCAAACATACTGACAGGCACTTCCAGAAATCCCCCCCCCCCCCCCGCCTGTGCCCAGCTCGGCACCAAGTGTATGAAAGCGGGGCCTGCAGTTCCGTAAGCCCCCCTCCCCAGCTGGAGGCGAAGCCGGGCGCTCCTTGGACCGCGCAGAGAGGGGCCAGACAGCTCCGTTTGTTTTCCTTCTATTTTTTTCCATCCACTTGCACGCTCTGTCAGCACTGTGCTCCGCTTATCAGAGGCGTGCGTGACGGCATGGCAGCTAATGGGCCCCAGATGGGAGGGGGAGGGCGCCAAGGAGGAAGAGAGCGAGTAGACGGGAGGTGAGAGCCGGGGGGGAGGTGAATGCTGGGGGTGTGAATGACATTGCACGTTTTGTAGCTCACTACCTGGAATCGAGCCAGGTGCAAAGAAACCTCCACACCACAGAGAGGCAGTAGCGAGCTGAAGAGATTTGAGATCGTTTTAACACTGACTGTTACACTTTTTGATACAGTTCTACTAGGTTTGCCCACATCTGTCGCTTTGGAGACCCCACCATCACCACCACATCTGCCCTCGGAAGGGGGTCACCGCAACAACAACTCTTTAAGTACCGTCTACCTGCAAGCTGAATTTGGATAAAAACAGAAAAGAAGAAACAAAAAGAGATATTTTTTAAGTTCTGCATTTCAGAGTGGAGTTTCGTCAATGTGCCAATGGTGCCTGGAAAGGTACCCAAGGGAACGTCCACAACAGATAAACAAACATAGTGTTTGTTTGGCACTACATGGGGTGTCACACCACAGTGAACCAATTCAAGAGTGTCAGCTAAACGCCGCTGGCTCTGCTCTCTCTTGCTCGTGAACCACAGTGTTTCTGTATCATTCTCATGGCGCCTGTTTGACAGTCGTGTCCACTGGTCTCCATCTTGATCATGGTTGGCTTTCAGGCTCGGCGTAGCCATGCAGCACAGAATGAAGAACTGGCGTTATTAGCATAGGCCACACTTCTTGTTCTGAATCTGGTTTTCGAATCTGGTTTCGCATTGTAGCTTTCGAGCCACAGTCGTACTTTTAATCCGGTTCCAAGAGGGCATTCGTCAAGCCTGTCCAGAAAGCATGAAAGGGCCGCTTAGGTTGTGCCCCAGCTGGCTCGTGGTTGGCACCACTCCGCAACCTCTGACTCCTACTCTGATGTACTGGAAGGGGGGGGGGGGGCTTGCTGCAAATTGTCGACAGAAATCAGCATCAGAAGACGAGGAAAACAGGACGGACGCACTCAGAGAACATTCCAGCAATCCCGGTGGCCGGCATCACACACCAGAGGAGCTACTGAAGGGGATTATATATTTATTTATACAAATCTTTTTTTAGTTTCCAGTTTCATCGCCAAGGGAATCAATCAGACATGATTGCCAAGGCTTTCTGAAGCCAAACGAGCCCATTAAACCATTTATTTGCTTCTCTGCAGGACTTAATTTGATAAGGACTCAAAAAGAATCAAGAAAACGGCACATTTCTGTTCTGTCCCGTCGGTGACAGTACAGAAACCGAATATTAGGGCTCTAAGAGGCGTAACGCTTCATGGATTAGCGTGAACTGGAGCTTTGGCTTTAGCCCCTGCTTCGCTCCTGTAGCTAGAATAACAAAATAACTTTAAGCTGCCTTCCGACTGAAATGAAATTAAAACTTAATATGCACAAGTGTGAGTGCAGGTACATTGGAATGCTTCTTTTCACATATCCCATAATGCTCTCCTTCCAGACATACACACACAAATACCCTGTAGAGAGTGAGCCTTTCGGTCTGAAAGTACGGTCGTGCTATTTATTTGACAGTCCTGGAGTATTTCGGGGGGGGGGGGGGGTAAGGGCTTTATTCAAGGGCCCGACTGAGATGTGTCAATTCTGTGGAAATTAGGGCTCGAACCAGCAACTACAGGCACAGACAGCTAACACCTTTTCATTTCAGAGTGCCAATTTGGGGGCTGTTACAGAGGCTACATACCCTGGCCAGTAGGAAGCACTGTAACGACTTCATTACGCACCACTTCCATCCAGTTCCCCTCAATAGCCAGATCCAAAACAAGCATAAAAAGCCCCCCTCACCTCAGAAACAACAGGCCCTCCATCTCAGGTTTTGGATGGGCTTTGGCCAAGGCGAGAAACCCTTTGTTCAGAGTGACTGGGAATCTAACCGCAGGACAAAACCAGAGGAAATGCAGCTCACAACAAATAAGGAGGCAGAGGAGGAAAACCCTAAGGACATGCTGACATCAAAGGGCCCGCCGCCGCTCCTGTATCCTGGAGGATGGGGGCCCCGCCCACACAGCGCGCCCTGCACAGACAGGCGGGAACACGGGTCGTAGTGGCGATTCATTACCGCCGGACAACCGCCTGGGCCTGCTGTGAACTGGCGCATGGTGAACTGAGACACTGATTTAGAGACGGGCAGTTAGCCGGACAGCCTCAGACGAGGAGGGCCGGCAGCCGGGCGCCCAGCACGTGTCGAGAAACTCGCCCGCAGGCCAGTGAGGCGGGAATTCGCTGATGCCGTCCTTAATCAGCCCATGTGGGTATAGGCGTCTCTTCGTTTGCCTGAATAAAAGTCTGTGTAAATCAGCCACCTGCTAACTCACCTGCTATGTTTATGTAGCGGCAAAAGTAGCTGTTCATTAGCATCCCCATTAACACACATTAACAGGATCCATAACAATAATGTTGATATATTTCTGTTGTATCATTACTCTGTCATTACTCCCTGACACGCTGCTTCTGACCCCGTATGCATCAGTGGGTATTAGTCATTCACAGATTTTTACTTCATAAAACTCTCTTAATTAACCGCAGTTTAGGGTTACAGAACTAACAACCCTAACTGCCACACTTTACTGTACAGTGTACAGTGTACAGTGCTCATTGTAAGAATTCATAAGAAATGTACAGCGGCCCCAAGCTACCCACAATGCCTTGCTTCTCCCACATTGCCTTCAGCAGCTGCCGGCAGCCGGGGCGTCTCACGGGGAAAGTGAGACCACACACATCGGTGAGTCACCGGCACCGGTGTCAGAGATACACCGGAGGCTGGTCTGCTGCTGTTTGCCATGTGCTGTGTGTATGCTCTGCGGTATGTGTGTGTGTGTGTGTGTGTGGGTGGATTATGCTTATATTGCATTGTGGGGACTAAATGTCCCCCAAAATGTGATAAAAAACCTGTTATTTTGACAGTATGGTGACTATTTTTCAGGCCCCCACAAAGATCTGTGAATGCAATCAAAAAATAAAAAATGCCAAAAGTCTTGTATTTTGTTTGGCTACTTATGGATAAGGTTAGGGCTGGGTAGGGGTTAAGGTCATCATGCTGGGATTAGAGTTTTAGAAATGAATGGAGAGCCCCCCCAAAGATGTAATTACAAACCTGTGTGTGTGTCCGTGTGTGTGTGTGTGCAACTGCCAACCTTAGGCAACAAACTTTGCCAGGTCTTGCCCTAGTTTGGAAACAGGGCAATGAGCACATCCGGTGGACCAGGGATTTCAGGTGAGGAGCGGTGTCCCACTCTTGGGTCCCTCATGCCACATCTCTGGGCGGGCAGGTCATTGTGAAACTTTTTGCTCCATCGCTGTAGAAAATACCCCTAATTTTGCCCCTGTTACAAAATCAAGCAATGATCCTGGAACTACACTGTTTTAAATACTGTGGAAACTAAAAAGGAGGGTGGTGAGCCGTTGTACTGTAAATGAAAGAACTGAAAAGGGGGGCAGTGGGGGGGGGGGGGGGGCTACTGCCCCTCCAGTCCATACTTTCCCCATTAAGGACCCCCGAGGTTTGCATATATAGGTCAGAATTACCCACCGCGCACCTTTATTTATTGGACTGTTATTATTTTGCGGTGTGTTTAGATTTCAGCTTTATTGTTTCCAATGTCATTCTTCTGGGCTAAGCCAGCGAGATAAGGTCTCCACACGGCGGAGAGTCTGCCACGCAGGACAGCTACCTACAATAGATATATTGTCTCTGTATCCTGAAATGACCCGGTTCCGAGTGTGTTATTGTGTAAGCTGCCCGTGCTCCTGGATTGGGTTTCTGAGCCTGGTGCCAAAAACAATATTTCTTCCTCTGGCTGTTCAGGGTTTTTTTCTGGAGCCCTCACCCCCTCCCCAGCCGTTTTGGTGGCAGATTGGCGCTCATGAACACTTTCAAGGCACTTGGGAGGAAAGAGGAACGAATTAACATCCCTCCCTGATGTTTTTCACGCTCTCTCTTTTTCTTTCTTTTTTTTTTTTTTACTTTTCTACTCATGCTTTTGTTTTCTGAGGAAATATAGCACTCTGCTCCTGAGCTG
>JAODKE010000027.1:415247-431151 GCA_026779605.1 Mormyrus hasselquistii | reverse complement strand
GGTGGTGGCAGACCTACCCACTGGCCTATATCACAGATGGTGGCTGCAGTGGCGGGCCGAATCGTTGGCCTACATCGCAGGCGGGGGCGGGGGTGGCGGGGGATAGACGTAAGGCTTCTTCATGTTAAAAAGTCAACAGCACAAAGTTACGGGATGCCATTTAAAGTTCTCGGACATGTTCTCTTTAATGCTGTCACTATGGAACCAGTTCCATTGCTGAATGGCCAGCAGTACCACCAAGTGGAACCATGATGTTGTCCTTCAGGAAAAGAGGAGATTGTCACATCATGTGATTGAATATCAAGGGGACGTATGTATTGGCTTTGATGTGCTTTAACGAAAGCATCCTGAAATATTTCAATCGCATAATGAAGGCAATGGCTCTGTATGAAAGTGTGTGTGTGTGTGTGTGTGTGTGTGTGTGTGCGCGTTGGAGCTGAAAAGAACACAACATGCTGGATGATAAGATACTTCTTGCTAGAACTTGAAATTCAAAGTTGCAATGACATACTGAACTCTGAAATATTTGCAAGCACGAACACGGTCATTTCTGAGGGAACAAGCAGCAGAGGTCCACGCTATGCTCTGAGGTCCTTGAGCAGACCTTGAGAGAACGCCTGTGCAGCCACATCACTCTCTCTGACACATAAAGATGTCATTCCGCAGGAATCTGAGTAACTAAAACACAAAGTGATTGTTACCATTATAACACTGACCAAATGAGTGTGTCTCCAGCACCACATCACCTGCACCACATCACCTGCACATCACCTGCATCACCTGCACAAAAGTACAGATAGATGGAATAAATATTACATGAGAGAATGTACTGCTTATAGGAGCCATAGATTATTCCATTATATAATCTCAATGAATCAAGGTTTTATTTGTCACATACAGGTTTACACTCAGCACTCAGTAATGCCAAGACTGTGACACTGGGGACACAATGCAAAGAGACAAGACATCAGACATTAAACAAACAATCATAAATATCCAACTGTGAGCAGCAAAATGGCAGGTGGTACTGTAAAGAGTCTAAGGAAAAAATAAGTATTTACAGAGCTCACAGAAAGTATTGGGATGCTTGCTGTGCTCACAAAAAGTATTGGGATGTTTGCTTGATTCGGCAAAAATGGTGCAAATTTATTGGTTTCATAACAAAAGTCCATTGATGAGCAATTTTTAACATATCTGCAAATTTTCCGCATAGGCATTTTCTTTTTATTAAGTGTCATAATTTTTTGACTGACTCATTCAGCTCTGTTCTTTCCATTTTGCTATTAATTGCAATTGCAGTCACTGGCATACTAGACACAAATATTTAGTGTTTTGTGTTGTTGCAAAGGTGTTAGTAATTAAAAAGCACCCAATAAGACTGCTTGTCAATGAACTTTTAACTATAATTTGGGTTTTTATTATTTATTATTAACAAATACTAATGGTTCTTTCAAATGTGATATACATTTTTAAAAAATAATTTTTGTTAAAAAAACAATAAATTTGCAGCATTTTTACTGAATTAAGCATGAACCCTAAGACTTTCTATGAGCACCATATATACAGTAAATGGAACCTGTACCTGTATAATTTGAGTAAACTGTGGGAAGACTGGTTATGTGGACGATGAAGATGTAGTTCTTCATCTCAGACCTTTCCCTGCATCTTCTGGTCCAGGTTCCTGTCTTTCTGAAGCTGTTATCTTTTGTCTCTAGGGCACCACCCATCGACTGAAAAAAGTGCCTATTTTGTCTTAAACTTCTTCAGATATGCAGAAATGAGCTGTCTGCTGATCTGCCGCTCTAGCAGCCTAGCAGCCTGAGCAAGGGGGGGCAGCTGTCGTAATGTGCTGCATGTTATGAGCACCCACATCCTTCCCAGATTACCATACTAAAGTTTTGAGGCATTTAATATCACCCTGCATTTCAAATTCACCCTCCACCTTTGACACATATTACTCCATCACCCACACAAACTCTTAACATCTGTCACAAACTGTTTAATCACTCGACTAGTTCCGGCACAACCAAAAACAATCATATTCCCTCTACATCACTAACTGACTAATTTGTGTGAATGATGCCGGAGTCAACTGTCCACGTGAGTCAGGCTGTGAGCGTCAGCCCAGATGAGCCGGATAAAATGTGAACGTAAATGATTCACTGCTACGTTAAAAGTCATTGAGTGATGTTTGGTTCAGAAGGCGCCGTGACGTAGGTGTAAATGAAGCGCTTTATCAGCGCTAAGCACAGAGGCGGCCCCTCTGACAAATACTTGGCATTTCCTGAAGCTGCTAACTTTCAGCTTGCATTAAGAAACCCATTTGTTCTATCTGACAGAATATTCTCATGGCCTTCTTACAATAAAAAAAGACTTAGCTTCAAAAAAAGCCTAATAAAAAAATCACCCTAATAAATGAATCCCTTTATAATAACTTTTAATCTTTCATCGTGGTAATTATTGTAAATAAATATGAAAT
Source organism: Mormyrus hasselquistii (assembly GCA_026779605.1). Lineage (NCBI taxonomy): Eukaryota > Metazoa > Chordata > Actinopteri > Osteoglossiformes > Mormyridae > Mormyrus > Mormyrus hasselquistii. The sequence continues at coordinate 428,672 of JAODKE010000027.1, read as the reverse complement.
ATGAATGCAGAAGCGCTAGCGTATTCAACACACGATTCAACATTATATGTACCATCCGTATTTATTTACTCTGTAATCTGTAACAGTCACATCATTACCAGGTAATGTATTTCATACGTATGCCCATTATGTGTACTTAATCCTCTTCTGACCCTGTGTCGCTTGTTTTTCATCTCATTTCTGCACCATTCTCCATGTCTTGAGATGATTGATGCTGTCGTCGTTTGCGCCTTAATTTTTCTTCTGGGTTTAAAAGCATTTATCTATCTACTTGCACTATATGACCCAAGTAATTACAGGAATTAGCTAATGAAACCACATCCGATGCTGACACCTGTAGAGTAAAACCACACAGCCATGTAATCTTAAGCAGCAAACACTGTCAGCAGAATGGGTGGGTTGCACAGAAGAGGTTAGTCACTTTCAACTTTGCACCATGATAGGACACAATCTTTCCAGTAAGTCAGTTCACCAAAGTTCTTCCTTGCTAGAATGGCCCTGTCAACTGCAAGTGAAGTGATTATGAACTGGAAGACAGCTAGGAGCAAGTTCAGTTACAAAGCGGTAGGCCACTCAATGTCAGAGAGAGGGACCGACATCAATACCCAGCCTGAATGGCAGCAAATCCCACAAGAATGTTATATCATGTAATGGAAAGCCTTCCCACAAGAACAGAGGTTATTATAGTAATGAAGGGGGACAAACTTCATAATTACGGTTTCGGAAAGAGTTGTCGGACAAATTAGTGTTACCAAACTTTTGGCTGAAGTAAAGACACTAACAAAATACAACTGTGAAAAGTAGAATTTGAAATGTTAAAACGTGAATACCTCACTCAGCTATATGGGTCAGGGCACAAGAAAATAATTACATAGCTACACACTAGCAAGAGCAAGGGCAATCAGTGACCAGATGCCAATCCGAGGTCAGCGTGTGATCAGTCTGTGATCTGCCTGTCATTCCGTAATCAGTCTGTGATCAAGCTGTTATCATTCTGTGATCAGCTCCACTTGAAGGTTGGAGGGATATTCGGAATAAAGCGTCTCTGGTACAGGACGCCTCGGCCCCACAAAGAGGTGGATTTGTTCTGCCCGCAGTGCTCAGCTCACAGATGCAGGGGACAATGTGTCTTAGCACTGTACAAATGAACTGTCATGTTCATCTCCAGAGCAGGTACAGATTCCTGATCAATTTTATTTATTAAAGGAAAAAATGTATTGCAAGGATTATTTATTTTGCACACAGTAAAATTCAGTGCTCATCACAGAAATGGTTCGAAATATCACACCATCACAAACCACCCTGGTGCCAATGAGAAGCAGATCATGGCTTAAACAGCTGATTTATAGCTCCTGCAAAAAGAAACAGGTTTATGGCTTAAGAAGGTCACTTTTTTGTAAATCTCACCTTTGATTGTGTCCGCTTTTCATGGTGCTGTGGGAAGCAATGCCTCAGTGATTATCTAAGGTAGTGAAAAGTCAAGGCCCCAGCACAATGGCCAAGGTTCAGAGGGACTGAAGGGCATAGCCACTTGACTGTGAGCACAGCTGTGGCAGCGGCTGACAATTTACAGCAGGGATTAGCCTGAAAAACTACAAAGCAACGGTACGGACAAGCTGTAGGTATGATTTATGTAGAGCTTCGAAAGCCATGGTGTACATGGAAACAGGTGAGGACAAACTCTTCCTAAGTCAAAGTGGCTATTTGGCTATTTGTTTTGTACATGATGTTGAATGAGGAAAGCAAGTGTGTTTGTGTGTGTGTCTAGGTGTCGGCTCTCCGATTGCCGAGATCTGCGTGCATCTTGAACGTACTCTGTCTAATGCTCAGCATTAGTACTATGTTGGACGACCTCTTGCTTTATCATGATTAACTGTACAGACGGGACACCAGATCTCAACACATGGATGGATGGATCATAGATGTCACACAGTCAGCAGACACCTACAGAGGAAGTAGGAATAATGAATTTGAATGGCAGAACTTTATCATAAAGGTCATACCATAAAGATTTACATCCCTAAAATGTCAGCATGAAATTCTGTTCACTATTGCTGTAGGAGCTTACAGTATGTCAGATATTTATCCTTCAGGTGATTTGTGCCTTATTAAAGGGTTTGAAACCATTATATCTAAGAAAACATACTATCAAACACTTATAATTGTAAACCGCCACCCACGAGATATTTTTTGAAAGTGTGATATGTTCAACCTCAGTTCAGCAATATGGGACTACAAGATACAAGAAAAGCAAAAAGAAGAGGTTCCTCACTCGAGACGGTGCACAAGGTCGAGGATCTTCTGAGAAAACAGGGCCCCTCCTTGGCGAGAGGAATGCTGGAGTCAATTAGCAATCCTGCCTTAAAATTTCAATTCTAATAAGATGAAAACAGCTGGTCCTGAATTTTAAAGGAGCCGAAATGAAAGGATGCCAGGTCTGCAAGATTCAAAGATGAGCGGACTGCTGATTGTCCTGAATGAAACCAAAAAGAAACTCTAACTGATGAAAATGAGCAGAATATGCATGCCGACCTTCCCCATATTCAAAGATAAGGCAAAGCCCATTCCATTAGCAAAAATATCCCAATTAATGGAACATCTCCAGTCCCAGAAGATGAGTGAGGAAGCATTGAAGTTAATGACCTAAAGGAGGACAAACTCTTCTTCCACAAAACGCATGTATTCTGTGTGAGTAAAGGCGGTGCAGTATCTCACGTGTGTAATCCCAATGCTAGTGACTCCCTGTTTCCAATTACATCCTGGATTTTTAATTGAGCAGCTAACTTTAACTGGGTAGCTTCACATTCTGAAATGCCCATTTTTACTCTTTAATTTCTTTTTACATAATAAAAATGATTGCCTTTAAAATAATTTTAACAATAATCTCATTCACTTTAAAGCCAATTCCAGACTTCTCTACCAAGTAACATCTTATATCAATCCTTAATACAGATGTAATACAGATCTTACAATCAGTACTGTTAATTAGCCATGACTGAACAGATTTTTATTAAAACCAATCAGTTCTCATACTGTACATCAGTAGAAGGATAGTTAGTGCAGTTAGTTAGTTAGTTAGTGCAGGGTTTATTCACACAGTGTCACAGAGATTCGGCAAAATGCCCGGGAAGCTCTGGACAGGGTCCATCATCTTTGATCTTTTATGCGAGAGAACCCACCCAGACCTGGTGAAAACACAGAAAATCTGGGGAGCGACCAGAACCCACCCAGACCTGGTGAAAACACAGAAAATCTGGGGAGGGTCCAGAACCTACCCAGACCTGGTGAAAACACAGAAAACCTGGGGAGGGTCCAGAACCCACCCAGACCTGGTGAAAACACAGAAAATCTGGGGGAGGGTCCAGAACCCACCCAGACCTGGTAAAAAAACACACAGAATCTGGGGAAGGACCAGAACCCAGCTAGACCTGGTGGAAACACCAAAAATCTGGGGAGGGACCAGAACCCACCCAGACCTGATGAAAACACAGAAAATCTGGGGAAGGACCAGAACCCACCTAGACCTGGTGAAAACACACAAAATCTGGGGAAGGACCAGAACCCACCCAGACCTGGTGAACACACACAAAGAGAAGCCAGATGTTCTCACAGGGAGGACATACAAACCTCACCCACAAGGCACCAAGGCAGAGATCTGAAACGCAGTCCTAGAAGTGGTAAACAGTTTTGCTAACTACAGCACCACTGTGCTACCCCTCAGTTGCAGCTCTTCAACAATAATAAAAGTTGAACTTAAATAGGTTAAATTAGCTATTAGGTTACTTAATAGCGTCTGGACATTTAACCGTCGACTAATATGCTTAATACATTGTTTCCCAACCCAGTCCTCGGGGAACCCCGGAACTCCCTCCCAGCTCCCAGCCAATCAGGAACACCGAATACCTGGTACAGGTGCACTGGGAGCTGAGAGGAAGCAAAAACGTGGACTGTCCGGGTTCCCCTGGGACTGGGTAGGGAAACACTGGCTTAATATAACAATTAATCTCTTGATTGTAGCATATAAAAAGCCACAAAAGCACATTTTAAAAGATTTCATTCAGTACAAATGCACCAAATCAAATTAACCACTTATGTCAAGATAAATTATCTTAATTTAATCAGCAGCAATAAAAAATAAATAATTAAAAGTTCAGCTAGAACATAATCAAGCAAATTCGGTGGACCCCCAAGATCAAGTTCAGATGATTTGGGAGGTAGGAGCAGCTTTACAGTGCACTTTATAGCAACAGCAAGTGCAGCCTCCAAGGGAGGAAGTGGAGGAGATGGTGCAGGGAGCAGGTAACCTTGCGAAGCATTCTGGGAAAATGATGGCTACCATTATGGAATCCTTAGCAGCTCTTTAGCGAGCAGAATATTTATGATGCCAGTGCTGTGTACAGTGTCACCCCCCCGCCCCCCCCTTGTTTTACCAGCTTCATGAAATGCCCTTCACTCGCCCTTCAGCATGCCTGTACCTCCTGAAAGATGACCTGCTTCCTTTATTCCTCAACAGGAACCCCCCCCCCCGCCCCCAGGCCACCCTTAAGCAGGATTTATGTTACAGAAGGTCTTTCGGTGAACTGAGGACAGGCTAATCAGGACATGAGCTCCCATCTTAAATACAGCAAGAGCAAGATACGGAATTTCCAGTATGCCCCAGGGGGTGTGTATCCCAGCGGCAGGAAAAGTAATCGCACCACTGCTGGTATCCTGAAAGGTCTTTAATGCCACATGCCCTAAGGGTGCTCGACTGACCCTGTTCTCTCGCACCAAAAAGACTTTAGACCAGGGTTCCCCCATTCCGCTCCTGGAGGGCCAGTCTGCACCACGGTTTGCAGATTTCTCTGCTCAGACACACATTACTCAGCCAATAAGCCAATTGCCAGGTTTAGTAGGTGTGTCTGAGCAGAGAAATCTGCAAAACGTGGTACAGACTTGCCCTCCAGGAGCAGAATGGGGGGGGATCCTGCTTTAGATAAATATGCAGATGAAAACTATAATATTTTCAATTTATTTGAGCTAAAATTACATGAACGGGATGGACTGGAACCACATGAATGAGTGTAAACAAAGAGGAGCGTGTAGATGTGTTGGGCCAAAGTGATTCAATCATGACAGGAACAGGCACACAGCCTACAGTAAATGCCCTAAGGCTGATATGGAAACAGGAAGCTCTTTCAGCCTTGTGTTTTCATGCAGGATGCAGTGAGCCCCTTTTCCTCAAACCTAAAAAGAGGAGAATGTGCAATTTACCTCTTCCAAAGAAATGCTAATGGTTCTGCTTTGATTTCACCTGCAAATTTGTGCCATTTCTAGTGGATGCATACCGAGCCGAATTAAGAATGTTACCCCTTCTTTGGCCTACTACTACACATGATTCACTGTGTTTAATTATGAACTTAAAAATCATAACATCTCACAAAAATATACTTTAAATAGCTTAATAATTAAATACGTTTAATGGGGGCAGTGGCTGATGTTCCGCATCATGTTTTTAACACGCTCTGGCTCAGCGGCGGAATGACTGTACACTAGACCCTGGGGCAAAAATAGACCATGCCCAACCCCTCCACATATTGTACCCATCATGCATTGCAGTAGTTAACAAATTCCACAAACTTGATTTTTTTTTGTTAAATACATGCTTCAACAGCATAGTTTAACTACAAAATATTACAAGGCAATATTACAGGGTATGTTTCAAAACTGTTTTAAGAACTGTACCAAATATTTTTTTGTGTTATGACCCACCATATTGGGATTATATAGCTAAAAATCAGAGATGTACAAGCATGTCATAAGGTTCAATAATATGTATGAAATAAGTGCCTTGATCTTCATGAATGGTACATGTGAGATTTGCAATTGCAGTGGAGTCCTTGCCATTACTGAGGGTCCTGTGCCTGGGGTGGCTGTTTCAACTATCGCAGTCTATGACCCTACAGAGTATTGTAGTCTTTGGAAAAACTGGTCAGACGCTACAGATGACTTATGCATAGACTCACCTGGAACAAAGTGTTGCATTCTATTGTGGATCTTGTAAGAGCTTTACATTGATTGTGTACTTGGCCTTTTTAAGTTCTCCTCATTGTCATGTATATTCGCAAGCAGGATGTACGTTTAACACCTTTCCATTTTAACTATATTGAAATACACAGAGCCCCCACTAAGATTTAACGCCAAACAACAAATAAATTACAGCAACATAACGTTCTACTCTGTGTCAAACGATTATATACCGTAAATCACAACTCGAGTGATACGGGGTGCTTCTGTAAAGCCAATTGCTCAAATTAATTGTATTAAATGCTGAAGAAGGTGGATGATTCACAAACTGAAAGTGTGTGGTCTAATATCTCTCCTTTAAGCTCCATAAACTACTAATGAAGAACATTTGTCTTTCTGCAATGTGAAGCACTGAGCTAGATGTGCTTGCATAAATCTCACTGCTGATTAGACCCTATATCAGGACACTGGGTTAATGTGTATCTATACATACTGTGGCAGGCATAAGGGACTTGGTACGCAAGGGTGCAGACAAACACCCCTCAAAGGGCGAGGCTTATTGAGCAACGAGGGAACAAAATACAAAAACGTAATAAGGTGACGGTCCATTCAGGATGGACATCTCCCAGAATGCCTTGCAAGCCCTTCTGGGTGGTCATCGCCCTCATGTGTCCTCACACATGACTATTTGGCTTCCCTTTCCCTTCTCTTGGCTTCTTCCCAATATGGGCTTAAAGCCCTGCAAGGGGACACTGTCCCCTGCTGGCTTGCATGGTTTTAACCACCCCTACATATAATATATAAGGTCACAGTGAGCCTGGACCCTATAGGAAAGGAAATGGGGGACTCCGTGAATGGGACGCCATCAGAGGGATCCGAGGGCTCCTATATATAAGCACGATATGCTATTCCTACAATAACCTAAAGCAGTGTTTCTCAACCAGATCTTCTGGGACACCCCAGTAGGGACCTGGGAGGGTGCAAAACCATGGAATGTCTGAAGGTCCCCACTGAACCTAAAGGAAATGCTTTATCACTTGATGTATTTACGCTGAACCGAGGACTGTCGCGGCAAGGGGGTGACATCCCATATGAAGCACATACCTGCAGTGAAATTCTGCATTAATCGGCCAATGCACAGCTTACCTTAAAGGCCCTGCTCTTGTACGACATGCTCCTTCTATCTGCAGACACACGGACCGCACATAACCATACAGATGTCAGAATGCATCAGCTTCACCATTGTGTCGCAGGACCATTTATATGACAAATGTCTCACCACAAGCTTTTCTGAGTGATGCAATTTTATTGTTCGGGTCTGCTGCTTGAAGAAGCCATTGATCCATTTTAGAGAGAATATATCTCTCCTCCCAAAACAAGAACTTGCTTTCCTTGAATTTTCAGAGAACCCAGGGACATTGGGAGATAAACAGTAACTACTAGTTAAAGATATTGAGTTCAATTGCACTTGTATTAGACTACTGATTTAAATACCAGGAAAGGCACTTCCGTCGAACTCTCGAGCACGGCAATTAACCTTAATTCTCCAACTATATATAAAATACAAACAGGCAAGATTGAACAAACCTTTAGCTACACAGGCTGATCCGGATGATGCTACTGTACATTTAATGATCCAAAGATGTTCTGTCACCTGCTGATTTACTACCACACGTCGTGACCTTACCTTTTAAAGGACTAAATCCCCCCCAAACCATAAATTGGACCAGTTACTTGGATGAGCTCCATACAATGACAGATTTATTTGAGATAAAATATGGCAGGCTGTTCCATTCTTACAGCATCCATGAGAAGTGAAGTTGAGGCAATAAATTGTGTTTGAGCAACAATGGGACCAAAAGACTCACCAGGGTCACAGAGGGTCATGGTCACTCTGTCACCATGAAGACCTAAGGAAAAGCAGGCCAGGGGTGGCAAGCCAGTTAGGAGCCAGGACTGGGCAGGAACTGGAGACTTTGGGGTTTCTGCCATGTTCCAAACCAAACCCAAGGCATGCCACTGTGACACCACACAGGGAGGGCCCCGCTGATCAGGGTGTAAGATAACCTCGAGCATGTCATGTGTGTTTAAGGTGAATACCCCCTTAATGGAAAGGGTTAAAAGGAAGTGGCTGAAAGTGGAAATGGGATGGGGGGGAGTAATATAGTAAGGGTCTGTCTCAAATCAAATACTTGGTTGCTATACGGTAGATGAAATGCAGTGTGTGAAGTGAGCAGTACATGCAAATCCTTGATATCGATGAGACAGTAGGAGAACAGTACCCAGATGACACACTACATTCTGGGAAATTCCCGAGTGTGTAACCGGTGGAGGCTACGCTATCCCTCTGGAGCTGCAATCAGAGACAAAGAAATTTGAGTAAAGAGGATGGAGGAAATGCCGGCTCTGTACAAAGAAATGCCGGCTCTGTACAAAACTCTGTACAAAGAAAACAAAGCCAGGTTACATAAGTTGACTTGAGAATGTTTTTTTTTCCTCGATAGTTTTTAAACAGTTTTTAAGTGTCAAGGAGGTCAAGCTACACCCTTGGTACCTATCCAGGTCAGGTAATGCAAAACTGCAATCACAGTATGTCTGAGAGCAATTGTACTGTTCTCATACATGCATACAATACGTGCTACACTAACGGACGAGTAGTATGAACTTGTAACAAAATTCAGTGTTTACTATGTAAATATTCGATTTCGGATGCATCCTAAATGTTGTAATAGAGAGTTATTGCCATTTAATGTCTCTTATTTACTCTGCCATGTTCCAGTATTATTACTGTTTCTGTGTTTCTCATTGTATTTATTGTTTGCATGATTACGCAATTGCACTTTTACCCTAGACTGTTGAAATCATTATTGTAATCATCACTTCATTTTGGGCTATAACTGTTTCTGGTAAGAGGATGCTTTTTATGGGTCATTTGGTTTGTAATTCTGTATTTAATCATGCGCTGTCATCCAATCATTTTTAACATTTGTATAAAATACCTGTGCATTGGTGGTCTTATTGCGGTATTGTGGCATATATTGTGATATTTTGTATCTGGATAGTCAATCGTATAGGCAGCCAGCAACCAGCACGCAGTTTAAAGTTAATGAGCTCACCTGTGGGCAAGCCAAATGTTTCTTTACCTTACGGAAATGTCTCATGTAATATATTTATGGTATGTAGAAGCGCGCAGCACACTCACTGGCAATGTTCCCGTTACAACAACTTACGCTCACCAGGTTGGGTCTGTTTACTTTCTCTTTTGTCGTCTTATTCATACAGCCAGCTTTCAAGCCTTTTCGTGGAATAATGAAAAATAGAGAATTCTGTAAGTCCGTCACGTTCGCGTCCATCAGTGACCCTCTGCAATAAAAAATAAATAAATAGAGATGCGTCACGTCACGTTGGCAGCAGTACTTACCTCCGTTCCCATGCCGGAGGACTGAATTAATCATAAGACCAGGCCTTGGCCCTGAGGCTGGGTAACTAGGAGGTCAGCAAAGCGTTTTCCTGTCAGGGTGAGGCTTGTTAATTAGGGTTATCTGGGTAGGGGCAGGAAGTACATGATTTGCATGTGAGGGAAATGATCAAATTAAGTTGGAGGCACACAGAGGGACACACACACTGACGGAATGAAACTGGAGGGGTGATATAGGGCGGATGAGTACTGTACCCGCACAGAACAACAATTAGCCTGGCAGGGCAAAGGAGGACGTTTACCACCCTATGGGCCTCATTACACAGCTTTCCCTGTGTAGAGCTGTCCTGAGACGTCTCTGCTGCTCTACGTACGTTTCTGCCCCATTGTGGACTCAAGCATTGCTGATAGGATCTCCCCACTATTTTTCTAAATTTATTTATTAGTCTTTCTATACTGTACTTTAGCTGAGGTCCTCCAACATACAGGAAAATCTAGGGGTTGGTGGCAGGATTGGCATTCCAGCCACAAGAAAGAATTCACACTCAGTGTGGTGCTAAGGTATCACCCACTGCACGGCTGCACTCGGATTCTCACGCCTGCGCCCCTTACCTCCTTCTATAGCTGTATGTTTGGTCTTCATGCTCAAGCTGGAAGGTACGCCAGCAATTCCCATTCTTAGATCGGAAAAGAAAGGTGCAAAAAAGCTGGGATCACAAAATGCCATACCCCGGATCTGGCCATGATGGACACATCCACTGGATGTGGATCAGGACGTGCCATCAGTCAGGTGACACATGCCTTTGACTGCAGCTTCTGGGGCAGTGATGTGTGGATGTGAGCGGGCAGGAGCGGCGTCTCAGGTGGCAGCGTCGATAGATGACCGAGCGGCATCCCCGTTTGCCCAGAATGTCACCTGTGAGCGAAGCAGAATCATTTCACCAGTTAAAGGAAAGGGGGTGCGTCACCCTGCATTGGAGAAAAGATTTAGACTAGTGCACTAGTAGTGCTGAACAGAAAAGCACTTCAGCCCCAAAGATCCCAAAGATAATGATCCCCCCCCTTTCAGAATTGGCATAGATTTCATGCGGCTGGCTTCTTTGAGAAGACTCCTGAATTCTCGCTGTGTTAACATGGCAGCACTGTAGGGGGAGCTGACTGGGGCCGCTGCCTCCCTTAGGCCTGAGTCACCAAGAGCTTCGCTGTGCCAGAAAGGAAAGCGATAAAGCAATAGAAAGGGCGGTTGGTTGCTGTGCTGCGGAGAGCTGCCGCACGGTTTCTTCTTGATGGGAGGCGGCGTTGAAGGTTCAGCAACATGAAGCTGGAGGGACTTCATGACTCTTACAGAAGGTGTTATGTGCATTGGTCAGATGACTAACCCAATTATCCCAAACATCTTCACAGCATGAGGCATATTGTCTTTATCACTGAATATATGGTCCTTGGGTCAGGTGATCAGGTTTGACACTTGGTGTTCTGAGATGGAGCTTCAGTTGACAAAGAATTCACTAATGACACGCAAACAGCAGCGTCGTCTGTTTGTAGCTCCGTAAAAATACCTCATCATGTCACAGATACCGAAGGAGCCCCTTCCTTCTTACATAACCAGCGAGAATATCACGAGCACACAAACCTTCTGCCCTGGAGTACAGTTTTACGACACCATTGGTCTTCATATGCTACACGTCATGCATTTCATCAGAGCTCCAGTTGTCTACCTGACCAACAACTAAATCAAAGAAAATTTAGAGAGAGGGTTTGCAGATGGTCGCTAAGAACCTTAGAGCTATTCCCTGAAATGGTTTTATACGCAGGAATTTGATGTTCTGCAGCCCTTCATAGCTCTACATACAGTAGGCTGCTCGCGCCTGGCATCAGGCTCTCCAACCCCCTCTGCTTCTGCTGTTCTTCTCCACTTATGTCACCCAGATATTAACAACCTGCCTTGGCTTCTAGGAATGGGTCCCTCTGCAGACGGAAGGCAGGGAAGCACACAGCTCACACATATGTATGAGATTCTGTGTTGTTATCATTTTGACAAGCAGACAGAAAGGGATTGAATTCGGCTGCAAGTGGCATCAGACTGGGTGTCTGGGGCTGTGTGCTGAGCTGAAGGAATGAGCACCAAAAATAAAGGTGAAGCAAGGATGGTATCCGACCAGGCTTTAAGGAGGACTGCATTCTCCCAGGGTTCCTGCATCCAGACCCAAGCAGAACAGAGAAAACATGACTGAGGGGACACTGGTTTTATTGATCCCACAACAAGATCAGGCTGATAACAATTACAGTTTACTCACCCGTGTTCCACAGATTTTTCTCCTAAGTAATAACGGTACGAGAAGCTAATTCGTATCAGAGGACATCTATGCAAGGTGGCACTGAAGCCTTGTACCTCCAGTATCTCCTGAAATCATATTACTGTGAGCTGTTTCTTCTCAAGAGCCTCACTGATCCACTGAGGTTAATCTGAAATCATAATTATTTGCCTGTAATTAAATGGTATCCCATTTAGAATATCACTTGTTCAAACATCCAAAGACACTTTGCTGAATTCAGAATTTTAAAAGATTAATGCAATAAAAATTGGAAATTCTCATTTTATTGCTCACATTTTACAGTCTTTCATCTTTTAGCAGAACTGAGGGTCAGCCCCCCCCCCCCCCAACCCTCCAGCCCCGGCTGAGTTTGGCTGCTGATATGGAGCTTCAAACAATGGGTTTCTGACCTGAAAAATGCCTAGATTTTTAAAACCTCTCTTAGACCTTAGAGTAGGGATTCCTGGAGTTTTGATGTCTGTGAATATATAGTTAATTTTTGGAAATGAACCAATTGCTCCGCAAAATCCCTGACGTTTTGCGGCCCAGTGGAATACTGGCCAAGGAGCGGTATCAGGACAGACCCTGACCTTAGAGCAATGCACTGTGTGTGTGTGGGGGGGGTGTATCATCCTTCTTCTACAAAGTCAAGTGAATCTGGTGTCTGGCTGGCTTCCTAAGGGAACAGAATTAGCAACCGCTGACACCCCCACCCTGGAACCATCTCCGATGGGCTGAAACTGGGCGGTGCAGTTTTCCTTGGGTTTGTTTTGCCAGTGAAGCATGTCTGGGGAACCATAGCGGTTTCACCTGGGCCTACTTTTCCCTCATTCCTCATTCGCACTGTGTTCTGTTGTACACCCCCACACACATACACCCCCAAAATGAGACCCAAGGTGTTTCTTCTGAGTTTTTCCTTCCTCTTAAGATTACAAGAACCCCCCCCCCCCCCCCCCCCCGCCCCATCTTGATCCCTAACCCTAAAACCTGCTTCGGTGCCATGCCCCCATGCCACTGAGATCCATCCACCAGTCTCTTGCCCGGATTAACCATGCGGATGCTTGGGCACATCCTCGGGGGGGCACCAGCCCCTCCCCCCGTCCACCGTCCAGTTCACAGACAAGTTAATGCGATTTAATATCTAATGTAGTTAATATGATTGTTTATCGTTCTTGTAATAGGGCACTCACTGAAAAGCCTATGCAATGGTGTCCCTGTATTAGAGGCCTTTCCAACAACCAGTTCTGTTTATTTCTGACGTGACTTCACGCGTAGGGTGACAGAGGCACATCTAGGTGGGGCAGAGTGGGACACAGACCTTTCTCGGTGCTGTCCCCAGCGGCACTTAGTATCCGTAATCAAGCCCTGCTCTGTCCTACCACAACCACATTTCACCCGATTCATTTTCATGAAAAACATCCCTCAACACAAACAGCATAGTAGGGATTTTATGTCTGATTTCGATGACAAATCCTGACGAAGTCGTCAAACATTAGGGGCATTAACGAAAGCCTCGTTAATTTCCTTCGGTTTTTCGGCTTCGGTTTTTCCTCTCCCCCTGCCCAAGGAAATTGCAAGCCCGATACGGGTCACGACACCTGTGCAGCCACTCAAGAACTGCCATGAAATGTGTGTGTGGGGGGGGGGGGGGGGTGGGGGGTGAGGGGGAGTAGGGGGTAGAAATAA
>JAODKE010000027.1:400456-415147 GCA_026779605.1 Mormyrus hasselquistii | reverse complement strand
TGGGAGGGTGGGGGTGTGGGGGTGGGTTGGGGGGTTGTGTGGTCTTCGCTCTTTTACCACATAACCCTCCCCCTGCTGCGTACCTCAGTGGGGGGGGGGGGGGGGGGGGGGGTTGGAGGTTCAGGGAGATCAAGAGTTAGAAATCACATGAGGAGCAGCGCCTCTGTGATGCTGGCAGGTAGCAGCAGCGTGGGGGCCCGCTGAGACTGAATCAGGATGCTTTTTGTTGTTTAGGGGGGCAGAGTGGAGAGGGGGGGAGGCGGTTTGCCTGTTGCCGCTTTGATTTACCCACCTTGTCCACTTACACATTTGCTTCCTCGCGTGACGTCTGCCTGACACTGCTTGAGATTCTGCCAGCACCACTCAGCACCGCTGGCGGACGGTAGGCTTCACGCTCGACCTTGAGAAACGACCACGGGGAAATCTGGGCAGATCTATGGGAAGACCGAACTGGAGTGAACATTTTGTTCTTTAACTGGGACCTGGCACTCCTCATACTAGGCAGCTCCGGGGACTGGGCCTGCAGCGTGGATCAGCCCCTCCCATTGCAGATGGTTGTGTAACACAGAAGCATTTAGGGGAAAGTTACTGGAGGGGGGGGGGGGGGGGGGGGTCTTTCTCCACAGTGCTAAGTCACATACATAAAAAAAGCTAAGCTACCTCACACATTCCATACGGAACCTGGGACGCAGTCGTGTGTTTTAGATATACACAATAGGGTTAGCCCACAGGCCAACACGTCCCCGTCCCCCCCCCCAACATTCCCAAAGTGTCTGATGGTGCATTTTGCTAATCGGTGACTTGGAACGCAGATAGCGATTGAGTAATGACTTCATAATGAATCTGACATTCATCCCTAAAGTTTACCACGCATCCACCACCATATGCTATTATTTCCAGAGGCTAAGAAGATGCCACGTTTTCTGAAGGTAGACAGCACCCCCTAGTACATACTAGGTGATATTGCATGCCAGAAAATCAGGCCTACTACGTCGGCGCATGGCACATGCACACACAGACACACATGGTCCTTAGGCAGTACGTTTATGAAAAATAAGCATGGGCAAGACATTAAACAGATACATGCAGACATAAGTCTTTGACTTCAAACATAATCATGAAAATTCTTCTCACACTTAAAACAAGGCTCACCTTTCATTGAAATCAACATGAAATTTCAGGCCGGTAACAAGTGACAAGTTTGTAACGCTACAGACGACCTATGTGTTTTGGCTTTGAAGGACAATGTCCATTCTGGCATTTGTGACTCCTTGAGAAGGTAGAAGCAAAGGCTGTGTGACTCAGATGAGCTTCATTGGCACTGGACCAGGGGACAAAGTAAAACATTAGGTTTATTGATAACTATTCTATATATACTTTTATATAGTGCTTGAAGAAGAGATGTAACCTTTTACTAAAAGCCGCTTTTTGTGTGTTTTGACTAGTTTGCAGCAGAGAATTGCTTTAATGTAGTGCTGATGGGCAATTTTTCTTAGACACTTCCTCCCCACACGTACATGTGGCCCCAACTCTCCTGGGTCCTAACAACAGCTCTCAACTCTGTGCCGACATCGGCGCCCGGGGAAGCAGAGACGGCGGCCACGTTTATGCATTTTCAGAATCAGTAAAACAATATTGTAAAGAAAAACCAACAACCAGCATTTCAAAAAAAAAAAAAAAAAAAAACAAAACAAAACAGTAGACATTATAAATAAAAGTGCTCTTCATGAAACTGGGTTTTGTTAAACAACAAACTGTCACAAAAGTATCGGTATTTACTTTTATTAATTTTTCTATAATCATTTTTAAACGTGACTGTGGCAACCAGGCCTCTGGGGATTAATCAGTATTTACTAAATTCCTACTGAGGATCATCAGCCTAATCCTGAGTAGATACCTGAAGGTTTTTCACAGTGTCTTCAATATTTTTTGTCCAGTTAAAAATCATACAATATGCTTGCACCATAAAATGTAGTTTAAGAGATTCAGAGGTGGAATGTTCATGTCTAAAATGTACAACTCCAGACTTAGACTTTGTTCCAACCAACCAGTTCAGCACTAACTGTGACTCTTTGTACTCAACTGGTTGGCTGAAACAAAAATCTTGGTCTGGATTTTTAATTTCTGTATCTGAATTGCCCACCACTGAAGGGATTTGTTAACCCTACCAGCCTGTTATTTTAAATTACCTTACAATGTGATTGATCTGTTGCCTGATTTACAAACCTTCCTCTAGGGCCACGAGCAAAATCCACCCACAGGAAAAACTTTAGTAATCCAGTTGTTAAGTTTATATCTGAAAGCCAAGGTCATTATATGTTTTCAGCTGTTATTTTAATTATTTTTATTGACCGGAGAGACTGTTGGTTTCAGATGATACAATGATGGTTGGATGATGACAGCCAAGGCTCATAAACTATTCTCTTTCGTGTTTATTTCATACTGTTGGGAAACCACATCCTTTTAAAACAACACTAGACCATCGTCACTTCAGTTACTATCTGAGGAGTTGTAGCCTCGAGAAGTTGAAGGTTCCATGAGGTTCTCCTCCAGAAGCGGAACCTTACAAGCAAGGCCTTCCACCGGCATGTGGTTCTCGGAGAAGTCTGTGGTCCCCAAAGAGCAAGCAGATTTGGTTTTGGTGAGCATGCAGGCCCCCTTTTTCCCCCTGAACTTTTTCTTTGTGATTGAGGCATACAGGGAACCCAGACTCCCCCTTTCGACTTGCTGGCCCTGTGTCTGGCAACCCGTGTCCTGAGACATGAGGGGATGCTGGCCACAAGCCGTGGCTGAATCTTCATTCATGTGTCTTTGTTCTTCCTCCTCCCCAGATACCGCACTCCAGGCGCTTGCTCTATTGTGCTGCTCTTCTGCAGGCACAACAGTGAAGGCCGTGTCAGGATCCCCTGGCAGCGGCTCTGTTGCGCAGTCGAGCTGAAGTGGCAGCTTGCTATCTAATACTAGGCCCCCGAGTTCTATCGGGAGAGCCATTTCAGCAAGTAGCTCTGCCTGCTGCTCATACGGTCTGTCCTGGTCTGTGCTGCTGTCTCTGGTCCCAGCAGGGGGCTGCTGAGTGGCAGTAAAAGTTTGAGCAGGACCATTGAAGTCCATGGATGACTCTGACTTCATACACTTCTCCTGTATTTGCTTGTTGATGGCGGTGCTGACAGCCTGTGAAATTCTCCGTTTTTTTTTGGTTTGAAATTTGAACTTGCCCTCCCCAGAATCACAGCGGCGTCCTGCCTCAAAATAGAATATTGACTGGAAAAGGTGGGAGGGAGATGGTTAGTGTCAGGATGTACTCGAGTAATGTGTGTACACGAGCGTGACTGTACGAGAAGAGAAAAATAAGCTATTTTTGCACCATCTAGTGGCCGAAGGAAGGATGTGTTTTTTTTTTTCCACACTTTACCTTGTAATATCCGAAGCAGCGTATGAATTGGTAGGGCCAGACAAACTGCACCTCCTGGGTAAGGGGGCTCTTCAGCAGGATGTTCCTGAGTCCAACAGTGAGGATGCAGGGCCCCTGAAGACCACAGCGGACTGCCGCCTCTGTCCTCTTCACCTTAGCCATGAAGTCAGTGCCTACTGGAGGCCACAGCATAAGGAAAAATGTATAGTGGTGAGCAACTCAGGACAGCAGATCATGCAGCTATTTCACAACAACGCTGGATATTGATGTTCTAGAAGGAAAACCTAACAGGCACTTTAGTTGGGGTATCTTAATGAATACTGCACTATACACATATATGGTACTCTATTAAGGGTAAAATTTAAAGGTATTAAAGTTAGGATGATGTCTCTTCATATAAAGGGATAGCTTAGCTGCATCAGTAATGTACTCGGGCTCAGGGAGAAAGCTGCTGCAGATAGTCCAGCAAGCATCTGGGTATTTAGCGCACTTTGTGGGGAAGGTGGTCAGCAGCTACAACAGCAGGAAGCCGCTGAAGTCCCAGGAAGCTTCTCAGGAGCTTCAAAAAACCGCCGCTCTATTTATCACCGCACACGCCATCTCACCGACTGTGCGTGCAGGAAAATCGTTCACGTCATAGTGGCCTGGTTTCATTCGAGAACTTCATGTCATGCTTCTGTTCTACGGTTGAATGCAGACAACTTTTCGAATAAAAAGATACATAAATCTTTATGTATGAGCATTCTCATCTTAAATATGCCATATGCATATTCGTGTCTTTGGACAGCTACCTATATCCAGGCTAGAGGAGTAACAGAAACCAAAGAAGTGCAGTAAGAATTTGATTACAAAAAATAATTACAGTTTCATTTGTAATAAATTAGGATTACTTTTGGGTTATATTATAGTAAATCTGTAAACAAAGAATGATGCATTTATACCGCTAAAAAGTCACAGGAAGACATTTCCTGCACAGCATCTCTCACAAGATCACTCTGCTATTGTTTATTATTTACTTGTTTGTTTGTTTGTTTGTTTGTTTGTTTGTTTGTTTGTTTAGCTTCACTCCGTTTGACGAGAACTACGCTGCTGATGGATGCCCATCAAAACATCCATTTACTTTGTGGGGATTTTGCAATTATTTTGCTTTTAAGGAAGAGAATGGAAATAATACTGCAGCACAATGCATATTATGTTGTCCACCTGTGAAAATGCTGGCAGCATCAAAGACCTCGGCGCCAAATATAAAGAGACATTTCAAGGTAAAACTTCAAGACCAACTGCAAACATTAGCCATAGAGATCCAGGTATCGATACCCAAAGTTAGTTAGTGAAGTGTTATGCGCCTCACACAAACCCGGACTGGCACATCAGCTACCAGCATTTCAATACTACCTCTACAAATTAACACAACACTGTACCATAACTCAATTCAGTTTTATTTGTAAACCCCCAAATCACATGGACAACACATATGATGCCATCTGCTTTCATAGCCTCACACAGGATATTTATTATTATTAATAATAATAATAATAATAATAATAATAATAATAAACAGGCCAAACTGTATTTCACTGTACGAATACTCTTACTTGTGCAAGTTGAATCTAATTATTATAATAATAATAATTATTATTATTAGTTGTATTAGTTGTTCTTGATGTTTTTTTTTTAACTACAGGCCTATAGTTGAGATGCAATGTATACAGTTTTTGTCACATTTGTCTAAATGGTAACTGAATACTGAATTTACATTACAAAGACTTAAACCCGTATGTTCCACAAAAAATACTGTTAGTGCTCCTTATCTTTTCGACATTTCTTTACTCTTGTTTTTGTCATTAATATAATCCAAAAGTAAGTAAAAGTAATTAGTTACACTACTCTTATTTAGAGATACTTGGATTACATTACTGACGACAGTTTTCAACAGGTAACTAGTAACTCTATCGGATTATATATTTTAAGGTAACCTCCCCAAGCCCGCCTATGTGTACCTATTGATAACCAGGTTTTGTGGGTTTTATGCCTTAGCATGTGAATCACCTTGTTCTTCAAACAAGCAGTCAAAGTCCAATCTTTGTCTGCTGAATAAGCGTGAAACCAGAACAAACCCCACAGTCTACAGGTCCTTTCTTAACTCCAGGTTGACTAGAGAGTAAATTAGGGAACTCACAGGTGCTGGGACCATAGATATTATCGTTATCGAAAACGAAAACTACAACCACAAGAACACGCTAACAACAAATACAATAAAATATGAAAATAAAGCTACACAAAAACTATAAATATAACAAAAAAAAATAACTAAAATAAAAACAACCGTCAGATACTTTCAATTGTTATTTGTAAAACGAACTATTTAAGTAATGTTTCTTTTTAATTACTAATTAATAATATCTGAAACATGTTTTCCCCATTTGAGGACATTAGTACCTAACGTGCATTGCATGTCCATGTAGGATTCTCACACTCATTGCTTCTCTAAAAATAAAATTACTAAGACTGGAACTGAAACATTGCGGCGCAAAACTGACCGAAGAAAAACGAGAAGAAGCGATTTTATCGTGTTTCGCTGGTTTCCTTGCCACGTGCAATGCGTTTGCAAAAACGTGGGGGTCACACATTAGACAGGAAGGCTCACACACTGTAGGCCATTATACAACACTAGAGCACATCATGATTATACATAAAAGGCAGGTAAAAGTTCCGATCCTCGCCAACTAAAATTCCCAACTAAATAATTAAAAAAAACTATGATATAACTGTTATGTTTCTGTCCCCTGGGTGTGAAACAGCATCTCCTACCATTGTTATACGTGTCGTAGATGGGATTTTCCTTCATCTCTGAATTTTCTCCAAAAAATTCTGGCAGCCTGCCAGCACTCCGCGCCCCACACTCCAGGTAGCTCATCTGCAATGAAATTGGAAATGACAAGTGCTGATTTAGGGACAAGAGCCGAGACATAGACGGCATTTAAATTTAATTTATGAGTTGGTTGATATTGTTTCAATATTATAATTATTTTCAGAAGCAGTTATTTCATCTTATTTTATTTACGTTGTGTTTCTCAAATTTGAACGTCGGAGAACCTGACCGAATGTAATGTCTGTGCCGAAAATGGCCATTTCTGTGAATCCTGGGTATTGCGCCTGCTTACAGACGGCGTACAGAAGCATTAACTGGCTTGTTTAGTAAGGAAGAACTTATTGAACAGCGCCACTGAAAAAAACATAAGCCGATTATTTGGAAAACTAGCACTAATACAGATTGTTTTGGATTTTGTTTTTGATAAGAAAACACAAACTCTAGCATACAATATACATTCATAGAGCAATGCACTATAATTTATAACTGTATAGGTCTTATATCTTTATAAAAGTTTGATAAACTCCGTAGTTTTTCGAATAGTTTCCTTTGGTTTCGCACTGTCTGCATTAAGTTTCTTATGTTACCAAATGCTTGCGTTACTGACGCACTACCGTTAACTCTTTTCGATAACGTTAAAATTCCACACATATATTTTTCTAATTTGTCACTACACATATACAAATCTATATGTGTCACAATTTAAAGCGAATTATCGGGGGTAAATAACTCATTTTTAACCATCGGCTAATTGTTGTGTATCGGCCAATACCGATAGGTTGCCAATACAGACGGTGCATCAATACTTAAAAGTGTTATTAATTAGATTTCAGATACAGCCAAATATGCCAGATTCAATTAGTTTAGTAAATGCCAAGCCTCAACAACATTATTTTGGTTTTACTGTTGTTGTGATTTTTTTTTCTCTTATAGTGTTTGTCTTGAGTGCTGCCCTTGTAAAAGTGACACATGGGAAACCAAAGTTACCAGAGGAAATCGTACAGGGAAAGCTGTCTGATGCAGCTTCTGGATCCAGTCTTCCAGCTCGGAGAGGTCCGCCGCAAACATGAAGGAGCCTTCAGCAGTATCTAACACAAAAGGCTTATACCCAGTAGGACAGTCTGGCACCTCTGACCCCACAGCTGCCACATGGACATCATCACGCAGAACAATCACACTGTCTAGCTTCCTCTGGGTTTTCCCAGCATCTTCGAGGCAGTTTGTGCTCTGTGCCTTGCAGCTGAAGAGCTCCAGTTGGGCTGGAGAAGAGCTGCTTTCCTGTCGAATGATGGCCCAAACGATTTTCCATTTCTGCCAGGGGGACACATAAAGATTACAAAACACCAGTAACAATCAGTCATCTTCTGCTCATCAGTCATGTGACCATAAGTTAAGAGAAGGTAGCAAGCATTGTGGTTATGTAGCTGAAGTTCTTGGTGCGTTCGTTCCATTGCAGGTAGACTACTGGTTAAGGGGCGTGATTGGTAACTAAAAAAAGATGTTATTCAGTTCCCACAATGGACACTTCCTGTAAACTCTTGAGAAAGTTGCCTAAATACAATTTCCATGGCAACAGCATCCTGCTGTGTAAGTGGTATGTCATGTTGTAAGCTTGGAAAGTCATTCTAGGTAACTGCATAACTCCATTATACAACAACATACTTTGTAAAGAAACTTATAAAAAAGTCCATATTATTTAAAAAACCCTCCTTATGTTGCTTTCGTTCCTGTAGATAAAGTTGTCTCTGAACCAAGGGCATAGGGACCAGGGATGGGGAGTACATGGACCCCACAATATTTAATTTGGCTTCATTCACACCCCCCCCCCCCCCCCAAAAAAAGTAGACATTTGCATTTAAATCTTAAGTTGTGTTCCTGCCAATATCAGATTTGCTCCTATGCCCTTAACTAAAATATGTAATGTCTTCAAATTTCTACACAAAGTTTCGTTCAAAAATGAGTGCAAAATTTGTACATTTGAAATATTTTGGTTTGACCTTTTAACTTTGGAAGTTTTAGTACAAGTAGTAATTTCAGCCTGTTAGCATCTCCAGTTCAATCGCACACAGCACTGTGAAAAAGTCTTAAGCTGCCAAAGAAATTTATGTCGGTGTAAAACTATGATATTGTGTCTGTCGTAGTGTGTTAGCTTAGCCGTTTCAAAACCTCTCAAACAATCACCCTAGAGTTTATGGTAACCATCTTATATATCCATGTACTTGATAACTTAAGGACTAGCATACTATATATAGCTAATCAATACCTCATTAAATGGTATAACCTAATAATGAAATACTTTAATAAGTTAATTGAGTGAAGTTAAGTTGGTAAAATGCAATAAATACATGGAATGACTGTGGTGCTGCTAAGGAGAGGTTTGGGAACCAGAGCGATGTTCATGAAACAGATGAAAACAGTAACTTTTTGGTGGACAGAATAAAATTTTAATTTTGTTACTGCTCATTTGGATATACTGTAATGTTTAAATATGTTTCCTACAGTATAAGTAGATATACTGATGACATAATACTATCCAGAAGGGATCATTCCTTCTGTGGCTTAGGAAACCAGTTTAAGATGATTTGCTGGTTTTGCTTGATTCATGGCGTAGTTTTAGCTTCACTGTGAAGTACAAAGCAGAAGGAAATGTATGACATTATGATATCGGTCCAAATCAGCACTGTATTCAAAACGTACTTTGGAGGGCATCTAGAAAATCACCCATCTCTTGTGGGTCCAGATGACAAATCTTCAAGTGTGTCAACAGACAAGAACACCAAGCTGACGCACCCCGTGCTTTTAAAATACGGCTGTTTTCTATTTTCTGTCATCTGTCAAATTACTGCAAGAAAATTAAAAACATGTTTGCGGTTCCCTCCTTACTCACCAGCCAATTGCCAGCTTTAGTAGGTGTGTCTGAGCGGGGAAATCTGTGAAATGTGGTGCAGAGTGGCCCTCCAGGAGCGGAACTGGGGAATCCTGCCATACACTGTCTGGCAGCAGCCCCCTGTCTCTCCGATTACAGAAACAGGAGCAACTCACCCCTGCCAAGGCCCGTAGCGATAAATAAATTCTGTGTTAGGGGGTTCCTCAACAACCCTCTAAATTTTGCCAACTGAGGGCTAACACAAATTTCAAGGGATATTTAGACTTACAATTTTAGTACCTGGCTACAGGTAATAAAAATTAGTAATCAAAAACATTTCGGGGTTTCAAACCCATACATAGCCTAAATAACACCTGGTGGCACACTATGGTGTCCAACCAAAGGCTGGTTTTTTCAGCTCCTGAGAAAACTCAGCAGTAGGGTTGACATGTTGGCCTACTCGACTCGTAAATTTACTAATAAATACCCCTCAATGCTAAGACATACCCAAGCTTGTCACATACAAGTCCATCAAGAGTGATTCCTGAACACCTGAAATGAAGCCTTGGAGCCTACCCTCTTGAGCCTCTTCCGCTGGAAAAGCAGGGGCCCCTGCTTTTGGATGAATTCATCCATGGCGTCCCCGTTCTCTCTCCACTTCGGCTCTGTCCCACCACCTTCTGTTAAATCTTCTCAATCCCAGTTCCAGCCGGACTGTCTTCCACCCCAGTGGTCACAGTGCCTCCTGAGACTGTTTGTCGGGGCAATCCGTAGGTGCAGTTGACTTCAGGGACACATCATGCGAAACACGCGTGTTCCTACAAGCAGACGCAGCCCCTGTGTGGACTCCAGTTCTGAGAACTTACTTCCTCATTTCAAGCTGTAGAGCATAACAGTGTAAATGTCAGTCTGTTGCCACCACAGTTCAATGAGCACTTAGTCAATGAAACCTGATGTATAACTATTGTCCTTTATGTACATTGCAATAGGATCTAATGCAACATTGAAATTCCTGGGAAATAGAAGAGGCTCAATGTGTATTTTAGGCAACTGTAATACTGTAACATTATGAAGAATTACTGATTGTTCATTTCCCATGACGTGTGAGCACATTGGGGGGGGGGGGGAGGTGGGAGGTGGTCTGGCCACATTGGCATACAACGTCACACATGACATGCCCAACCTCGAAAGTCATGGTGCGTGGGTAGGCATGGACTATGATGGCACAGGAAGCTCCCCTAAATTATTACTCTTTTGGTCCAGTCACCTTGTGGTCCCCACTCTTTTTATTTTGCGCAGTTTTTAATCTGACAAACCGCAGCTCTGTGTGGTTAAGAGTACAGTTTCCTGTGCGTTTCTCAACCTAATAGTCATGTCAATCAGAATCTTTTTTCCGTGTTCGTTTTCACACCGGAAAACAAGACAGCCACCCCCTTCCATCCTGCAAGCCTGTTCAAAAATAGCTTTGCCTTTTTTGAATATCTTTGTTTTTAAATCGTGTGCTATGTATGAGTCTCCAGTAACATTTTCAGAAGCAGATGCAGAAATAGCTAAGATTTTAAGCAGAAGAAAGAACACTTATTTTATTTTAATATTTGTGTCCAGAGATACTCACGTTTGTGTGTGTGTGTGTGTGTGTGTGTGTGTGTGTGTGTGTGTGTGTGTGTGTTTGTATGAGAGACAGGCTGCCCTTCACGGACGAATTACCCTACAAAAAGGAGCAAGTTGAGAGAGGCGTAAAGAAAATTTCTCCACAGGGATCAATAAAGTATTGATTAATATTACAGTATTTATGGAATACATTTGGTTTTGGAACTGGTCCGCTGCTGCTGTAGACCTGATTTTACAAGTGCAACAACTCAAAAAACATTTGATGTATCTTTTTTCAAACTTTGCAGATATATTATATTGGTGAAGAAATGGTCAAATTCGGAGACTGTACCAAAACTGAAACAGTACCACATAGTGCTAGCAAAGAGGAAGTTTGTATAGGAGAAGGTTTGAAATTGATTTCAGAGAAATCACACAAAAATTGAAGCAATGCTTTTTGGTGGAAAAAGGGAAGGGTGGCCGTACACTTCAAACGACATCTGGGCAAAACTAAATCAAACACATCGTCAAAAACAGTCTTTCGCATACTTAAAAACGATACTGCCACCATGTTCATTTTACATAACGCCACATCTCTATAGGGCGAAGGATGTTTTTGATGCAGCAGACCCACATACAGAGTGCAAATAAATGATCCGAATGTGTGGGTTATTTTAATAGAGGAGATGATAGCTCTTATAAAATGAAAGTTTGTCATAATGCAGGAATTTAGTTTGACAAAATTTATCGTGGGCTAATCCACATAGGGATTCTGACATCTCAGAAATCGGGTGAACTTGCATTGAGACAAATCACACATAGCTGAGCTTTAAATAAAGATATTTTGAAGGTAAGGAGAGTGTGTATGAGGGGGGCTAGAGATTCTAGAATTTGGGGGTGTGAAGGGAGTAGAGATTAGATGGGGGGTAATGGGGCCATCTGGGGAATATACTGTTGTCATTCCAAGAACATCTAGATACAATAGACTATTGTATCTAACTGAATAAATGTTACCAACACTATTGTGTATTACATTAAGCTTACATTTGATACCAGCTAATTACTGTCCATATAAGATACTTTAAAACTTTTACTAAATTTGTATTTTAATGGGTTCTTTTAACTCATACCAGAGCCATTTTCCACGTTTAATTTTGTACAAGTGTTGTTTTTAGGTGCTCCACCATTGTTTAGATTTACTTTTACTTTTACTTCTTCATATTAGGAGACAGTGGTACAAGAGAACAAACCCACTGTCTCTTCATCTGCTCTCCTAAGTGATACTTATGAACCCTACCAGCTATACCCTAAGCACCAATAATCAACCGTTTCTGAGTCAAGTGTCTGTAATACTCAGCTCAGCAAAGTTCTGTGGAGGGAAACCTTATAGATATGTTTGAATCTGGTTTCACAGCTCAACTCATTTGTGTTTGGGTTTTTTTCTGCCCTGCAATCAGAAATGGTTGCAGCTGCCCTTGCAGAGTTAAAAAATATCCAATGGTGAGCAGTTTGAAGGTGACCCCACCCCTAAATTAACAGGAGGCATCTGTAGCTTTGTGAAACCCAACCGTCACCCTAATGCGCACAGAGAGAAGGTTTGGGCAGGTATTCAGTATATTAATCTTCCAGAGAGCCAATTTTGAGGTCGCCAAAGAATAACACTCTCATGAAAATCCTAACTGAAGTATGGTGACTGTCATAAAAAACAAACAAAAACAAGATTGGAAACATGTAATGTGCAAACCAGCGGAATTAACACACAGGGTCCCCTTTTGGAAAGGCTATTTGTAACAATGAGTCATAACTGCTGGCCCCGGAGGCAGCTTTCGGGACACAAGCAACTTTATTAGGCGCAAAACTCAAAAGAACAAGAAAGAAAAGGGAACAGAAGGAGTCTAAAAAAAGACAGGCAGGAAAAAAAACTGGAACTACCAAGAACAAGAACTTCACTGAAAACAAGGAAACAAAGAGCAATCTAACAAGACCTGTAATAGGGTTTACAGCGAGGGGCATTCAAGATAGAACACAGGCAAGCAGATTCACACAGTACAGTAGCTGAGAGAGAAACAAGGTATGGGCAGGCACATATATCCACATGGTGTTAACAAGGGGCAGGTGCACACCATCAACAATGAACCAAACACTAGGGAATCGAACAGGAGATAGAAGATAGACAGAGCATACGGGGATTACAGGACATGGCTTTAGAACTGGACACAGGCAAGGATAACCAGAAACAAGGACACTAACAGCAAGGACCTATACTAGAATACCTAAAGACAAGAAGCATTGACATACGGTTCACAGAAACTCAAAAAATGTCATGGTGGTATGGGGTGTTTGGCTAACAGCTGCATGCTAAGTCCATTCTACCACGCGGCGGCCCAGGAAACAAGGGGAACAGTGAGGACAAAGTCTGCGTTAAATGGCGGGGGGGGGGGGGTGCATATTCTGAAGGCAGACATATTTCCACATGATTCTTTCATCGGTAGATTGAGTTTATTTGCACCCTGTGGGTGGAATCAGAGCCAGGCTTAAGAGGGAGAATTGTAACCACTGCGCACTTCCCTCCGTCATTCTGGCTAACGTGTGGTCTTTGCACAACAAAACAGATGAGCTGCAAGCCAATGCGACCTACAGGCATGAATACAGAACTGCTTCAATTCTTGCATTCACGGAAATGTGGCTAAATGCGAATGACAGTGATGATATGTTGCACACTAACGGCTTCAGTTCCCCTCTAAGACTTGACCAAGACACCGAGCTCACGGGCAAAGACCATGGCGGAGGTGTCTGCTTTTATCTGGAAAAACGCTGGTGCTCAACTATCGTCGCCCGGAAGGAGCTGTGCAACAAAGACGTTGAACTTCTGGCAGTCTCCCTCCGTCCCTTTCTACCTTCCCAGAGTGTTCCCCCAGCTCCTTTTCATCCTGGTCTACATCCACCCCAGAGCAAATACAACAGCAGCCATAGAACACATCAAAAAAGAAAAAACCCTGGACAATCTGGAACTCCAAATCTCCCCTGACTCTCCCAAATTCATCCCGGGAGACTTTAACCACCGCTCCCCTGACAAGTGCCTTAAAGGATATCAGCAGTAGGTCACCTGCACCACCCGCAAGGGGAAGACGCTGGATAAGTGCTATGGATCAGTTCCTGGTGCGTACAGATCCATCACCCCCCCCCCCCTCTCGGCTCTACTGATCACCGCATCATTCTGCCAGCACCAGCCTACACCTCCAGCACTGGACCAGTGACAGCATTGCAACTCTGCAAGGATGTTTTGAAACCACATTACCCGTCAGTAATTCTGCACTTGAATCCCCCCCATGCCCACTAACAACCCCTCCCTTTTACATATTTATTCAGTTCTCATCTACCTGATTCACTGTAATTTTGCACAGCATCTTCTAAATACTATAAATACTGTTGCACTTTATAGCATTTCATTGTTCAACTGCCCAGAAGATTACATTCCATGCTGAATAAGTGATCGTGACACCATTGCATCATCTCACCCTTTGCTCTGAACCAAATCCTGCTCTCCCCATGAATGCAGGGATATACTGGGATTAAAAATTGACCCTGGACTTTTGGCCATGCAGGCCAATCACAAATACATACCTGTGATGAAACCGTCCCATCCCTGCACACCGTATGGTCAGGCCAGCCCCGCCTGTACAGGCTGCCTCCCGTGTCTGCAGGTTCCGCATCCATGAATTCAACTAGCCACGGATTGAAAACATTCAAAAAAAAAAAAATCCAAATCCAAAAACTTCCAAAAAGTAGAACTTGAATTTGGCACAAGCTGTGCGGTATGCAGAATCTATGCGAGCAAAGTGACATGTAGTCTTGGGCATTTTGTGTGCGTAGCTGATTATGAAAAAGACCTTGGTGTGTATGTTGATGCTTCCATGTCCCATTCTCGCCAGTGTGGGGAAGCAATAAAAA
>JAODKE010000027.1:375064-400356 GCA_026779605.1 Mormyrus hasselquistii | reverse complement strand
TTTAACAACTCTGAGCTATTAGTTAAGTTCTCCCCAAGCGAGCTTGATGGGCCGAATGGCCTCCTCTCCTTTGTATAGTTCTTATGTTCTTGTGTGTGTGTGTGTGTGTGTGTGAGAGAGAGAGAGAGAGAGATAAAAATACACTTCCTTTATTAATAATTATGCTAATTATAGGTCCTATGATGGTTGTGTCTGTACTGAACATGAACAGATTTTTTCAGATAGTTCTTAGAATCCCAGCTGCATCTTCTCTCTGCTGAGATTATTGCTGCCGGAGGAGCAGCACTGAAAGGCTGAGAAAGAGCTTCTACCCTCAGGCAATCTGGATCCTACACCGCATACACTGGATACACAGCATCTAGACCTCTACACCCCCCCCCCCCCCCATGCTACTCCTGTACACCCCGATTTACCCCCTTTGCACAGTTGAGATGCAAACACCCACCTTATGTTATCAGTGCTCTGCACTACTTCTGCCACATTATTGCATCATCCTCACATATTTACAGCTGCTTATAGTTATTTATAATCTAGTTTTAAGTTGATGTTTATCATGTTTCTACAGTATGTCCTCATGTCATCGCGATATTGCAGCCAGGCAGACCAGCATTTCACTACACTGCACAAACTTTTCACTTTATATATATAGCATTGATTAGGTATTGTAAATAATCTAGAGATGAATTAAAGTACAGGGAAGGATGTACACAGGTGCACAGGTTATATAGGGACTTAAGCATCCACAGACTCTGGTATCTGCAGGGGGTCCTGGAACTGTCCTGTGGATACCGAGGGTCTCATAGAAGCCAATATGGGGCAGGCAAAAATCTCCGTGTATTTCAATAATTGACAAATAAAGTAACTTTTATTCCCATGCTTAAATACTAATGCTGCTGACCTGCTGCGTGCACCTGCATCATCCATGATCACCACACTGTGTCTCTCTCACACAAGGCTTGTACCACACCATCAGGTCACATGCAGAAGCTCCATTGACTTTATCAATCAATGTCATCTAATTCAGCAATGTCGCGGGGGGGTGGAAGCTATCCTGGAGGCTAAGGGCACAAGGTAGGGAACAACGCAGGATGGGGCGCCAACCCATTGCAGGGCACAAGTCATACACCATCCACTCACCCACACACACACCTATGGGCAATTTGGAAATTCAGCAGTCTCTCTCTGTAAAAAACTTGTCACAAAGCCCTTTACAGTATAGTCATTTACAGTTTATGAGCAATAAACAATTTTTTAGCTCACAAACAGCTGCCTAATCAGGATCCATTCCTTATTCAACAGGTAGGGGTTTCTTCTAGACTGTATTATAGATTGTGTTTGAATCCTGGGCACATAGATGAGTGCATGCAAGAGAGACTCTGCTAAAGGTTATTCTGCTATTGAGTCCTGGCTCAGCAAGATAACCGAGATACCCATCTTATGAACAAAAGAATATGGGTTGTGTGTATGAAAGAGAATCATTACTCACACACGGGAGCAAATCCATTTAACAGAAAAATGATACATTATTCATTCTCATAGGGAAACTTTTTTATTGCTACCCCACCTTCTCTCCACAAGACTCAGACACACATACAGGCGAGAGCAAACTGGGGCTCACGGCACAGGGTCAGCCAGCATGCAATGTCCGTAGAGTTGGCGGTTAAAGGCGTTGCTCAAGTGCTCAACAGCAGCATCAGTCTACTGGCCCTGGAATTTGAACTGGTGACCATCTAATCATAAACACAGAGCTACATGTAGGACCTTCTGAGCCACACATCAGCCCCCAGACATTGATATGTTAAACAATGTTTTGTAACCTGCTCTAAAGTTGCCTGACAGATACATCCGGGGCTGAGCACAGAAATGGCACATTCACACATCAGATCTAACGTCCTGTAGCTGCATCCTGTGTTAACTGGAGACCTTTGTGGAGAGCCAGCTAGCAGCTACAGAAACGATGTAATCTAGTTTCAGACCACACATTTAGTTGTTTATCTTATTCAGGGTGTCAAATTTGTGACTCTTCTGACATTGTATTTTTTTCCACTCAGCATCACATTACTCACAGCGGTACGTTTTTTTTCATATAGTGAGATGTTTACTTACAACCTGGATGATGTATGCCGTGCTGCAATAGTCTTAACTAACTGTGCTTCATCAAACCTCTGGCTAATGGCTGACATTTTCATTCAGCTGATCCAGAACTGTTTGACTATTTCACACTGTACCTGAAATCAATACAGTACAAGCACATCATGGTCAGGTGTGGAGATTTCAGGTCCAGAGAGTACAAATCCATACTTATTACTACTGGAGAATTTATAATGGATAAACAATACAAATCAAAAAAAGACCACAATCATAAAACAGAGAAAATCTGGACACTATCTATCTATCTATCTATCTATCTATCTATCATCTATCTATCTACATGTATCTAGTGAGTGATTAATGTTGTGAACATGATTAATGGTTAGTGAAATTTGTACACGGTGTGCTAAGGACATATTCTGCCACCAGGTGGCAGCTGAATATTAAGTTCTAAATATGTGGCGCCCAAGACAGACAACTGCAATGGCGATGCTACAATCCTCACAACTGCGTACTTGGTCTATTTAACTGAATAGGAATTTGTACTGCATAAGAAATTAGAGGGTACCTGGTATATACAGTATAATGCTGTATATAATAAGTCTATCATAAATGTATTATTGGTAGATAATAGGTTTAGCCAAAGAGTTGATAGTGATGGACTATGTGTTAAGTAGAACAAACTATTTTAAACTTGCTCTATTTGAAAGCAAATATTTTGAGACTTCATGTTATATACTTGCTTTAAGTGATAAAGTGACTTTAAAGTGACTGTATACTGATTTGTACTATAACACTTTCGGCAGTGTGAGTGAATGGTGTGTGAGTGTACCCTGCGATGCGTTGGCACCCCATCCTGGATTGTTCCCTGCTTTCGGCCTGTAGCCTCTGGGACAGGCACTGGACCCCCAATGAGCCTGAATAGAACAATGGAAAATGAATGGTTGGATGGAAATATTTGGTACTATAAACTATACTGTTTTTCTGAGTTTCTGATGTTTATTTGAGTTTGAAAAAATGAAATAATCATATCAGTCAGTAGCACACTGCATCACAAAGACTGTCCATGTTGTTTTCATCATACAAAATTATATCAACTGGTATGATCGGTTATCACAATCATAGCTCATTAAAATATCAGTATCGATTACGCTTATTAAAATAAAAATATGTTGAGGTTGTACATATGCACTACATTTGCTGAATAAATTAATTACGTATTGTCTGTTTTCTGGTTCAATATTTTTTTAGCAAACTAATCAGGTCAGGTAACTATAATCTATAGCCACACAGTGACAGGAAAGGTTCAGCATCAGCTGTATATAAATCCCTAATCCATTAACGTTATGGACGCAGCAGTTGGTTTTCCAAAGCCTTTTTGTCTGTGACTTGTATAGCGTTACAAGCCTTGCACACAGACAAGTATTCAGGGATTAGTTTCCCTTTCAGTGGAGATGAGGCCCTGATAGCCCATGGCATTGTGGTCAGATCCTGTGATCTGCCATTCTAAACTGGCAGGACTCTTGTACAGTAATTTGCATAAAGACTACATTTAAATCGAAACAGCAGTGGTGTGGTACAGGGGGTGACACTGTAGCCCCAAACCTCCGTGGGTGTGAGGTTATAAACCTGCCCCCAACCCCATGTGTGTGGAGTCTGCACCTTATCCTCATGTCTGTGCGGGTTGTTTTTCTGAGTACTCCGGTTTCCACCTGCACTCCAATATCATTCAGTTTAGATGAACTGGTGTCTGTAAATGATGGAGTAACTGGCGTCCCATTCAGGGTGTCCGTCGCCAGCCTCGTGATCTGCGCTGACCGAGTGGGCTTCAGGCTCATCATGACTATATAAGAAGTATGGCAAGATGGATGCAATAACAATGTAGCCCTTGCATTAGATAAGATTATGGAAAAATTTATTAGGCCTACCATAAGCTTAAATTGCATGACTTCCCTTTTAAGCAGTGAGAATACAAGCAACAGGTGGAACAATCTTAAGGTGGCTGGTTCAGCTCATAATTGAAGGGAGAATGTAATATACTACCTAACTCTCCAGCTCCCTTAGTGCTGTTTGGCAGAGCGAAAGGCTGTATGAATGCTGATGTATACTTGTAGTGGTTAGTTGGATCTCTGTTTGATAGTAGGCTATGCAGAGATGTTGAATGTTATTCATTTGTACTGTAATAGATGGGTTTACAATCATGCAGGAATGTCTGAGTATTTCTTGGGAATTATTGAAATAAAGTACAGGATTAATCTCCATGGGACATAATCGGGAATGATCAACTTTATGTTTATTATAAATGTGAGCAAAATTAAATATATTGTGACATGCGAAGAATCCCTGTTAGCAGGTATAGCCAGAAAATAATGCAAGCATTATTTGGTGATGTAGTACTATTTCATGAACTGCTCATTACGCTATTCACAAAGCGAGTTTCAGTGAAATCCAATAACTTATAATATTTTATTTATATAATTAAATGAATATGCCGTGGTTCTAAATACAGATTTTTGTCTTTCGTTTGTGTCGATTATTCAAATGTTCGTCGGGTGAACAAACGGGTTAATATTATGATGGCGTTGCGGGGTTTGACAGAATGCAGCAATTTTGCTTTAAGAACCATGTAAACAAAGACCCACTATTTGGCGTCGAGACGCAGCGGGGTTTTCGTACGTACGCGTATTCTAAAACGAAACTACGTTGCGTCTGGCCGGCGTCGCCGCCGCGCGCAAACTGCGTAAACGCCGTACGAAACCTGGGCGACTGTCGCGCATGCTCATTGCTAGGGGGGAGTGAGAGAGGAGCATGAATGGAGCAAAATGGCGGATCATGTGCAGGTAACCGGGGGTTTGTGTTTTCATAACACGGGGGACGTGCGAAGAGCGGCGCGCTCCGGAATTGCGGGAGTCCGACGGCGGGTGACCATGCGGGATCGGGGCGCTGCACTGTGAGCGGCCGTGGCAAACCTGAGGCAACGGGGGTCGTCGCGGTGCATCGTTGGCCATCGCCCGGGGGCTGATGTTGACTTGTGGCCTTGCCGTCGTGTTTTGTTGCCTCGTTTCGCGTCGTGGTGGTGTTGGTGGTGCAAGGTGGGAGGGGGCGGACGCGTTGTCTTTTTAAAAAAATAAAAATGAGAATAACGGCTTCGGGTGAGTGCCTGTGCACGCCGCCCAAGCCGCGGCCGGCCGCTCGCTGCGGAGTAAACAAGCGCCCCGCGTTGGTCTGGCTGCATCCCCGCTGGTCCCGCTGCCAAACCCGGGCCACGGCCCTAGCACAGCGTCCAAGTCCCGTCCCACCTCTTCAGCTTCCGCCGGCGTGTGTTGGGGTTGCATCACGTTCCGCGGGACTGTTTGATATTTTTAATAACCCAGCCAACCCATAGCGCCTGATGCTAGTCGCGTTAGCAGCGCTAGCCGGCCGGCCGGCCCCTCCTCTCCCTTCTGCAGGGCGCCCTGACACCGCGTCAGGTGGCGTCCGACTCACCGGCCGCTGTCACACCCTTCAGGGGGGAGGGCAGCTAGCGCGCGAAGTTACTTATTTAATATAAAGTTCTGATATATAGAGGTCGCACGTCTTGGCTTCTTTGCGCCTCATATGTGTTTAGCATCCTGTCATTACTGTTGTGTGGTGGGGATATAGGGGGTTCGCCCGAGAGGCCCGTGCGGCCCGAACTTTTTAATAGTACACCCCCAGAGTCGCGGATTTAGCGAGTCTTCAGAGAGAGCGGCCCTTCGGTAATCTTATTACCCCCCCGAGCGGGCCGTGCACGTGTAGCCGCGCTAAATCCGCTGTCCGAAATAAACCGCAGGGCCACAGTACCGTTGCACGCCGCTGGAAACATGAGATATGTGCGTTTTGTTTCCTACAGCGTCCCTCGGTGTATAGTAGAGCTTCCCCACTCTGATCACGTTTGTACCCCGTTTATATTCCCGGCATGACAGCAAGCTGTCCCTGGAAGGGATGGTTCAGATGGCAATCAACACAAAGATGGAAATGTGTGGTTCCAAAAACTTTAAATTTGCTGATGTCTGGATTAGGCTATTAGTTCCAAAAGCTGTCTGCCCCCCGTCAGATGCTGGTGTTGAGGGGATTTTCACTGAGCACACTGCTGTACAAACTGACGGTCCACCTAGACAGGTTATCTGAACCATGGTAGCCAGCTTCGGTCAAAATGTTGGTATGTATTTTTCCAGCTGCAACCCTGCAGCTTTATTTTCCGTCTGTGCTCCTTTGTAAACTAGGTATTATTTATTGATAAGAGTAGAAGTGGAAAATCCGCAAATGATCACATGAGCAGTTTAAATATGCTTCATATGCTATTTCACTGTAAACACGCATGCTCGTTAATTTCTGCGTTTCACTCCTGTGAGCCCATTATTGAGGCATATTCCCTCAGACCCTCCACTGCCAGAATTTAGCATGTAAACTTCTTTGTGTCTGTGTCTTCAAATAATTTTGGGCTTTGCAGATAAGTGAGCACTGAAATGATCAAGCTCTTTTTCATGTCTTCTCTCTCTGCCAGTTTGTTAAGCCTCCGTGTGTCGTGGGTCCTCTGCCTTTCCTTCCACCTCTCTGGGTTGACAGGGAGGTAAATGATGAATGAAATTCCACCCATGCTTCTATAGCTTGAATCGTTATTTGGCGATAGTGATTAAATATTCAGACTAATGTGTTAATATTAGCGGCTGATTTGTCATGATAGAAGTTTCACCCCAGGAGTGTTTTATTCACGTTGCTTGTTTTCAAATGATACTGCTGTTTTTGCTCTGTAGACGTAAACAGATCTGGAGTTCGGCGTCCATAAAAGCTTGTGTTCCCTTGTGCTACGATGGTTGTGTAGATATTTAGTGTGTTTTTTTTTTTTTTTTTTTTAAATAATTTTTTTAGTGTCAGTCCTGGAGGGATGTCTTCCCCACTGCCAGCTTTCAGTGTAATGTGCTTTATAAACAGACTGCATGCTCTACCTGCTGCTTCTTACCACTCATGTGTAACAGGCATGTTAAGGGAAAAGCTTAATATGGCTCCTTTCTTGGGCATGTTATTAATTAATTTGATTGCTGAAAGGATGGCCTGGCTTTCGTCAATACTGCACTAGTAGCCCGATGCTCATCTGAGGATATTACTGTCAGTAAATAAGAGATTCACATCCTCCTCGTGCCACCTTCAGCAGCCCAGATGAGGTATTCGTTAGAGGGAACATTGAACGCTCGCTTTATCTGCAGGCAGAGAAGCGCTTCAGGCAGTGAGCCATCTTTGTCTCGGTCTGCCTTGCTCTAAATGGTGGGAAATGTGCAGGTGCCCCCCCAACCCCGAATGGGCCCCCCTATTAAATGACTCTGCATAGTACAGCAACTTTAGTCCGAGAAGCCCCTGCCCCGCCCCCTCCTCCCTAATCTCGCTTATAGGTAGGGCACCCCTGTTCATCACACTACTCCACACAAACTCTCGACTCTGGTGTCTCCGTTACAAGCCTTGGTTACTCTTTGTGCCCTAGTGTTGCTTTTAGTTCCTGTCAGTCACCTGTATCACCCCCACAGTAGTTTATAGGCATGATATTGGCTCTGTTTCTTATACAAATCATAGGCATTTGCATCGGGTTCTAATGTATAAGGCAAGTTTCTTTATTACAAAAAGCACCGGTCTGCTCATCTCCAGGAGACCTGTGAATCATTAAGGCTGTTACACACATTTCTTTCTCATCTGTGTTGCTACTGCTGATTTGCACCCGCTTTGGACTGAAATGCAGAGAAACATCCTCATTACAAGAAAACAGAAACCCACCCTCACCCCCCCCCCCCTCTCCCCATCCACCTACGCCCTCTGCCTGAGGCAGTGAGATTGGTGTTGGGGTATTTTTAGGAAACACTGAGTTCTTGTGAGTTTCTCAAAGTTAGGTCGGGCGACTGGTGCGACGGCACCTCCCAGAATTCACACCTTACCTGGACGTTGAGAAAGTGGGGGTCAGTACACACTGTTCCACCCTAGCAGTGTGGCCCCAACAGGCGTGAGGCAGAGACGGCCTTATCTCACAAGCGCAGCTCTGTCGATAATGTAGTGCTTGTTTTATCGTGCGGAATCCGTCGCTCTTTCTCCCCCTTCACAGTTGCGGTGCCCAACACGTGGATCAATGTTCAGCTTCTTTCCAAACCACTAAAAATGTATGAAATAAATCAGCTTTACTCCTGTGTTAGTTCGCGTCTCTTATTTAAAAATAGAAATGTTTGTTGACGTGTTTTTCGCCAGCCTGGGTTTAATATTCAGACATGACCTGTTCCGCTCTTTCTGCAAGTACCTTATGAAACCTTATGAGTCTCTACACCCTGTGTAGGTGATGACTCACTACTGAGAGTGCTGAATTTAGCTGGCTCACGTTTTCATCAGTGAGATCCGTGATGCCACTGATGTTTCGCTCGTGTCGTAGGTCTTTGCCCTCATCATATGCATCAGCAATGGCTGTAAATAGTTGGAATCATTATGTCATTAATCAAGCCGTATAAAGTTCTTCCAAAGAGCGGTCAAATCTGTGCATATTTGTCTTCTTCCCTGCAGTTTCCTTGATTTCTTCTGTTAAACGGGATCAGGTGTTGAAAGGGGGAGCTGCACACCTGTTGTATTGTCTCAATCTTTCGCGTTCAGCAATGATGGTCTGTGAAGCAGATGTCTTTCACACTAACTGTACTCTCACACATTTGGGCCATATTGGTTTATATATGTTACTGGCTGCAACTGTTACTGAAATACAGTAACTGCGACTAGGTGATGAGACCATCTGGACATCTCCTACTCATCCGATGATAATTAGACATCCAGAGTAACTTCATGTTTAAGCTGCTAAGGATGGGCAGTTAGCCAGTTGACCTTTGATACCTTGCTGAGGTTTCCTTCCCATACTAGCGTTTCCTACTTTTCTCCTTTTCATCTGGCTCTTTCTGCTTACACATGTGCTATGTGACTTCACGTAAAATCCTCTGGGGCATCAGTTTTTGGACGGGCGCTTTATGAAAATGTGGTGAACACTTGTGCACCGTTTCCATTTTGAATAAGACTGACGTTGAGCAATCGCTAATTAGCTGCAGTGTTCCTGGAGGTTGGCCCTCTCTGAAGCTCTTTCCTGCCCGCCTGCCTGTGTGTCTCGCAGAGCCTAGCCCAGCTAGAGATCCTGTGCAAGCAGCTGTACGAGACCACGGACACCAGCACTCGGCTTCAAGCGGAGAAGGCCCTGGTGGAGTTTACCAACAGCCCAGACTGCCTGAGCAAGTGCCAGCTGCTGCTGGAGAGAGGGAGCGTAAGTCCCCCCCGCCCCCCCTCCCCTGGTGCTATCTATGTCTAGGAAAACATCCGGCGGGATTGTAGCCACCATGGTGAAATTTCAAATCCTGTGCTTACAGGCAGTACACAGGTTAAGAACATCTGACCTGCCGACAGCTCGTACCTGCCGACAGCTCGTACCTGCCGACAGCTCGTACCTGCCGACAGCTCGTACTTAGAAACCAATCGATGAAAAATCCTATTATATTAAAAATTTGAGTAACATACAGTGGTTCATAAAAGTGAACGTATGCACTACTTTGTAACTTTTTATTATTGTTGAATAACTATTATTTTTATGTACTGTATTACCGTGTTATGTACCATATTACTATATATACTTATCTACAAATTCAACTTAAAGGCACACTTAAGCAGCAGATCTTATTTGTAACCTTGGGACTGCCTGTATTACTTAATGAATCAAAATATAGCAGACTGGTAGGTTAAATCAAGCTCTGTGTAAGAAAAAGGCAGACTTGTTTCTGCTTTTCCTTTTACTTTACTTCGTTCGCTGTAGGGAATAATGGCGTCGTCATCTGGCACCATGCCTAGACATTATCACCTGAGTTAACGCGTTCTGCTGGTCTACCAGTGTCGCTGCGATTGCGTATAACACTCGCGATTGGTGGATTCTTGTCATGTGACCCAAATGCCTTACTGTCACTGTCTTAACCTCGCTCATCTTCATCTCTTCTCAGTCATCTTATTCCCAGCTGCTGGCTGCCACATGTCTTTCCAAGCTGGTGTCGAGGACGAGCAATCCTCTTCCTTTGGAACAGCGCGTTGATATCCGTAAGTTTCAAAACAGAGAGGGACAGGGAGTGGAGTCCTCAAAAATCTTTAGCTACAAATATGCCTGAAAGGGTTCTTTCGGTATTAGTAGTAATCAATAATATACTTTTAAAAATTGTGTATTGAACAGTTCAGGTTACAGCGTACAAATGGCACACCCTTCTGGGGATAAAGTGCACAGCAGTAGGATTTCACTGGGAAAAAGTCGCAATATTGGGTGACGAGTCCGTGTTTCTGGTGTGAGATTCCGCCAGGCTGACCCCGCTCTGCCCCTTCTCCAGGGAACTATGTACTCAACTACCTGGCGACCAGGCCGAAGCTGGCGGCCTTCGTCACCCAAGCCCTGATCCAGCTCTACGCCAGGATCACCAAACTGGGTTGGTTCGACTGTCAGAAGGATGACTACGCCTTCAGGAACGCCATCGCTGACGTCACACGCTTCCTGCAGGTGCGTTTTAAAGCAGGGTCACTTGGGTCTCTCCCGCCAGGCCCTCGAAGGCAACGTTCTAGAACAACCTGCAGTCCCTCGACAGGCTGCAGTAAGAGACACGGTGGTTTGGTCCTTTTCTGAAAGGTCCAGGCCACTCCTGGGAGGCTGCTTTCCTTTGAAGGTTAAGTGTTTCCCCTCTGAGCCCTGGGGGTGAGGAGACTCTATGGTGGACAGCAAAAGTTCTTCAAATAGGAATGTTCTATGATGGTACCTCCCTGCTGTTTGCTAGTGGAGAAAGGCAGACCTGAATTTGCCAGCTGCACCTCATATACTGTCAGATTGTGTCCCGGTAACGTGGGCTGTGAAATAATGCAAAGTACCGCCATCCGTAGCCTCCCCCAGCCAAGTGTTGGCTTTTGTTACATACTGTTCCTTGAAGCTACTCCTAGAGCCTACAGCCCCATTATTCACATTATTCAAGCAACAAAATTCCCTTACCCATTGTGCTACCTTTTGGTTTCCTGTCTTAACCACTGCGCCCCCTGCTGCCCATTGCATCTCAAATATGCCTCATTCACTAATGGCCACTTTGCATTGCAGGACAGCGTAGAGCACTGCATCATAGGAGTCACCATTCTCTCCCAGCTAACCAATGAGATTAACCAGGTAAGTGCCAACTCTCTGCCCAGTGATGAAGTCTTTCCTGTGCCTGACATCCTCTGCTTCACCTCTCACATTTGTGGACAGGCTTAGCCTCTGATTTATGGCCAACGGCAAAATATAGGGCTGTGTGACCTCTGACCCTGTTCCACTTGCTCATATTGGTTTAATCCGAATGACTGGGCCTCTGAAGAAACTCCAAAGGATTTTTTGGACCTATGCTTAAAGGTGGCTGTATACTTCACACAAAATTGAGAGAATCGACGCAGTTTTGGCAGTACAATGACGTATGAGCTGTAGTCACTGCGGTGATCATTGTTTTAGAGTTCCACCTGTGCAGGGTCCCCGAGGCAAACTGTCCACGATTGGCTGATACAGATATATAATTTGCATCGCGCCACACTTTAAATTGTGTAAATTGCTATGTGTATTTGTGTATTCTTGTTGTTAATAATAGTTGTAACCATGTAATATTTGCTGTGGAATGTGTGCTTTGTTAGTGTGTAACTGTGTAAATTGTTGACTTCCCTATCTGGGCCGCTGCTAGTATTCAGCCAATAATGGCTGTTAATGAACATAGTAACTTACTTTTAAAAAGAACTTAAAGTGACCCACCTGCTTGTCATGATGTGTTTGTTTGCACTCTGTATGTGGGTCTGCTGCCTCAGAAACATTCTGTGCCCTCTAGGGTTGTGGCATGATATGAAATGAACAAGGTGGCAGCGAAAGATTGTGTTCGATTTTTGTTTCATCCGTACGGCCAGCTTAAGTATAAAGAGAGCCAAACTAAACTGGTGATTGTGATGAGCTGCTGTTTTGTCATTGGGTGTCAGGGATTACACAGAGCAGGGCCAGCTTTAAGGTCTAAACAGACCTGAACAATTAAAAAAAAAAAAAAATTCTAAGAGTATAGTTTGTGTTGAAAGTACTTTAGCTTGGGAAGATGCCAGTTTACACAGCTACTGACAGGTCTCAGGGCAGATTAATTTTGCTTCTTAATATGCACTTTTTCCACATATTCTTGTGCTGCCTTTTATTATTCATTTTAATTTATGTTAGAGATTTTTGATTATGCATCTCAGTATGTCAGTAAGATCTATCCAAAGACTCCAGCTCAGTCCCTCTGTTCCACACCGTTGTGTTCTGCTGCTCTGGCCGTTATTAAGTCATTATTTTATGTAGTGACCACTTCCTGTTAGACCACAGGCAGCACTTGTGCACCCAGAGTGTTTGCTGTGGATCGTTGTTGCTCAGTGGCTGGTGCTGTGCCAGAGGGCCCAGCTGCCCATGCTGTGAGGCCAGTGGGGGAGAAGCTTCCCCGTGACTGCCGGGGTCGGGGGCAAACAGAGCAGCGGAAGGGGGCCCTGCCTCTTACAATCCCCTTTAATCTTAAAGGGCTGGTGTTAGTGGGGGAGAGTTCAGATCTGGGTGTGTCGGCTGTGATCCCGATGAAATGTGTGTCTGCAGATATTCTAAAGAGCTTGTTCTCGTCTCCTAGTAACGGTAACTCCTAGTAAGTGGCCCATTAGGTCGTGTGTGCGGTAATGCAGTCGGCGCATTTCAGTTACTGTAATAGCTGTTTGGCACTGCAATTAAAAACTCAAACCCAATCCATCAAGAACATGGTGGATCAACAATATTAAGTAATTATTACAAACCGTGAAGAATGAACTTGGCCTGTAGTCCTGGTCTTCTTCTGAGACAGCTGTGCAATAAAATGTGCTTTGCTCCTGGTCTTCACCTGGATTTCTGCTTTAATGATTTTTTTAAAAATCAGCAATGGAGCAGAAGGTGCTGCAGAAATGAGTAACATGACGTGTCGTCCTGGTTTCCCAGGCAGATGCGACGCATCCGCTAACCAAACACAGGAAGATCGCCTCCTCTTTTCGGGACTCGTCTCTCTTTGACATCTTTACGCTGTCATGCAACCTTCTCAAACAGGTGAGCGTCATCTCTTTCCGCGGCCTGGGCTGATCCCAGGTCAGGCTTAATACGAGCCTGTGAATCCCACCCTTTTCTGTTGTATGTGAATGGATCAGTTATTCCTGTGTCCGCGGCTGCTTGTATAAAGTGATGGGCCTGTCTCCCATGGTGTGCCCCCTGCTCTGGTGTGCTGTGTGTCTGCCTGTCTCACCAGTCTACCTGTGTCTCCTCAGGCCTCGGGGAAGAACCTTAACCTAAATGATGAGGGCCAGCACGGGCTGCTGATGCAGCTGCTGAAGTTGGCCCACAACTGCCTCAACTTCGACTTCATCGGCACCTCCACCGACGAGTCCTCGGACGACCTGTGCACGGTGCAGATTCCCACCAGCTGGAGATCCGGTGAGACCCTCGGGGGGGGAGGGGGGGGGGTGCACTGAGAATTATAACCCCACATAATTCTGTCCAAGTTGCTTGGAAACTAGCAGGTCGTTAAATGATCCAGCCAGAGTGAGGGAGCTGGGATTCCTTGGTCCAGCACCTGCACAGCGAGTCTGAAACAGGCCAGGGTTGGGAGTGAGGGCACCAAGACCCACATCTACATGCTGACTTCTCCTTCCACTCTGATTGCAGCCTTCCTGGATTCCTCCACCCTGCAGCTGTTCTTCGATCTGTACCATTCCATCCCTCCATCCCTTTCTCCACTGGTGAGTGGGAGCACCTCTCTGGGGTCCTGTATTTACTCTGGCGAGCTTAGAAAGGACGGATCCTTCATAACGCTGCCCCCTGATGGCTGAGGTAGAGAAGGTATGGAGCTATCAGTTGGCTGTCTTCCGGTCAACTGACAGGTGGGCCGGAAACAGAGCCTTTAACATCATGGTTAACCACTGTTCAGTTGTGGCACCAAAATCACACCGCAGCTGTGAGCCCATAGATATAGTGATAGTTTGCATGTGGACTTTGTATGAGTCACTCTGAGACGCAGCTGTGATATATTCATGATTAATGGGATGCATGAAAGGGCATTTTTCCCATTTGTGTAAATGTCAAAGTCTCAGTAGGGCAGCAAGTGCATAAACCACACAAAGAGGAAATAGGTCTTCCAGATCTGACCGTATGGGGTGGGAATAGTTTCTCAGAGGAAAAGGAGTGAGTACCGCCCAGCCTAGGTTCCTGCCACTATGCGTGGATCCTGATTCCCTGCTCGATTTCCCTACTTTTTGTCGATTGACCACCATGCCCCCCCCCCTCCCCCAGGTCCTGTCATGCTTGGTGCAGATAGCATCTGTAAGGAGGTCACTCTTCAACAATGCAGAACGGGCCAAGTTCCTGTCCCACCTGGTGGACGGAGTAAAGAGGATCCTGGAGAACCCACAGGTACCTGCTGAGTTTACCTTGCTAGTAGTAGGAACCAGAGACGATGGTTGTCTTGGTTCTTCTGCTTCTTTGCTTGATGGTATCTCAGCCTCTGTGGCCTGATCACTCTATTGCATGCTTGATTCAGTTTGATCTTCTGGTACTGCCAAAAAGTCAAACATTTTCTAAAGCCTTGTTTACAAAAAATCCCATTGTCCTGAGTATGGGTTGATCCAATATTACAGACCAACTTAATGAGTCTGGAACAGTTGCTTTCTTAGATTACTTTGGCAGCGTGATCGGTGGATACACATGCTTATTTCACCATGGATTTTTTTTGTCCTTCCCTTCCCACATCTCTGTTTCAGAGTTTGTCTGATCCCAACAACTATCATGAATTCTGTCGACTGTTAGCCAGACTGAAGAGCAACTACCAGCTGGGTGAGCTGGTTAAGGTGGAGAACTACCCAGAAGTCATAAGACT
Organism: Mormyrus hasselquistii; assembly: GCA_026779605.1. Classification (NCBI taxonomy): domain Eukaryota; kingdom Metazoa; phylum Chordata; class Actinopteri; order Osteoglossiformes; family Mormyridae; genus Mormyrus; species Mormyrus hasselquistii. Next base: position 385,309 of record JAODKE010000027.1, on the reverse strand, counting down.
AATAGCTAATTTCACCGTAACCAGCCTCCAGGTGTGTCCATGCCAAAGCCCCCGGGATTTTGTCTGGGTTATTCCTAGATTTCTCCGCAGTATTCCTGTCAAAAGCCTGCCAGAGTGAATCTGTGATTATTTTTGATAGTGTTTTCTGAGTTATGACAAATACCACAGTTTGGGAATATTGTACACAAATACTCAAAACATTAAATCTGTGACTCACTTGGTGCATATAAAATTCTGCCTTGAGAATTAAGGTGTTTTTTTATTGTTATAACTGGTATTCATGCAGGTTTTTTCTGGGGGGTGATTCTGAAGCCATGGAGATTGCAGTATATTAGTTATCTATCAAAGTGGGCCGATAGTGTCAGTCTCTGCATGGTCTTGCTCTAAAAAGATTTTTTTCATTGTTAAAAAGCCCCACATTGTCGTGTTCTGTGAGGGAGCACCCATCGTTCTCATATGATATTAATCTGTTATCTTGGGTCTTCAATGGGTAAATCAACTGTCTAGAATCTTATCTAGAAATTGATTATGTCCTTAAAAACGTATTATCCACACACTGTGCCAAAGATTTTTTAAAAGCTGAAGGGGAGGGGGTTTGGTGTAGTGAGTTTGTGTGCAACACTATGTTAGGTTTGCATTTTGGTCACTGTTGGTAACCAGCTTTGTGCCCCCCCCAGCACTGGGAATTCGCCCCCAACAGTGTGCACTACCTGCTGAGCTTATGGCAGCGGCTGGCCGCCTCTGTGCCCTATGTTAAAGCCACGGAACCACACCTGCTGGAGACCTACACACCAGAGGTCACCAAAGCCTACATCACCTCACGCCTGGAGTCTGTACACATCATCCTCAGGTGATGACCTCCGCTGATGGCACTCCCTGTTCCTGCTCCTTTGACTTTTCGCCCCAACTCTTGCCATTAGCTTTTTTTGTGCTGTAAAATTCAGCATGGGGAGGGATGGACATGGTCTGTAAGCTCCTGCATAAGTGCTGACCTGTACCATTCAATGTGATTGACAGGGATGGCCTGGAGGATCCTCTGGACGACACAGGACTGGTCCAGCAGCAACTGGACCAGCTGTCCACCATCGGTCGCTGCGAGTACGAGAAGACGTGCGCCCTGCTGGTTCAGCTCTTTGACCAGTCCGCCCAATCCTACCAGGAGTTGCTGCAGTCCACCAACTCCAGTGCCATGGACATTGCCGTACAGGAAGGTAATGTGGACTCACAGCATAACTATCTGAAACTTCATCTGTTTGCTCCCAGAGTGGTTTATCAGGGTACCGATGGACTGACAAAGATGACGACGGTGATGATTTGGGTCTCCTCTGCAGGTCGTTTGACGTGGCTGGTCTATATCATTGGTGCTGTTATTGGAGGAAGGGTCTCTTTCGCCAGCACTGATGAGCAAGACGCCATGGATGGAGAGCTAGTTTGCAGGTAAGTATCTGCTAATAGATAGTGACCGCAATATGGCGGTTTTACCCTGGTTGTACCAACATGGATGACTTTAACAGGACCTGGAGTTTCTCAGAATAATCCATGTTTGTAAGAATGTCAACCTACTGTGCTGCATGTCTTTTAGTTCTGTGAAGATTCAGCTGCTTACTGCGGACATGCACAGTATTAATGCATATTTTGCATCCCAGAACATGTGCTGTGATCTGCTGACACTGATGTTCCTGCCGATTGGTTCCACAGGGTACTACAGCTGATGAACCTGACCGACTCCCGCCTGGCGCAGGCCGGCAACGAGAAGCTGGAGTTGGCCATGCTCAGCTTTTTCGAGCAGTTTCGCAAGATCTACATCGGCGACCAGGTGCAGAAATCTTCCAAGGTAAATGGACAGCCGTCACTGAGTGCTAATATATGTGAAAGGGTGCAGGTAGTGTTGGGAGTGTTACGATTTATACATGCTGATGTGTGATCTATTGAAGCACTCGGCTAACCAGTAAACTTCAGGAGAATATTTTAGTCCAGTCTGTTTTGGTTCTGTGTGCATGCTGACCTAACCTGAATGTTTGTCTTAGATTTTTTTTCTGTAATTCAGAATAATATTGGAATGATTGTTCCTAAGCTTAAGTTCTCTGGTTATTTTTTTTGATGGACTCAAAGCTCTTGATTGTAGTTTTGCCCAACATAAATGATATAAGTTCTTATTTTTGCCTCATGGAGCCTGTAGAATGTTAACAGCTCAGATAAGTGACACTGCAGCAGTCTGGGGTCTTTGCACACTCTGTCCTCCCTAATTGCGGCTGTTTTGCTCTTGGTCTTCTCCAAGGTTACTCTACACTTTCTCCAAACTTCATCAAAACTTTCCTCTGACTTTTTCCCCATATATCAGCTTTCTAGTCACCTGGTTACAGTTAGCATGCAGGGCTCCAGATGGAAAAAAAAGGAAGAATAGCTTTAGGAGCCATAATCTCCCTTACATGCCAAATGTGAAATTAATTTCATCTCTAATCTACCTCACTCTGCCTTTTCTTTCTCCTATCTGCACTGTCTGATCTGTCTGCAATTGCCTTTTGTATTCTTATACATAACATAATAATAATAATAATAATAATAAATGACAGAATATGCAATATATAATATGCAATATGCAAGCAAGACAGATGGGCTATTGATCATGACCTGCACACACAAACATTGAAATATGAATTAAAAGTTGCCTGTAAATAAACCTGGAAATCCTAGGGGTGCTGCTTGCATTTGTTGAAAGATTTTACAGCTGGAAAACTGAACATTAAGCTAACTGTACCGCGGTGTCATAGGGTTTAACCCCGAACCCACTTCCGGGTATACCTCCCTGCCATTCTCGCTTGATGATGCATGTGGGGATGTGCAGATCTATACTGAAATGTTCCAGAAATGGAGTTCAAGTTTAAACCTTAACCCCAACACCGCAGTGGACTTAGCGAATATATATGCAATTTTCCAGCTGTAAAATCTTTCACTGTTTGTAATGTTTTTCAATGTTTGTGTGTACTTCATATTCAGTAGTCCAGCTGTCTTGCTTAGTCATTGGTGGTGGATGGACACAGTGCAATTATTAAAAAATAATAACTTGAAATATGCGAGTTACATGGTGTGCATTGTCCCCCATAGTTTAATGCTTAATGCTAGCCTTACAGGACATGTCTGTATCGGTTAGGTTTATACTTAATTCATAAATAAATTCTGTATTTTGCACTTAAACGGACACAGTGCAGTTATTAGTGGTAACTGAAAAATATTGCGGGATATTGCAAAAGTCCATCCCATCTTTTGTGGGAGTCAAAACATCGATTTGTCTCCCTCCATGCCCCTTCCGGGGCTCCATACTTTCTGCTTCAAGCTGACAGCGTGAAGAGTCTCCAACGCAACAATTTGACGATACCCGCCCAATCTGTCAACAGTGGTCTGGATCGATTCTCGCTTTAATCGCGTGATAATATAGCAGGAAAGGCAGATGTGGGTGAAGAATACATATAATTAAAAGCTGCCAGTTTATTGCCTTTTACTTTTTCATTTTGTTTTTTCTTGGATTGTGAGAGACAGTCGAAAAAGGCGACTACAATGGAAAAAACTAGTTGCAAAATTGTAAATCTAGTCACATTGGTGACCATTTAAGTCGCCATATGGAGCCCTGCATGGGGACTTCCAGCATTTGGGAGAGCATTGATTTAGCTTGTGTTGTTAGTTTGTGGGCAGATTTGCTAGCGTCTTATGTCTACGGATGACATGACTGCCTGTTGGCTCTTAGCATTGTGAGACATGGCTATTATAGGATTTTTGCATATTTTATGACACTCATAATTTGTTTGTGCGACTAGAACACGTACAGTCTCAAACTCTGTTAACCTCCAACAGACCAGACTGCAATGGTTCCTGGTCCTGTGTACATCTTGCCCCCACAACTAAATACCAGTTATGACACAGCATCCCCTTTAAATGGTTTGACATACTATGAAGGAAGTTTAGTTTGCATGATACGGCATAGAGCAAGCCATTACAATGATGTTGATGTCACAGTGAGCTGACCACAAGTGGATAATGGATTATGGAGCTTAGCTGAGCCATTTGTGAATGTGCATGAATGCAGTCATCATGTGGCTGTACTTTTGCTTTTAAAGAAAATAGCTGCATTTTTCGTGCCATGTCCTTGTGAACCATGTGGCAGGATGAGGGATTGGTTTGAGGTAGGGGGAAGTTGACCCAGGTACCAGATGCTTTATCAAGAGCGACAAAAAGAAACAAACGACCCAAATGCAAGTAATGAGCTCTGCGGAAGGTCACCTTGGTCTTTCTGTAAGGATTGGCTAGGGTTGGAACGTCGGAGACGGCGGCCCGTGCGGAAGCGGCCATTTATTGGTTACTTTCCCAATGCTGAGGAGTCATTTCTTTCCTGGTACTTTTTCTTGTAAGGGACTATTGGTTATTATCTGTATTCTGTTATTTTTAAAGTTACTAATACTAAAAAAAAATATATATAATCCAGACTTTTTGCAACTATAGCTAGGTACAAATCTGTCAAGTTGATGGGGAGACGGGTCTATGAAGTTTTCCAATTTCACTGGAAAGGCCCTGTTGCCTTGACAACGGGACCAGTCATTGCCACTGTCCTGGCTTTGCTGGAGCCATCGTCGGGCTCAGGGAGGTGGATGTGTCACCATAACGCCGTCAATAATGCAGCAGCCCAGCTGGTCGATCCCAATCTTCCCCACCACCCTGTTTCTGCTTGTAATGAGCTTCAGCGAAGAGGCTTTGAAGCTGAGCCGCTGGCAGTTTGTCTGACTTCTCTGAATTCCAGGGTTTTTATACCATGTATTGGTCTCAGTCTGGATCTTTTTGGGTGTGTTTGAAATCATGTGCTTATAAAGTGGGTATTGAGCTTTGTCAGAACCCTGCTACTCAACCGTTAGTGCAGTGTGTACTGTATGTAAACATGAGGACGGCATGCATGCGTTTGCTCACACTTGCATATTACTCGACCCGGATGTTTTTCCAGGGATGTAACTTGACCCCTGTGAAAGTTTAAAAATTTTCAAAAACAGCGAAAAAATGCATTTGAGTCAACTGATGTAACCAGGCATTGTTTTCTACTTAAATTTGTACAGAAAATTTACAAAAACTTCTGAGCCAGCAACGATTTTCCCTACTCCAGTGGCCTTGTGGGGATAGCATAGTGTCCCTCGGCTGTACAATTTCACAGAATCAGCTGTGGGATTTCGCAGAATGTCATCTGGGTACCCTTCTCCTACTGTCTCATCCATTCTGAGGTTTCAGACATACTGCTCATGTCGCTTGTTTATTTCACCTCCTACATAGCAAACAAGTATGGGATGTCAGGTGCAGCCTTTGTTCTGCGTGGCCCGTGGAGGAGGGGCTTGTTCTTTGTGTGGGGGAGGCCCCATTGATTTGTAAGTAGAACTTCTGAATTGTGTTCACGTAACTCTGCTCTCCCGTCTCTCAGCTTTACCGCCGCCTGTCAGAGGTCCTGGGCCTGAACGACGAGACCATGGTGCTGAGCGTCTTCATCGGCAAGATGTAGGTACAGTTTTATAGCAAAGACTAAGTAGGTGGCATCCATAACGCCTCACGCCGCTGCCTATCGATGAGCCAATTTAGTTTTTACCTAATGCTGGTCGCTGTTGTAACCCTCTTCTGATCATGGGAGGATGCTTGTCCCTTTGACCTTGGCTGCTGTTTGCTGTATTACTCACAAACCATCCGTCAGAGAAAGTGACAGCCTCTCAACAGAAGAATGAAGTACTGCGGACTAATAAAATGTTGCAGTTGTCTCTAATCGACACAGCTCTGAAACTGACAAAAGCTCACAAGTATGGCCTAGTCCCTTTCAGTCCAGTATGCCTAGCAATGCTAGCATACCTGTTTAGGTGTTACAGTACTCAATCACAGGCCATTGTTCGGTGAAGATCAGATGCTACTTATTTCCCTGGTAAGCTGTAGGTGTGCTGCTCCGAATGGGATAGAAGATAGAAGCAGGGTGTGTGCTAAATGCTAACCAGGAGCCTTCTCTTTCTCTCTCGATGTAGAATCACCAACCTGAAGTACTGGGGGCAGTGTGAACCCATCACTTCTAAGACACTGCAGCTCCTCAATGACCTCTCCATTGGATATCCTTCCCAGCTGAGTTTGGTCACAAATGGTCATCTTATTTGCGTACATGTTCATTATAGGAGCCATTTTTGCTAATGGTAAAAATAGAGGATCCCCCCGCCCCCCAAGTATTATGCTGCTGGTGGTTATTGTTTTGGATACTACATTTTAAGTTTGTATAGGGTATAGAAGCAAAATCGGTTTGGTCCTTCCAAATCATCATCGTCCTCCAGCTAGTTCCTAATGGAGGTGGTGTTGAGTGGCATCTTTCCTTGACGCCCTCGTGTACCTACAGCAGCGTGAGGAAGCTAGTGAAGCTCAGCGCCGTTCAGTTCATGCTGAACAACCACACGGTATGTCGCACCTCCTCAGACGGTTCCTGGCGAGCCGGCCTCCCCCCATCATCCCTTCCCCTAAACTGCCTGCTCTGTTATGTCTCGCTTGTAACCAACCCCCCCGTTCTTCCCGGGCAGAGCGAGCACTTTTCCTTCCTGGGCGTGAACAATCAGTCAAACCTGAGTGACATGCGATGCCGGACCACCTTCTACACAGCGCTTGGACGGCTGCTCATGGTGGACCTGGGTGAGGACTGCCGTCTTGCTCTCCCCTGCGGTGATGGCCGCTCTCTTGGCTGAGTGTCCTGACTGTGTCTGTTTGCACATGTCGACTTCACAGGTGAAGATGAGGACCAGTTTGAGCAGTTCATGCTGCCCCTTACGGCCGCGTTTGAGGCGGTGGCACAGATGTTCAGCACGAACACCTTCAACGAACAGGAGGCTAAGGTGGTAGAGCCCTTATTCACAGGAACTCAAAGGCATCAACTACCCCCGCTTGCCACCCTGATATACTCAACGATTGTTTTCCCTCCTTACCTCAGAGGACGTTGGTGGGTCTGGTGAGAGACCTGCGGGGCATCGCTTTTGCGTTCAACGCGAAGACCAGCTTCATGATGCTCTTTGACTGGATGTATCCTTTCATTCCGTGCTGGACCTCGCCGGCCATAGCAGCTCTACCTCCGGCCCCCCTGGCGCAGTCTTCGCCTGGCTCTGGTCCCAGGGGATATTAATTAGCACCTCATTTTGCATCAGAGGCACCAGACAGAGAGGATTTATGGTTCAGATAATCAGCACGATGAGGCAGTTAGAGCTGAGAATGACTTAGGTGTCTCCTGTGGGCATTTAGGCTCAGTCCGGCGTCTGCTATTCAAGGACGCTCCTTACTTTTGTTCAAATAGCTTTTTGGCGAGTGGCTGAAATAAGACTACTTCCTCAGTGGATCTTCTCTGCTGCATTTTCTTCTTTGTCCTTAACTTCTCTGTCCCTCACACAGCTACCCCACCTATATGCCTATCCTGCAGAGGGCAGTCGAGCTGTGGTACCACGTCCCTGCATGCACCACGCCTGTGCTCAAGCTGATGGCAGAACTGGTGCACAATAGGTAACCGCCAAAGTCCTGGCTAAGGCTCTAACGTTACAACAACATCATAGGAATGTTGCAGCAATGATTGCCATTGTAGCTTCTTTGGACCCTTTGGCTGATTAATGAACAGATGAGTCTGTTTTCACTACTGGTCCTACACTAATCTTTTGCTGAGAAATCTTTTCGTGGTTCAGAAACTTTGTTGGTGTTTTATGATGCCATCAGTTACACTCTTTGAGTGAAATACTAAACTAGAATTCCTATGATCTTCAATTCTCACATGTAAAACTGTGAACTCCCTCAATTTTTTGGTAAAAGTTAAAAACAGTACACACTCTGATTTTGAGGCATCTGCCCGGTTCTTGACCAGAAACTCCTCTCCCCACACAACTCCCTGCTTTTGTTGGTTTACAGGGAACTAGAGATGTACCAGTCTGCTTTTTTTGCTATGCTAATCCATTCAATATTTGTATCTGCTGATTTCAAGTCCCTATATGATCTTATCATAAATATTTAAATATGCTTACACATACGGTAAGCATCAGTGCACTTCTCATAATTCCACAGTATTCTTCCTTATGTCTCTGCAAGTGCCTAATTAGATTTATTGTATTGAATGACACGGTTGCTACCTGCTATCGAAAGGATGCTTCTGATGCATCTGTTGGGCTATTTTTCGTTTCCAATTTAAAGCCTTTCCACATGGCTGACATCTCGATAGTTTGTAGTTTTAAGTCAGGTGCCTCAGGCTTACTGCAGTGTAACGGAACCTAAAAATGTGGCGGGAAATAGGAATGGGTCGGGTTTCGGATCGGCCGCTGTTGAGCTTGAGTCATGGCGTGTTGTGCTGATCTACCCCACTCACCGTGTCCCCAGGTCACAGAGGCTGCAGTTCGATGTGTCATCACCCAATGGGATCCTGCTCTTCCGGGAAACCAGCAAGATGATCACCACATACGGTAGGCTCGGCCGGCACCTCCCTCTGCGTCCTTGACCCGCTGTCTTCTGCTTGACCCTAAATGGGAAAAGCATTTTTACCTAGAGGGTTCTGAGGAACAAAGTGTTTTTATAGAAATGTGTACGTGTCTTGGATAGAAATCTTTTCAAACATAAACGAATAAAGGTGGAATAAGTTTATGCGTCTTTCCCGGTTCCTTGTTAAAGCCTTCATACTGTCGCAGTCTTCTGTTCAAGCCGGTGAAATGGCTTACGTGGGAATGGTAAGCTAACGCCTCCTCGGGCTGCAGTTTCCAAGGCTACTCAGAGCGGCCACAAGCGATCCCTTTGTCTTCCTGCGTTGAGTAATTTATTTCCTCCCTCCACAGGAAACCGTATCCTTACACTAGGGGAGGTGCCGAAGGATCAGGTATACGCGCTCAAGTTGAAAGGGATCTCCATCTGCTTCTCCATGCTCAAGGCAGTGCTGAGCGGCAACTACGTCAATTTCGGAGTCTTTCGGCTATACGGGGACGACGCGCTCGACAATGCCCTGCAGACTTTCATCAAACTGCTGCTCTCCATACCACACAGTGACCTGCTGGTGAGTGGGTGTGGCTACATGTGGGTGTGTCTGATAGTGGGTGTGGCTGTCTGACAGTGGGCGTTGTCTTGCTTGAGATGGGCATGGTTACTTCTGCATAAGTCTGATTGCTTCTGCATAATGAATTAGCAGTGAATATCGTATGTATATGCGGTTCCAATACTACTTCCGTTACAGAACCTTTTGGTCTCCTCCCACATGGGGTTGTAGTTTAACAGAGGGTCTATTCTGTGTTCCCTTCCACAGGACTACCCAAAGCTCAGTCAGTCCTATTACTCTTTATTGGAGGTTCTGACGCAGGATCACATGAACTTCATTGCCAGTCTTGAGCCCCATGTCATCATGTACATCCTGTCCTCCATCTCAGAGGGACTGACAGCCCTTGGTAAGAGATCTGCCGCTGTAGGTCTCCTGCATCCAAGAGAGAGCCTGCTAACTGTCTTGAATGTTCTCACTGAGAAAAGGGAGGAAATATTGCCTCGTCATCTTTTGGCCAGACTTTGTAGCCATGGGGGTGAGGCTAGCTTATCTTTGGCTTATCGTATTTGCTGTCATTCATGTCACTGAACCTCCCTCCCTTCCCCAGACACCATGGTGTGTACCGGATGCTGCTCCAGCCTGGACCATATAGTCACGTACCTGTTCAAGCAGCTGTCACGGAGCACCAAGAAGAGGCCCGCCCCCATGACACAAGAGAGCGACCGCTTCCTGCACATCATGCAGCAGCATCCTGAGATGATCCAGCAGGTGGCTGCAGAACCTCTTTAGCGACTTATATTTACGAACAAGAGCATATGAGTCTAGAAACTGTTCAGTTTGCCCCATAACACTAGCAGGCGGAAAATAGCCAAATTTAAAAAAAAAAAAAACGTAATGGTGTGATGTCTGTAACCATTTTTTCCGTTTGACAGGAAATCTCACTTAAGAACATCTGTTTCTTTCAGATGCTGTCAACCGTACTAAACATTATCATTTTTGAAGACTGTCGGAATCAGTGGTCGATGTCCAGACCTTTGCTTGGCTTGATCTTGCTAAACGAGAAGGTAATTGCATTGCTTGAGGAAAAGTCTTGCCTCTCGCCCCAACACCCAACCACGCCTCCAACACGATAACATCAGCACCTTGTAACGCACCCTTCTCTTCCCTCTGTTTCTGTTCACCGTCCTCTGCAGTTCCTCGTTTTGCTC
>JAODKE010000027.1:323542-347319 GCA_026779605.1 Mormyrus hasselquistii | reverse complement strand
GCGTTATGTTGGCATGCTTCCAATCAGAAGGTACCACACCTTCAGATAAGGATTTTTGAAACAGTAAAGTTAAGGGTTGGCAAATAATATCCCTCATCTCTCTTAATACTATAGGTAAGATGCCATCAGGGCCCTGTGATTTATTTATTTTGAACTTAGCTAGGCTTTGCAAAACATCAGCTTCAGTTACAGTATATCTATATTAGATATAGACAATGCTGGATTAGTAATAAGAACTGGTAAGGTAACTAGTGTCCTCAACAGTCAATACCCATGCAAAACTATCATTGAACTCAATTACTATATCAATGTCATTTTCAATTATAAGACTCTTACTATCCTGCAGATTAGTAATTTCAGCCTGAATGGATAGATGTATGATTAAATATGTATATAGTATTACAGATATACTGTAAATGTATCAAAAGCCAAAGCAATTTTACACTAGGAAGATAATATGACAAAACAGCTGAAACTGATGCCAGTTGAGCATAGACCCGTTCTACCCACTCTGTGTTTCAGCCAGTAGATTTAGTAATCGGTCATTGTTTGACATGCTACACCATTCAGACGGCTTCCCTGAGCTTTTATTACCATCAGGAAAAAGGTCACTTAGACATTTAGTGTTTTGCTGGAGAGAGTGGGGGGGAGGTTTGCAGTGCATTGTGGGAAGCCGGCCATATTGATTCACTGTACATCTGCTCATCTGTCCTGGGCAGAGAGATCTCATCGCTCATCAAAACAAAAATCCGGACACGTGCCTCTTCCCATCTCCTTTGGTTCCTCTGGTACCCATCGGCTTTTTAATAATTAATTATGGTCAAAGGAGGAAATGGCCAGAGATGATATACAAGTACAGGAGCCTGTCCTTAAAAGGCCCCGTCAAAGCACGGCCTTGTACACGTGCCCTTGGGAAATGGTGGCCTCTTGTGCACAAGTCCAGAACTATTTATTTACTTAAAAAAAATCTAAAAAGTATCCTCAATTTGCAAGAATCCATACAATTAATGAATAAAAAAAACATCAATGAATCAATCAATGAATTAATCAATCAATCAGTACGGATTTTGGCAGGCAAAGATCCGTTTTAGATTTGGGGTCTTATTGACAGCTGAGGCCCGGTTAGCCGCTAATGAGAAAGGCTTACAGCCTGATGGTAAAACCAGACCCCCCAGCAGTGGGTGACTGACAGCTATTTGTTCGGCACTCGCTGCTTGCTGGTTTTTCACACAGCACTTCAGGTTAGGCTTCTTCCTTGGTGTAGTATGTGACCCTGCTAATGTTATCCCCCTCCCCCCAATGTCAGCATGTATCTGCATGCAAGGAGTCCAAGGAGTGGGTGGAGGAGGGATCTCCAGGGGGCTCATTGGCGGGATCTACAACCCAGATCCGCAAAGTAAGCGCCACCAAAGCCCCCCCGCAGCATTTCCACAGGCCAGGTAAACTCCGCCCACTTGTTGTGACATCAGCATTAGAGTCAGAGTTCAGCTGGTGCTCATCAGCCCTCACCTGGCACTTAATGCCTGCTGTTACGGTGGCCCTGCATTTTGATTCATGCTCTGCCTCTCTCTTCTCTCCCTGTCTTGTTCTTTTCAGATAACGGTACAAACTTATACAAGAAGCCCCCTATTTACAAGCATGGTAAAGGCTTTTTTTCTGTGATTTTTAGACTAGCTGACAAATTAGATTCATGAATATGATAATAAATATGTGCGTCCGCACATTGAAGCCCCCTCACCCTGCAGATGTTTCTGCTGCAGCCGCACACGGCAAGCACATGGAGGATATCATCATAGAGTCGTCCAAGTTCCCTGCTGCCCAGCCACCTGACCCCAACCAGCCCTCCAAGATCGAGACGGAATACTGGCCCTGCCCCCCCTCACTGGCTGCTATCGGTACATACAGTCTGGAGGGGGGTTACTGGAACAGCCCATGCAAGCTGCTAAGGGGCAGAGGGAGTAGTTAAGAGGAACGGCAGGCTGGGCATGGCTCCCTCATCCAGGCTTGTTTCTCCTTTGCCACAGAGACGGAGTGGAGAAGAAAGAAGGCTGTGGAAGGCACAACTGAGGAGGAGGAAGATGAGGACAACCCGATGGAGATGGAAAGGAGGAAGAAGCAAGAAGAGGAGCTTAGCAAGGTAAGATAGGTTAGCATTAGCCTGGATGGCTGGTGGGTGTGATTGTTCTTCTCTGTCACTGGCGGCAGTGATTGAGGTGCTAAATCCCAGACCACCGCGGGTTTCCACAGGACCAAAGCCATCTTGACACATCGATCGTCTGTAGGAAGCTGGGCCATTTGCACCCTGGTGCGCTGACATACATGCGACATGTCTTTCAGATCCAGTCCAACCTAGGAAGGCTGATCCTGAAGGAGGAAAAGGAGAAGGCGGGCCCCATCCGCAGAAAAACCCGCTCGCTGCCCGATCGGACACCTGCGGCAGTAGGTGAGCAGGCCAGCGAGCGCGTGAGTGTGTGTGCATGTGCGTGTTCATGTGTCTGAGGAGACTTGCTTTTCACTTCAGTATCCATCTCATCTTTTCCTAGTTTGGGATCATCAATTACTTGAACATCAGAGGGACGCCCCTTCGAGTAAAGCTTTACCTATCTGGAATGAGTGTTTCTATGCCTTGAGCAGAGAAACAGCCACAGGCACAGTAGCAACAGGATAGTCTTAGAGGAAAGATGCCACCCAACAGCAGGGCTAGAACCCTCCGGATAAACACACACAACATGTCCTCTGTGTGACTCTGTAGGCCTGACCATTGCACTCGTGAATGGAAGCTTGCCGGTTCCTGTCCTGTGATTACATCACTCTTGGACCCCCTAGCAAGGGTCCTGAGCACCTCCAGGGGTGCCGGATAAATTACTTATTCTGAGCTCCATCTCCAAGCTCTTGTGGCATATGATAAGAAACCTAAGGAATCCCTATGTATTCGTACAGTTGGCAAAGTGTCGTTACAATGAAACACAGAACCATCCGCATTGCAGCCCCCAGGCTGAGCTTCTGCATTAAGGTCAGTGCGTGAACAGAGATTTCAGACTGCTGCCCCCTTTGTAACGGATATTACCGGTTAGACATGGAGATAAGCTCACATCTTTGATCCTTCCGTATGGTGCTTGAAGAGGGCAAGGCCTCTGAAGACCTCTTGTGGTCAAACTCTGTCAGTGCACCTTTGTAATATTCACATTGTTTCTTACGAACTACTCATTTTGCACGTTCAGACAAAAACGTGCATATATAACATACTATCCAGATTAAAATATATTATCTAATCAACGATGTCTCATCTTGTAATTTAATATTTTATTTAAACAATAGGATTATATAAAGATTTGTCATGTAATTGTTTATATACAAATAGCTCATATGTTTCAGACAATATGACATTGCTTATTTGGTGGACAGTAGTACACTGATTGGTCAGAGGGTTTAGTTTTCTAAATAATCTTATGGTTTGTAATTCCCTTCTGTTCATCTTCTAACTGTGTATCCTACACAGGGTGATGGGGGGACTGGAACTTATCCCAGGCTGCCTGAAATTCCTGAATGTGTACATTTTTACAATTCCTTTAACATTACTCACTGCTTGTGTAATAAATGTATTTTGCCTTTGAGTAAGACTGTCCTACCATACTGATTCCATTTGTCATTGGCCTGTTGCTTGGCAACCAGGTCCCTCCTCACTCTCCGCCTACGGTTTATAAGACGAGGATGTACCGCGAGTGGACGTGCTGTTAGTCTAGATCCTGGCGAGACGCAATCGTGCTGCTTCCTCTCAGACACTATGAAGTCTGCCTCGCTTGCAACAAGGTCACTGTTTGGCAAGAGAAATGGGGCTGGATAGTGGAGGCAGCCAGGATTTGCATTAATCTGGTGTAATGCATAATGCATCTTGCAATAAATCAGGCAAGGGAGGGCTGATGAAGGGGGGCATTTACACCTGAGCAGCAATGTCTGCCTTCGTCTAGTCCAAGAGAGGGCTGTTAAGAAAATTGTCTGGAGAGAGTCACTGCTTTTAAACAATTGCACACACTGCTGTAAAACATGTTTATGAGAATAACATTTTCTCATAAGCACAGACACATTGATTGGGAGTTTAGCTGCAGCCATTGCTGTAGGCTCTTTTATTGCATTACTGGGTCTAATTTATCTTCGTGCTGTAAAGACACTCACATATGTGTAAGAATGAAAGGTAATTACAGGATCACACCCAGATACTGTACTGATATGGCTGCCGTTACAAGGCATTGTGGGCGGGGCCTGAGATTTCTGTCCTGAGTGTTAGTGTGGATAGGCTACCCCCATTCTCGCGACCTCTGACACCCCACTTTTGCATTCATTCACAGGACAGTCGTCCAGCTCTCTCAAGTGCTCCTCTCAGTCCACCTGCAGCCGAGGTGGTCTCACCCGGGTGGGTTCTACTGAGCTGTTGGGCCAGCAGGGGGCGCCACTGAGTTTGGGTCAATATTGTCTGAATCTGAATGCTGTCTTTAAAAATCATCCTATCACATCCTATCAAACCTGTAGAGCTGTAAAAAAAAAATTACATAAGAGCAAGTTGCATGAGGAATATTTAGCGGAGCACTGCTGTTTAAGTCCCAGAAGCCACATAGATGAATTAGATTCAAGAATATTATCTGTATGGAAGTGTTTTCTAATAAAATAAAATAAGAACAAAATCCACACACATACAACGTTGGCTAAAAGGTTCAGTTGGTTCAAATCTGACCTGAAACAGGACATTAGCTTGGCCTTTAGATCTAACAGCATGTTCCACTCTGCTTTCAGCTTCAGTCTGCTGAGTTTGCATCCTCTACTGGTGAAAAGGTGCAATCAGGTGGGATTTATTTAATTAATAAACATGAGTAGGTGTATCCAGACATCATGTGCGGCAATTGGATGGAGGAAATTACATTTCTGTCCATCTGTGACAGGTGTTTCAGGTTTGAATGACAAATGAACAACATCTTATAATGATAAGATGTTAGATTAGAATGCATGGTTGTAGGCCTGGGGTCAACACTGGGGGGCTGTAATTATAATACATATTGGAGGGGACATTGTGAGCATGTCTAAATATTTGGGGAGGGGATGTGTCCCCCCCCCCTAATATATATAAGAACATAAGAAATTTACAAACGAGAGGAGGCCATTGGGAACATCCGTAAAGGAACCCAGGGTTTTATTGTAATTACAGCCTTGTTGGATTGTCTTCTGCAACCACCATCCTGTTCACAAACCTGCCCAAGATGCGGATGCAGAAATTGAATGTCTTTATCTAAATCAGTGTTTCTTTGAGGACCCACAGACAGTCCGTGTTTTTGCTCCCTTCCATCTCCTTGCATTTTTTGCTCTCTCTGGTAGCTGCGAGAGAACAAAGACATGGAGTGTCTGTGGGTGCCCAAGGACCAGATTGGGAAACACCGATTCACAATCAGATTTCATTTTTTGTGTGGCATTGATACTGAACCTGCTCACCAGTGTCCTCTTTTCTTGCCCCACAGGTGTACAGGTAAGGGATCAGTGCATATTAACATATTATCTACCTGCTGATAAGTGGAGTCCTTTAGTAAAGCCGAACCATAGTGCTGATGGATTCTGCTTGAGAATCATCTATTAGGTTTCGTCATAGTATAGTGTGACCTGAATGTTGGTTGCTGCGACCACACATGTAGGTCTAATACATATTGTGATTATATGTGATGTGGTTAAACCTTGCACATCATCAACTATTGAGGTCATACTATTGAAAATGATGAGGTAGATAAAAATGAGGCATAAAGTCAGACTGACACTGATAACACCGCTGTAGCATCAGCAGGCTTGTGTGCCTTTTGCTCACTCCTGTTTCTGGCCCTGGGCGTCTGTAGAATGGAGAGTCTCAGAGGGGCAGGATGGACAGAGGAAACTCTCTGCCCAGCATACTGGAACAGAAGGTGAGAACAGAGCGTTTGCAGACCAGTGGGTGGCGGAGTGTTTAAGGTACCAGTCAAGGTGTGTGTGAAGATGCATCAGTTAGCAGTGGGAAGAATGTAGACTAAGCTGAAAAGTGGTTTTGATGGGTTCTGAGCTTGTAGTTTCGTACATGATTGTTTTTAGTAGCCAAGCAGAGAACATCTTGTGTTGTTGTGATTTTATCATATTAGATTACAGAGATATATATATGGTGAAGAACATTTCATCAAACTGCAGTAAAATCCAATTTGCTCTCTACAGATCTATCCTTATGAAATGCTGGTTGTGACCAACAGGGGGCGCAATAAGCTCCCACCTGGGGTTGACAGGACAAGACTGGAGGTAGTTTCTCTTCTACAAAGTGACAAAGGCCGTTCTTAGCATGTATATGATTTTCTGTGTGTGTAATTAGGCTTATTGTTCCGATTTTTAGTCATGCTTGAAAATGTTAAAATCAGTGTAATACCACAATGTGACATTTATTGGAAACTTTATTAAAATTAAACCTGCATGGCTTAACATCAAAGCTGCATTTGTCTGGAGACAGCAAATGTGCACCGATCGCTTGTCTTCCCCAGAGACATCTGGCTCCTGAAGAGTTTGAGCAGCTGTTTGGAATGTGCATTGAGGAATTCGACCGGCTGTCACTCTGGAGACGGAACGACCTCAAGAAAAGAGTGTCACTCTTTTGACTGAAGTGGAGGCCTTGCTCCGAATAAGCACCTCCAACTCTTTCATGGGGTGGGGGGGGTGGTCAAACAAATTTAAAACCCAATGCAAAATCAGGAAAAGGACAAGACATCTTGGGTGGCACTGCCCTATTCAACAAGTCATAACACATTAATAACTAAAGATGGGTTCGTAAAAGGCATTTATATAGAAAACAACCATATTCAGTCGTATTGAAGGTCAACGCCACTGTATCTTGTTTCTCGTCTGTGTAACTGCAGCTGCCAGGCGTATGGGAATAATAGGTCCTTGTCGTGCTGAGAGCGCTTTACGTCTGTCCAGCCCTCCCTGGCAGAGCATGTAGGAGTAATGAAAGGTGAGGGGACCAGCCAAGAAGCCTCGATTTAAAGGTTTCACAAACCAACCACAATGCTTGGTCCACAGCCAGTGCGTCTCATTCGGGGTAATACCACTGTAAGGGGATGGGCGATGAAAACGCTGGACCTCGCCTTTAAAATATCTAGCTTAGCGACTCTGTGTTAGTGCATCGGCTGAAACGTATAAAGCACTATACTATAGTTCTGTTGTTAACACCTGAAATCTCAGCGCAGTCACACGCGTCTTTACCTTTAACAACTTCAAGCAGGTGGATTCATATCTTGGTGGAATACTTTCTGTTTGTTCATCTGATTTTGATGTGTATTTACATCTAAAAAATAGACTAAAAAAAGTTTATTTAAAATAACATCATTTAACATTGATCGATTATTAAACTTGTTTTTGACGTGAAGTGATGTCCCTGTGTTTTTTTCCCCCGGCTTCCCAATACTTGAGATTCTTAACAGTTAAAGAGACCATTACTCCAATTAGCAAATGCAATATATGCAGCGTTCAAGGCAGCAACATACTATTCTTCGAAGGCTGAAATTCCAGCTGAAAAGCCCACGTATTTTACTTAAATCGACAGTCGACTTGAAAAATAAGTCATTGCAGTAAAGCTCCTCTGAAATATACTGTAAATGTATCAGAAATGCACACAAAAATACATTTCACCCTATTTTTCTCATATATGCATATACAGAAATCTGTTCTATATGTGGCGCGTGTATTTCGAGCAATGTGCAAGTATTTAAAATGTTACACTTAGTAATTTCGCTGCAAGAGCGCCAGGGAGGAAGGAGGGAGAGAGGTAGTTGTGTGTGTGTGTGTGTGTGTGTGTGATAGAGAGAGAGAGAGAGAGTTCCTGGAGTATTTCGGAGTAATTACGGTGCCCTGACGCCCGGTTCATTCAGAAAGTGGAAAGTCTGCGGATACAGAGACGGCATTTGTACTTTCAGACATGACATATGAAGCGATACAGTCAGCGCGCTTATAGACCACCGAGCGCCACTGGAAATGGACAAACCGGAAGGTATGTCCCATCCCATTTCGGTCTATTTCAAATACAGTATTTACTTGCTACAGTTGTTACTTGCGGTTTTAGATGCTTAATAGGCAAAACACAACACTCATGTTAAAAAAGTAACTGAACATGAGGCTACTCTTGTGTGAATAACGGCACAGTCTCTGTGCTTTGCGAATTATTCACACACAAATAAAACGGTGTAGTGGTTACTTGAGTTACAGTTAGCACACCCTTTGTTTATATGCACTCATTTACAGAAAGTTATAGTGTCTGCCGAACTTTTTTAGAGTATCCGTTAGTCATTAAAATTTCATTTGTAAATTACAGTTGCATAAATGTGAATCATTAAACTAGATTGGTGAAGAGTGTAATTTATTCTAAGTGCCTGAACTGCCTGTAAGCATTCAACAATCACCAATAAGATTTAGGACCCCCTCGCTTTAATTTAGTAATTCATTAGCCTATTACTATCCGGGCAATAATTAATTCATAACTTGGACAAGTAAGTTGTTTACCTGTTAATTTTATTAACATTGGGCTTTTAGTATGGTACCAAAAACACAGCAACGGATTACCGACCTAACTGTGTAACGGTATAAATTTAATATTTAAGCCTAAATATAACGACTCGTAAATTATGACTCCACACTAAAAAAGCTCTGAGTAGCTACGACTATCGTGACACCTATAAAATATATATATATATATATATATATATATATATATATATATATATTGCATTAACTCAGTGATAAAATTATTCCTGCAAGCAGAAGATAACGTGTAAACTGGCGTTTATTATTATGAATGGGGTGTTAGATCTCCTGGCAGTTGGGATAGGCCTACGTTCACTCCTTCCACACTGCCACACTTATAGGTCTGTATCAGTGTGAAAGTTTTTTTTTCCTGGCTTGGAAATATATCAGTCGATTTAAACGGGGTCTGGACGGTGTAATAGCACAGCTATATTTGCACATCGGCGGCAAATGGAGCAGTATAGAGTCAAACTAAGTAAAACAAAAGCAAGACATGCAGCACCTAGCAAAGGAGTCGGTTCTATCCTCGATGATTTCGGTCAGTGATAATTCGGAGCTCCGCTCTCATTTTCCGTGTTTGTCTAAGTCACCTCAGTCAGACCCCGCCCATTCTCCTTACTTACGTGGGATGGACAGGTAAACACCAAACTACGTCTGTCTGTTAGTAACCCACCCTGAAGTATGGCAGCAATAAGTGTGACACTCTGTGTTACTTATTCGCTTTATATAGGGATGCTTTGCAGCCCGATGAAATAGCCAGATGAAAATAATTTATCCATCTTCTATCTGCTTATGCTGGTCAAGGTTACGGGGAGATGAAAATAATGGCAATTAAAATCTATTCTAAAATAGGATTTAGTTACTCAAAACATGTCTCAAATCAGCCCTAAAAATCTGTTTCTATAAATGATGGCAGATATCATTAATATTGCTCTTAGTGCATTTGATAGTTTAAGCTTGACCCACATCCTGAGAGGGAGCTGAAATCAGACCTTTTAACTCCTAACTCCCTGTGACTCACCAAGTAAAAGTGCTGCTCATCACTATTTCAGCTTTCATCAGTGCACCAACTGGCAGGCTTTTAAAAGAATTTCCGACCCAGAGAGACATGCCCTAACAGTGGGGCGCTTCCCAAATCACTGAGTTCTGTGGCCCCTTGTAGGATTATGATGCTCAAAAACAGATCCCTGGTCAGTCTCGGGTCCTGAGTAGGCAGGTCCCAAACCATGGAGACCACCGATTACCACTGACAGTTCGAAAGTCTTTTTCACTATACACTGAGTCCATGATATTAGTTTAGTCATCCATCGAGGACCATTAGTTACAAGTACCATTCAGGGAATTAAATTCCGTGAAATTTCTTTATTGAATATCCAGTTTTTTACAAAGTAGTTTACAGTCTAAAGCCAGCATGCGTTTTCTATTCAGATGTGAGAAATTATGCAACAGGCCTGCTTCATAACTGCGAAAATGTTCCCAGCATAATTGATGGTAGGTTCTGTAATTAGCCTGCTCACAGCTGTATGCCGACCCCAAGCCTCTTTTATAAAGTAAAGGAGAGTAATACTTGGGGGTCAGCAGGGTCTCTCACGTCATTTGTCATCAGATATTTTCAGAAAACAAACAACTGTTAGGTTTTACGAAAAAACAAAAACTAAAAGGAGGCCCTAAACAAACAAAGCCAGCAGAAAACCCAATTACCCCCCCCCCCCCACCCAAAACCATGTGCCCGGATGGACGGCTTTCTCCGGAATTTTGGCAGGCTGTGATTGGTCGGTATTTGCTTAGGTCACCACTCTAGGTATAAAGATGCCATCAGTTTATTTTCTGCTTGGAATGGGGTAAACTCAGAAGCTCTGCGGTCTGTAATATTCTACAGCTCTCTATTTTTTTCCACCAACAAGCCATGGAACAAGTTCAAAAAACACTGAAAAGTGCAAACTTTTATATGCCTAGTAAGGTGTCTACGGCTTGGGGGGGGGGTGAGTTTCAGAGGCTTTTGCTGTGGGGTCAAGAATGAAAAGGGAGTGGACAAAAAAATGGCGGGTGGAGCCACGGTCAGTGGAGCTGAGGCTTTTGTGGACGGAGTAGTTAGTCCCTGATAGCAGCATTAGCTGCAGACAAAGTCAGTGCCCAAAGGGACACTGGGATGCTGCTGACGGGTGTAGCTTTCACGCGATGCCAAGACGCCTCACACTCGCTTGGTAACAACAACTGACGTCTGGCATGCCGACAGTTGCTATAGCCACAGCCGAACAACTGGGGCAGTATAGCGTTGGGGAAAGGTCGGAGGTCAGGGGGGCGGCAATCTTAACATCTTCCACAGCATATGGGTTGCTAAGAGGCACAGTACAGCTTCAGTACAAAAACATGTATACTGTATGAATGAGTGACAAGGTAAAGCTATTTTACTGCTGTGAAAATATCTAAAACTAAATGTTTTTATTAATTTTTGTAATTTCTGAAATAGTTCCTTAGAGTACAGGTTCCAGGTAATAATTCTGAATCCCAGCTGGTTATTCCTCTTCCTGCTAATATTCCGTTTTACATTTTTTGTCAGTGGGAACACTCAGCTTGCTTTCCATCACGCCGCCCAATAAAAACTCAGCTTCTGGGTTCACTTCTAACTGGGATCAGAACAATAACATTCCCTCAGGCCCGGTTGTCCAAACTTTGGCCTGGCCGTCTGCCTGGAGTGTGCGCGCCATCAGCCTTGCGGGCACCGTGCTCTGCGAGGCTTTCTCTGTCTTTCGTGTGGGCCATCTGCTGCAAAGTTCTTCCTCTGTCTCTAGCCACACAGCATCTGCTCGACTTTCTGATGGTTTGAGATGTTTTGATGTTGTGCTGAAGGCCTCTGTCTGTATTGACATGGAGTCTAGGATCATGTTTGCCATTGATCATGACCAAAGTGACTGTCAGACTGTAGGTTTTTGGAAATGCTAAATCCATCCTCTACTCACATTGCTGAGGATTTGACTCTGGTTCTCTTAGCATCATAATGTACATTGCAGAAATGCCCATAATCTTATCTGATCCCTCTTTCTCAAGTGCTGAACCAGCTCATCTTGGACCTCCGGGCCTTCCTGCTGGTTCTGGACAAAGAGACTCTCACTCCCTTCGCTCAGGAACAAAAGAGATCTATCTCTGATCTCCTGATCCTATTGGAAGACTCACCAAGTATGTGGTTTTAGGGAGAAAAGTGTGAAAGATCTGGTATTACAGAAAATGCAAATTTCTACGTCAAGGACAATAACCCTGTAACCAGATAAAATGGACACACAATGATTCTTGATTTCACACAATGATTCTTGATCTTGTTTGTATTTTTTTTACCAGTGGAGGATGCCGAGTACATGATCATGACTTGTCCCTCAGGGGATTCAACCAGCCAGATGAAGATAAATGGAACAGCAGACACGGGTATGTTTCCATGGCATGTTGCTGGGTTACATTGTCTGTCCTGTCCTGGTGGTTCTGTTATATGGCTGCACTGCATGGCTCAGGGTAATTGGTGGTCATTATGCAGCATCCGCGCTGGTCTTTCGCTTGCAGATGGCGTGCTCTCGCCTGTGGCAGGACTCAGTCAGGCTGAAGAAACCTCTTGTTCGTTTTCTCCTGAGCGGCTGCTGGGAGGGGTGAGTCCTCGGGCGAGCACATGCATGGTCACACACATGAGTGCGTAGGGTGCATGTGCACCCAGCCATAAAGAACGACTTCAGAAACTTTCCGAATGTTTCCAGCTGAATGTTATTATTTCAGGTTTTTTTCCGTGAAATTTCTGCGCCTAAATAGCATGGTTAACAAATCACTTATGACATCAGTCTCTGCCTCGACAACTTCGGCAGAATTCATTATGATCACCACAAATCTCTGATTGGTCATATAAAATACACTGTCATCAATGCTGTGGTGGTATCTTGGTGCTATACGGTACCATGTAATTGTGTATACACTCTTCTATGACTGATACGCATTTTTGACAATTTTTATATGGGTATACAGTCATTTTTTATAGGTAGGTATATCTTAAATACCTGTGCATACCTACCACAGTATCCACTACTGATTGTCATAAGTCCTTCTACAGAATACCCAGAATACACTGTGGTGTTCCCACCCACCACATAACCCAATTTGATTGGTCAGTTTTACTGCCACTCTGCACTGTACTATTCCGCATTGAAATTGTACTGGGCTCATAGAATCCCCTAGGCTGAGTGAGATCACCATGTCATCAAAAGAAGGAGGTGCCACGTTTAGTCAAACAAGTCATGTAAAAAATGTAAGAAGAATACCCTGAAGGCCCGGGCGGAGCACTACTGTCAAAAAGCAATAGTTTATCCCAGCCGCAAGGAGACAGTGCAACATAAGTGAGCATTTGCAAGGTTATGACACCCATTTGTACTTTAGGTAGAAATATGAAGGAAGAGATAGTCCATCATGTTCCATCGTACTTAGCAGATGCTTTTATCCCAAAGCAGCACATTCTTGGGGGAGAAAGCAGGGTTAGACAGTCTCTGGGCAACTGGGGATTAAGAGCCTCACTGGTGACATCAGTTTGCTGACCGTGGATTTGAACTGGCCATCCGGTCACAAACACAGCGTCCTAACCCACAGTTCCCCCATCCCACTAGCACAGTCTGACAGCCGTGATCCTTTCGCTGCCAAACCCTACAGTACTGTGAGTCAATCACTGGTCTGTTTTGCTTTATATTCTTGCCTGAGTGGTCTACGCATGCTAACAGAATCCAGTTAATAGCATCTCACAGAGTTCCAAAATAATGATTGGGTTTCTTCCGAGAAAAACACTTACAGGAACACATAAGCCATTATGAAACCCTGACAAAACAGCCGGGCATATGACTGAAGTGTTTCTTTGGTAAACAGCTGGTTTTACAGACTATTTGCTTTTCCTCATGTTGATGCACAGGAACAGAGGTCTTGATGATCTCTTTTCGAATATTCCTCTATGAGGCAAAGCTGCACAGGAGACTAGCGCCACCAACAGGAAGTTGTAAAACATTATAAATTTCTGTATTTTTGGTAGCTTCTGTATGAGCAGGTACACAGGTGTCATTTAGCTATACTACCCCATTATATTAATATGTCATTCATTCATTTTCCAACCTACTTTATCCTATTGAGTCACAGGGGGTCCAGAAGCTATCCAAGTTTGAGGCAGGGAACAACCCTGGACAGGCATCACAGAGCACTAGAGGAAACCCCACCACAACACAGGAAGAACATGCAAACTCCACACACATGTAACCCAGGCAGCGATTCAAACCCAGGTCCCAGAGGTGCGAGGCAACAGTGCTAACCACTGCACCACCATGTCGCCCTATATTAACATGTGGTAATCTGAATTAATTTAAAATATTTTCCCATGCACCCATTCACAATCTATGCGTGTGGCTTTTTTTGGTGGGAGGTGTCATGAAGCCTTCAAGTTCTTAATGGATGTGGCCTGGGGAGGGCAGAGTTATAGCCATACAGACTCTTTCTGAGGGTAGGCACAAATCGATGGAGGTGACCTCGGCTAAGAGTTTCCTGGCGTGATTGTCTTGTCCTGCTCTTCAGCCTGGCCCAAACGCTGCTAGTGGAACACTATCGGAACATTAATAAAACAGTATCACACTACCCACCACTGCTTAGTGTGGTTCCTGAGAAGCACAGAATCATCTCTGGCCCTGGACTGGGACAGAGGCAGTAACTCCCAGCAAGCTTTTTCCCATCCCATCTCTGCCATCGGGTGCCTGACCACTGGAAAATATTTCCAGTATACCCAGCAAAAAATTCTTCTGTGGGACTTTGAGACTCCACTCTGGCTGCTCGTTAGACCAAGTTTTGTTGGCATTTCTGCCTGTCACACATCAGAAGTTACGTTTATTTGTTTAATATTACATCAGAATGTCTTCCCATTTCTACTAAAGGAATGCAGTGTTTAACCATGAAAAAGCACATCAAGAATTAAGAATGTCGGTAACACATTACTTGAGAAGGCACAAATAAATTTATTGATTAACCAGAAAGTAATTGTCGCCATGTTCAATCATCATTAATCAGTCATAAGGGTTCATGTATTTCATGCAATTATTATATTTGCTGATGATTTATAATTGAGTTACTAAGATACTCATGTCCCCACAAGTAAAGTGTTAACAAAATGTCTTTCAAGTCTGCTTAGTTAATTAAAGTTAGTTACTGAATTCACTGCAAAATCGTTTATGTTGCACATTAGCATTTATTTTAGTTCTCTTGAAAGGTTTCGGAGCACTGAAACCCGTGTGGAGACGAGGGTGCAGACATGTGCCTCTCGAGGGGTGAGGTTTATTGAGGGAAAAAAGGGGGGAAATATACACAAAAAGGATGAGTCAGGAGGCAGGAGTCCCTTCAGAGCAGCCTTCGTCCAGTATTCTCAGGCCGAGTCAGCGGGCACCAGAAGCTCGCCCTTCCTGTCTCTGTCACCGGTTTCCTAGCATGGGTTTAAGCTTTTCTAAAGACAGACTGAACTGCCCCCTAGTTGGGGCACTGGGTACTAGTTGTCGGTGCTCCTTGTGGCCAATGACGAGGAAACCATGGTTACCGTCAGCCTATGGTGCTGATCGCCTCCTGCCGGTACACGGAGTATCCACTGGAGGACCAGTTATAAATATCGTGAGTTTCTGAAGGCTTAGAATTGCTGTTTATTTACAAAGTCAGGTGTAGTCTATTCATTCCATCGTGTAGATCTTAGTTATTGGAGTGGTTTTGTTTACAGTATGTGGTGCCATTGTAGTGGTCCACAAAATAATGAATGACCATTTGGCTATATCTCTGTGGTTGAGTAATTAAAATCCCCAAACTCCACATTACAGTCACAAGTTTAGCTGAATAAAATTCATTTAAAATTATAATATCTATCACAGATGATGCAATACTACTATGTCACTCTAAGGTTATGAAGGATGCATTGCCCGCAGTTGCATGATGCTGAAGGTCACGGGAAAGAGCAAAGGAAATGGGGGGGTGGGGGGGTAACAGGAAGAATATCAAACCCATGACAGGAAACCCCCCCTCAGCCCACTTTCTTTAGAAAAACTGTCCCACGCTGTCCAAGCTTTTATGAACACTCTCAGAAGCTTTCTAGGAGTAGAGAAATCTATTAATTATTTATTTTCAGTGTTTGATTTGCTATTTTTGTATTTTTATTTTAATGTGATCTATCTGATGAAATATTGTGTATGTTTGTGTGTATGTGTCTTTGTGTGTGCATTCGTGTGTGTACGTGCACGTGCTCTGCGGTGGACTGATATCCCGGGGTACTCCTGTGCTGCCTGGGGTAGACCACAGGCCTCCTACCAGTGTTGTGCTGGATGAGTTTGTTTGTGTATAGCTGTTTCACTGCAAATTTCTGAAATAATTATATTCTCCCACTTCACTGCTTCAGAACCCAGATCCAGTGGAGCCATCTCTGTTCCATATCAGCTTGGAAAGACTCTGCCATGAGGAGACAGAGCTGGTTGTCCCTGTCACTGGCATGACAGGTATGTATTATGAGGTCACCCGAATCTCCATGCCTACCATTTGTAATATAGTGTGTATATTAGCTTGTTTAGTGCAGTGATGGTTTGGTAAAATGGTTTTACCTTGTTTTCTCTTTAGTTCTCGTATTGTGAATTTCTGAATGCTTCAAACTTTCCGTCATCTAGCTCAGCACATTTCTTTGCTCAGTAATTTTCCTTTCTTTTGGGGTTTGTGGGGAACATTGAGTGCCTTTTAAAGTGTGTGTGTGTGTGTGTGTGTGTGTCTGTGTCTGTGTGTGGATTATGTTTATATTACGTCGTGGGGACCCCACAAAGATCTGTGAATGTGATCAAAAAACTAAAATACCAAAAGTCTCGTATTTTGTTTGGTTACTTATGAGTAAAGTCAGGGCTGGGTAGGGTTTATGTCATCATTTTGGGATTAGAGTTCCCCATAGAAATGAATGGAGAGTCCCCACAAAGATATAATTACAAACCTGTGTGTGTGTCTGTGTGTGGGTGTGTGTGTGTATGCAAGTAAGCATGCAACCCTGTTCTCCCCACAGTTGAGGTAGATTCCAGTGGCAGTCTGCATGAGTCATACGAGGGAGAGAAAGATGATGATGAGGAGGACTCAGTGACGGACCGGGCCCACTATCTGAAATGGACCACCTCACTGCCCTGCGTCCATCCTGTTTTGGAGGCCCGCCTCTATGGCTTTCTATGGAGGAGGCGCTGGCTAGGCCAGTGGAGCAAACAGCTGTTCGTCATTCGCAGCCGCATTCTGCTGGTAACCCCTAGCACCTTCTACTCAAACCCAAACATAAATACAAAGCTTGGCACAGAACTACAGGGAGAACCCCCACCAATGTCTGTCCCCTCTCTCCCAGTGCTACAGGTGTATGAGGGACCTTCGACCTCTGCTGGAACTGAGTCTGGCAGGCTGCCGTGTGATCTGCAGGTCCAAGCCCAGAGGGAGGGTGCCACACCAGCTGAAGTTGCTGGCCAGCTCCCAAACCCTGGTCCTGGGCTTCCATAGCTGGCTGCAAGCCCAGGAGTGGCGGAAGGTTTGGAGGTGTTTACCATAACATTGCAGCAACATTTGATCAAAACCATAGACAGATAAATCATTTTGTGAGTAGATCTAACACCTCCACCCTGTGCCTCTAACCCCTCTCGCTGTGTCTAAATGCAACCCCTCCCCTTCCATGTAATTAAATGATAATGGATAGAGTACACATATCCATGATTAAATGTGCCCTATCCACATACCCTTGATTAAATGTATTTTACTTTTCCGCATTTCTTTGACTAAATTTGTCATTGCCCTCTTCGTGTACCCTTGATTAAATGAGAACTTACCCTCTCCATGGATCCATCTTTAAATGAGTCCTTGCCCTCTCCGCATACCCTTGATTAAATGAGTCCTTATCCTCTCCATGTATCCTTAATTAAATGAGTCCTTGCCTTCTCCACATACACTTGATTAATGAGTCCTTGCCCTCTCCATGTATCCTTAATTAAATGAGTCTTTGCTCTCTCCTTGTACCCTTGATTAAATGAGTCCTTGCCCTCTCCATGCATCCTTAATTAAATGAGTCTTTGCCCTCTCCTTGTACCCTTGATTAAATGAGTCCTTGCCCTCTCCATGTACCCTTGATTACATGAGTCTTTAGCCTCTCTATGTATCCTTGATTAATGAGTCCATGCTCTCTCCATGTATCCTTGATTAATGAGTCCTTGCCCTCTCCATGTATCCTTGATTACATGAGTCTTTACCCTCTCTATGTATCCTTGATTAATGAGTCCTTGCCCTCTCCATGTATCATTGATTACATGAGTCCTTACCTTCTCCATGTATCCTTGATTACATGAGTCCTTACCCTCTCCATGTATCCTTGATTACATGAGTCTTTACCCTCTCCATGTATCCTTGATTAATGAGTCCTTGCCCTCTCCATGTATCCTTGATTACATGAGTCCTTACCTTCTCCATGTATCCTTGATTACATGAGTCCTTACCCTCTGCATGTATCCTTGATTAATGAGTCCTTGCTCTCTCCATGTATCTTTGATTACATGAGTTCTTGCCCTCTCCATGTATCCTTGATTACATGAGTCTTTACCCTCTCTATGTATGCTTGATTAATGAGTCCTTGCCCTCTCCATGTATCCTTGATTACATGAGTCCTTACCTTCTCCATGTATCCTTGATTACATGAGTCCTTGCCCTCTCCATGTATCCTTGATTACATGAGTTCTTACCTTCTCCATGTATCCTTGATTACATGAGTCCTTACCCTCTCCATGTATCCTTGATTACACGAATCCTTGCCCTCTCCATGTATCCTTGATTACATGAGTCCTTGCCCTCTCCATGTATCCTTGATTAATGAGTCCTTGTCCTCTCCACATACCCTTGATTAAATGATACCTTGCCTTGTCCATCCATGTGTTGTTCCAGGTGATCGAGGAGGTGAGCAGCTCTGAACACAGCTTTTCTGTTTGGCAGCACACCAGCAGGGTAATGACGTCTGTTCCTTCATTAGGCTCCTTCTCAACTTTTTATTGGGTCTTGGGCTACTCAATCATCATCATTGTAACTGATTAATAAATCTTGAAATATATTAATATACAGTAAGATTTCAAGAGACCTGGCAAAACAGTCTGTTATATCCAAAGTCTGTTATATCCAGAGTTGCTGTATGCCCAGAATACAACAGGACACCATTTACTCATGCCACACCCCAGCAGACACACTTGTGGTATAGATTATTATATTGTACACGTAGTAATCCAACTTTACCTGAGCAGATGAGTGACCATTGATAATCCCGAATACATATCTGCACTGGATATCACCGGCATGCCACGCGCCTTGTAGGCGGAGCCTGCATGTCCGTTATAGCTAAACAAATCTACAGCTAAAAGTGGCCCTGGGGACCAAATTGTTTGTCCATTTTAAGGGAAATTCCGTTATATGTGAGTTCGCTATATCTGATGCTTTTTCTGCATGTTCTTAAAGGCGCACAGTCGGGACCAGCGGACCTGGTCCGTTATAGACGATATTCCGTTATAAGCGAGTCTGCTATAAAGGGATTTTACTGTATATTATTTTCTGATTGTTTGGTTCACCCTCACACCCTTCTATAGGCTTCTGTTTTTTTACATGTTTTACATGTTTTCCAGTCTGGGTTCTGTCCTTGTACAAATTCTTTTTAGAAAAAATACAGTAATAAAGTGTAGCCTATAAACATATAGTGTAGCCCATTTATAAATATTTATCTGCAAAGCTTTTATGATTTTGTAATTTTACCCATTTGAAGAAGGGATTTGCAAGTTACAGCAGTACAATCTGTTTCAGGACCTGTGTGTCTGTATGAAGCATGTACAGTAAAAGTATGCAAATTGTTGGCCTGCATTGAGAAAAACAGTGTCCATTTCACCACTAGCCCAGCATGATGGTGCTGTCCTCAGTCCATGTCTTGATTTTTAGCTTTCTGGCTGACATGTGATCCTGGGTGTATCCAAGACCGAGTTTATCATTGACCCTGAGTGTATCAATGACCCCGAGTGTCTCTATGCACCAACTCTTACAGATCAGGGCAGCACATCCCGACGATTCCTGCTCAGCAGAAACTGTCCCTAGTGCAAAGCCCACAGGTAAGCACAGAGATGCTGCTGAACTTTACATTACCACGGGACCAGCAGCAGAAATTCAATTAAAGGAGTGAGTCTCATGAATCTGTTTGGAAGGGGGTGACCTTACACTGAGACATGTTGAGTAAAACTGTATGTGTATGTGTGTGTCTCCCACAGCACCCCCTGGCTTCCTGAGTGTATTCATGCACTGTCAGTGGCAAACACTATGGTGCCGGATGGAGGCTGGGGCCCTGCGGATGTCCCGCGATGAGGCCAGTGAGGCAGGCCCATGGCACAGCCTCCCGTTGCGCGGTTGTGAGGTGCGACCCGGCCCAGACACCCCCCTCGCCCCCCGCATCACCGTAACCCGGTGTGGGGATCAGCTCGCTATCCTAGAGGTACGAATCCAGTGATTAAAACAGGTGTAACTGGTAAAGCATAAGAATGTAAATGAAGGATCCCTTCAGCTACTTGATTCCTGTTCACCTTCTGCATTATAAGGTTTGCTGCTGTTAAACCATTTCATCAGTAATTTCAGTTAAGGGAAGGAGTCTCATATTCATCTGAGCTTTACACAAAGCAATAGTATTTCAATATAGAGTGTGTAACTGATTTGGATTAAATAGCAAAGGGTCTGTACGCTGGACAGCAGCTTGA
This sequence comes from Mormyrus hasselquistii, assembly GCA_026779605.1. Classification (NCBI taxonomy): domain Eukaryota; kingdom Metazoa; phylum Chordata; class Actinopteri; order Osteoglossiformes; family Mormyridae; genus Mormyrus; species Mormyrus hasselquistii. The sequence goes on along the minus strand of JAODKE010000027.1, from coordinate 326,950 downwards.
TGGATAGCATTTAGCATTTGTACATTTTTCATATATCCCATCTTCTTCTCCTTCGAGGCCTACACACAGATATCTAGTGTCATGAATGATTCTTGGACTTTGGCTGCACAGTCATGCCATTCATCCAGTGCCCCTGGAGCATTTTGGAGGGTTAAGAGCGTTGCTCGAGTACCCAATGGAGATGGGACTATCTACTGAGCCTCAAACCTGCAGCCTTCTGATCACAGGCACAGGGCCCTAACCCACTGAGCCGCACTCACGAAAGTGCTGGGCTGTGACTGTGGGGGTCGACGCAGTAGTCAATGAGCCGACCACCTCTGTAAGAAAAGACAAGAACTGCGAGAAAGTGCTCCCACAGTCGCTGTAGCTGAGGACCTCTTTCCGTGTTTCCCTAGGCGAACAGTGAGGAGGACAGACAGCGGTGGCTTGTTCTCCTGCAGAAAGGAGCCGCTCGGTACAGACTGCCGCCCCACAATGCACTGAGGCAAGCTGCTGCGCCGCCACCTCCACCGACTAGTCACAACGGGCCATTTGGGCACACAGGCCACACCCCGACTTACTACAGCCGCCCCTGGGAACACATATGGCTGGGGGCCTTCTGACCCCATCTAACTCACAGCTGCAATGGGAGGAGGGACTTGGATCCAAGGACCCTGCTGGCTAATATCGACTCACACATCCTCTGTGCTCTTGCTGTCCCACAGAGGCCTGAGGAATCACACGCTTCCCAACCCCGACATGCACACTGCTGATTCCGTCCCTGAGTGGCATCACCCAAGCCCACCTCAGCTGGTCCACTGTAATGCGTCTGTGGTGCGTCCCGTCCTGGGAGAGAGGGATCTTGCAGTTCAAAGCCCTGTGTAATCACCAGCCACGTTCTGCTGCTTGCGCAGATGAAAAGCTGGCCTATTTTGTCTAGAAAAATAAGCAACCACAGTCTCATCTGTGTTAGGTCCAGCACTCAAGAAGTGTCGTCAAAAGAGAACCAGAGAACTGGAACCGGTACAGCAGTGCTGAAGATCTCTGCCAAGGTGAGGGGGGAGGAGCTCTTATTTTGAAATGAACTCCACGGTTGACACCACAAAACACCCCAGTAATTAGCAGTTAGTCATACTTTTTATTCATTAAACACAGCAGGGAGAAACATTTTCCATGAGCAAAACAGCTCCGATTCGGCTGGTGAAAAGCACTTCTGATGTTTAGCAAATGTTTTTAGCAAAAGCTTCCCTCCTGTACGATAGGCTTTCCTCATTAGTTTGAAATCTGTGCTTAATTTAATTAAACACGATAATGCCATCTGGGACTTGAATTGGGAATGCAGGGACCTGGATTACTGCTCTTTAACCATTATATGTTTTAATCTTTAGTAGCACATGTATTAGACTAAACTCAAGGTATAGGGTGCACACAAGAGGGGATATGCATGTTAAACTTTCTGCTTGAGGTTCCTGCTTTATTACTGCTCACATCTGTGGTGCTGTGATTTATAAGGCCAAGGTTGGGTTTCAGAACCCGGACGTTTTTTGCTCTGTGACACAGCACTTTCTGCTCGGCGACAGCTGCGGTCAGATTAGCCGCTGCCAGGTGTGGGGCAGCTGATGGTATCGTCTGCTTTCAGGCAGGAGGATGGTGACAGCCTCTGCGTGCAAGACTCATATGCACCACATTCCCGAGTCGAGGGACCTGCACCCCAAGGTCGGGTCCAAAATGAACCTGCTGACTGGAGGCAGACTGCCCAAGACCGCCTCCCTGAGGAAGTCGCAGACCATCTGCTCTGACAAGACCCAGGTACCACTCACACGAAAATAAACAAATAAAGTATACAGTGGGCTCCAGAAGTATTACCATCCTTTACTGGAAATGCATTAAAAATTCTTTAAAAAAATAACAATGATGTATATAATTTAGTTTTTTAATTTAGGTATTTTAGTGCATCTCCAGTCATGGGTGCCTATAATTCTGTTTATGTTCATAAACAGATTTGTCATCACAGACAGACATTTACCAACATGCACACATAGATCCACATGTAGACAGACATGCATGATTATGCATGTGCATCTGAAAACAGGTGATCATTTGTGCTGGGACACACACACACTGGCAGAAAGTCACAGGTGAGAGAGAGAGCTGTTCCCGATTCGGCCCAGATCAGAGCAGCACAGGCTTCCTTATCTATGATCTTTCTGGCACACATATGCGCAACATGGGATTACTCACAGTCACAGGAAGGAGGGATGGGAGAGGAGGAGAGCGAGAGAGTGTGTAAATGAATGAAATAGAGGAGGAGAGCAATAAAAGGAGGACAGGGGGCAACTGAAGCAGCTGCAACTAAAATAAAAGCTGGCACATACTGAGGGCTGGCAGCCATGTTTGTTTCACTTTCTGGGGGAGTTGAATCTTCATTTTTCACTGTGACCCTTCCTTCCCAACTACCACCATCCCATTTACTCAAAAGTGTCTACAGATGGCTCAGACTTGTGTATGTTTTCTAACTGGACCCTTTCCCACTCCAGTGCTACAGCCAATTATGGCAGCCAAAGGGCAGAGTAAGTCGACGAGCGCCTCAATCAAAGGCAGACAGCTCATCGTTATGAGTCCAGGCTAGTTCAGTGGTTTGTTTAGTGTGGGAGCCAGAAGAAACGTCTCCTGGTTTTAGTAATCTGCGTGTGCAATTTGTCTCATTCGCCCTACAGGAAATCCCTCCGTAACAAAGGCAGATCCTTCCCCAAACATAACAAACGCTTTCAAAAATATCCCCAGAGAGCCCCCCCCCCCCTCCCCAAACCACCAGGCCGCCACTCAGTTCTGGGTTTGCCCGCACGCACAAAGACCATGCTCCATCTCAACAGGGGGGAAGGGAGGCACTTAAAATCTTCCATATCGTTTAGGTGGGAGTTTGCATACCATGTTCTGAACTTCACACACCAGTCGTATCACTTTGGAGAAGATAGTAGCAGGGTGCTCGTACCTTCTGTGCAATGATACGATAGGTGTGTGGAGTTTGCTAGAATAAAACAGTCGCTATATTAAACAGCTTACTAAGAAGTCAGGATTATCTTCAATAAATGGGTCATGATTTCTAGTAAGAGGCATTGCTGTTGGATTTTTTCAAATGTATTTTTCTGACGCTTTTTAATCACCACAGAATGAATGCAATTATTTCTCCAAAACTAGGCAACTCCCAGGAGAACAACCTTGATGGATAGATAGCAATAAAGCCTCTCTAAAACATCTTTTTTTCAGTTTTGGGGTGAACTGGCCCTTTAAGCTAAAAGTCCATCCATCCATCCCTGCTTAATCCCAACTGGGGTCATAAGAACATAACAATTATACAAACGAGAGGAGGCCATTCGTCCCATCAAGCTCGCTTGGGGAGAACTTAACTAATAGCTCAGAGTTGTTAAA
>JAODKE010000027.1:254995-271779 GCA_026779605.1 Mormyrus hasselquistii | reverse complement strand
TTTATTTCCAGGTTCTACATCAAGGGGTTCTATAGTGCATGAATGTGCTAAGGGTTTGTCTACTGTGATGTTATTTTCTTTGTTCTTTACTGTTACTCATCATCAGCTGCTTTATTTATTTATGTGTTTTGGCATTTATTTGGTGTTGTGATTATTAATCAGCATGCAGGTAAGAATTTTGTTGTATTAAGTTCACGTGACAATAAATCATTTGAAACTTCGCCTGGTATACCTTTATCTATGTGAGTTTTTTGAGCAAGAGTAAAAATGAAAGTGAGAGAGACGATTTATGGATGCTGGTGCTGTTTGCTGCCTGTAGACGCTCCCCAGGCAGCTGGCTGAGCCGTACTGCAGAGTGTCGGAGGCCTTGGACATGCCGCCCATCCTGGTCTATGCAGACTGTGTGCTGGCTAACTGGAAGCTGAGGGATCCTGCAGGGTCTGTTTCTTTCCTCTCTCTCTCTCGGTCCCCGTTTTCTTCCCCAACCCGCTTCATAATCTCATCATACTTCAGAGTCATTATGCGTGCCATTAGTGCTATCATGAATGTATTACTATAGATGAAAGGAATGTAAACATTACCATATTCTTAAATGCTACTGTTATTTGTTCCTACATTATTTGTTGCTATGTTGTGATACCCGCCTGCACTCCAACTGTAAAAAGCAGAATCCCAGAAAGTTTTCAGTTACTAATGTTCCATCTCTGCACTTTTTATGTCATGAACCCCTTTGACCTCTGCTGCTCACCAGCCCGTTCGAAATTGGGTAAGTTCTAATATGTTAACTACTTTTGAACACGTGTGTGTGTAAAAGATCCTGCAGTATAAGTGGTATGAGGACATGAAGTACAAGCCATGTGAATTGGATAAAGCTGTTTAGTTTAATAATATTAATAATAATGTTTTAGTATGTGAAGTTATAGAATTGTTTCTCAGTATGTGCAATGGGCTGGGGAAAAGGTTTTGAGTTTGGTGTCTTTATGGGCCAAAAGGAACATGGACACCATATTCAAGTTTCCTGGGGAAGAATCATGCAGGGGCTTCTTCCTGGTCTCCCTGCTGGTGGAACAGGCTGCATGCACAGGGATGGAGGTAGGATCTGTCCGCATGGGAATGTCTGCATTACCTGACAGCAGGTATATTTCTGTGTAATTGCTGGAGATGTCACCATGGTCTGCTGGGACAACTGAAGCCTGTGGCATGGACATTTCCATTTCTTTAGGGAATTGCCATGGTGATGAACTCCATGCTGACCCAGGACAATCGTGGTGTGCATGATGGCCTAGAGATGATGAACAAATCTCTGCTGAAGATGAAGGAGATGTTTAGACTCATGTACAGTAAGTCTCAATTTATCCCTACTGTAAATTATCAAAGACAACAAACCAACTACTAGGTGTCATCATCATCTAGTGTTCTGTTAGTTACAGTCCTGCTCCAGACAGCAACTGGACACCCCAAAGCAGAGTAAGCCCAGCTACAGTACAGGAGGCTGTCATTTTTTATGTATAGACTTAACATTTCTTCACTTTCTGTTCCACCATCTTTGCTTAGGAATTTTGCTTTTCAAAAATAACGTATCTGCAGGAATTTTAATTGCCCTGTTTGTTTATTTCTTAGATCATGTAGAGCCCAGCGTCTTTTATGGCACACTGCGGATCTTCTTTACTGGGTAAGCTTCTTACGTTCACAGTTTCCTGTAGGAAATGCAGTGCAAAGAAATTCTTTGTGATGCCAGAAAGGAGAATGGGAAGGGTTGAAGGCACTTCAGATTCCCAGCATATTCAGATGAGAATCAAAGTAGTAGAGGGTTCTTCAAGCTTCTTGAGAAGCATAATTCTGATGTTGTCACTTCTTGGCCACAGGTGGATGGACAACCCCGCCCTGCCTGAGGGCCTATGCTATGAGGGGTTCTTCACAAAGCAGTTGAGGGGGGGCAGCGCTGCCCAGAGCTCCAGCATCCAATGTTTTGATGCTCTATTGGGTGTTAAACAAATGGAAGCCTCAGGTGAGCCTGTTGAATTATTGAAGGCCCTCGTCTTATTTATTTAGTGAAGTACTGGCAGTAGTACTGTCAATGTTCATGTGTTAATACTTGTGATTAATCTGGAAACCTTAATGCACAATTTTGCTTTTAATGCAAATAAACTTTCTGGAGTCTGCCACTGGGATAGCCAGCTGTCTAAAAAATGAGTTTTTGTCATAGACACATAAAAAGCACCACCAGAACCCTTGAACCATCTAGCAGTGTCCCCAGATTACAAACAAGCATACTAAATATTTTTTTGAGTTGAATTTGTTGGCAAGTTGTTACAATTAGAGTACACAACAACAACAATAATAATAATGATAATGATAAGTTATATATAGGTAGAAACTAAACATATTTTCTTCTTTGTTAGGAGAAGAAAAAGAATTTGTCATTGACTTGAGTGACTGAGTCACAAAGCAGTTCTGACTGGCCACCCATTTGCAAATAACTCTATTCCCTTCTATGATAATGACATGATAATCTGGCAGTCGTTATTGGGTCAAGAAAACACATGAAAACTCCCATAAACAAGAATACATGTCTGGGTTCTGTCTGCATTGACCGAGGAGAGTTGGTAACTAGGTTGTTTTTTAATGTTTTGACTAGGTTTATGAGACTTAACTTTTGCACTAAAACACTTGTACAGCTCACATAAATGATGCAACTTATGTGTTCTTTGTTCATTCAAAAGTGGAAGGAGAGAAGCTGTGGCGCAAAATAAATAAATAAAATCAGAGAAGGGGTACTCAAAAGCATAGCTGATAATTATGTTATGTCATGCATTTCTTTGTTCCAAGACCACACGCGTAATTTCATCTTCTAAAAAAACAAGCAAATACTACCATTTTGAACTTGTGATTAATCACAAGCCTATTATTTTGATTAACTGAATTATTTTTTTTAATCGATTAACACCATTAACTGGCAGATATAAAACATTTAAACAAGCAAGAAGGGCTGGTTTAGCTAAGTGTTATTTTGTAACATCCAGTACATTTATTATTCTATTTAAGTACATGTTACTTGGATTCACAGATCTCATAACCTAAATGTATCTCAGCCACAGCCCTAACATTCCTGTCTCACTGTTCTGGCTTCTTCTCAGCTGACAGCTACCTGAAGGATATCCGCAGTTACATGCCCCCCGCCCACCGGCAGCTGATCGAGGTCCTCGAGAGTCGGACTCCCTTACGTTCGTACGTGACAAATTCTGGCGAGCAGGATCTCATCGACACCTACGACAAGTGTGTTGAGGCTCTGGTGGCCCTGCGATGCTACCACCTGCAGGCTGTCACCAGCTATGTGTCTGCACCAAGTAGTGCACACAGGGGCAACCTCACCCCCAGGGAGGAAAAGGGCACAGGTGGCACAGATGCCTTCCGCTTCCTGAAGAGCGTCCGGGACTCGACCAAGAATGTCCTCATCAGCCCTAAATGAGGCGTTCTACACTCTGCCCAAGCAAAGTCATACAGCATGACAGTCAGCTAACAGTTATCCTATCTATTTAAAGCTTGGAAGGTAATAAAAATATGTATATATTCAATAGACTACAAATATTTGACATTTTCTCAAAACAATGAGCAAAAAATCCATAAATAATTTTTAGAAGTGAACAAACCTTGCTCAAAATGTGACACTGTGCTCACCAGAACAGCACTTTGTGGCAAAAAGCCCACACAATCTAGCAATGCATGCAGCTCATTCTTCACAAAGTAAGCACTTGATGAATAAATTACTGTAAAGACACTTGCTGTGCTCTCTCCTATTTGGAAGAATGGTACTGGGGTAGGGGGAATTATGGGGTTAATGTTTTGTCTTAGGCCTTAGGCAAGAAGATGCTGTTGCATACTGAGATTGTGGTTAGGCCTTAGGCAGGATGTTGTGAGATTTGGGGAGGTAGGAAAAAGACTTTGTCCTAGGCTTCGGGCCAGAGTATGTTGTTGTTTTGGTGAAATGCGGGAGAGGAAGAATACTGAAGAAAACACGCTGTCGAACATGCAGATCCGGCACCAATCAAGGAACTGTGCTAATTGGGAAGAGGGAATGCATTGGTTGGGTGTGTGAAGGAAGACTGTCATGCACATGAGCAATTGGGACGGGAGAATCCTGCTTTAATTCTGTTTGTGGTAATTTGAGCTAAAAATACAGGTACATTAGTATAACCGCTTTCAGTACAAAGAACATGTAATGATTGAACAATAGGTAATTAATCTATCATGCAATTATTATGTATGTACTTTGTAAGCAAGATTGGAGGTCAGAAATGGGAATTCAATCTGTATCATCTTACTAATATAGAAGATTTTACCCCTGAGTTATGGACTTCAGTTTTTTCCTTCCACAAAATGGCCCGAGTCCTTAGGTTTATAGTAATGTTATTCTCTGTATTCTCATAAATACATGAAAAATCAAAATACCGATAACAATGGAAATCAGCATCCATCAATACTGTAAGTCAAAAGTTGGCCTGTTGCATCTCACAAACAGGCTTGAGAATTTAATCAAAATCACAGTAAATGTTTTCCTCACACAGGCAGAGGAGGAATTATCACCTGGAATAACAAATCCAGGCTTGGCAGGTGTTTGGTGACACAATCATGGGTTTTACGATCATAAACCTTCCTCTGCCATGCAGAAAGAAACTCTTCTACTGGGTTAAAAAAGAGAGAATATGGGGGGAGATGTACAGATATAAAATGATTGTTTCTATCAAACCAGTCTAGAATATGAGCAGATCGATGGGAAGATTTATTGTCCCAGATAATGAAGTATACAGGAATCTCTGGTCTACCATTTTGACCAGGAATGATAACAGTGCAGAGAGCACTAAGAAATGTTATTAGTTATTATAATAGCGTGTTATAGGCACCTATGGCAGCTTGGCAGTACCTCCAGTTGGGTAATGAGCACACAGAGAGTAATATTTCTCCCATGCTGAACAGGGGCATCTCACTACGTTCACTGATGATGCTCCTTGATGCATCCTCTTTGTCAAGTCATCTTCAGAGTGAGCATTGACTTAGAAAATATCCAGGGTCACCTCCACCAACAACTTAATGCCCCCCTCCCTGGTCTACAATCTTCAAATTGGTATTAAATTTGCAGTGATACTTCCACATAATCACCACAAAGTTCTTTTACTCTTTCAGATTTCCTCTCAAAAAAGCACACAGTACACTTGCTTCATCTTATTTTTTTCCTCAGTATACGGCTAATTGTCAGTAAGCCCACTCTGTCAGTCCCAGGGAATGTGGTATTGTCTTCTATAATTTGACTTGGAATCACATGCCTTGGGTGGCATGGTGGTGCAGTGGTTAGTGCATAGATGCCTCACAGCAAGATGGTCCTGGGTCCTTTCTCTGTGGAGTTTGTACACTCTCCCTGTGTTCGCATGGGTTTCTACTGGGGGCTCTGGTTTCTGTCCATGGTCCAAGTGTGTGCAGGGTAGGTTGACTGGTGAGTCTAAATTGGCCTTGTGTGTGTACCCTGTGGTGTGTTGATTGGTTCCTGCCTGTTCCCCAGATAGGCTCTGCCCCCCCCCATGCCCCCACTTGGCATTCTGCAGTGATGGATGGATCTCATGCCTATTTCATTGCTTGCCTGTTCCATGTCCACTAACCATATACTCTCTTGTTCTAGAGTGAACAAGCTCTGTCTTACACCATAATTTGTTATCTTTCAGATTTACATTTTGTGATGACTGGCCGACCGAGGCATTGCAGCAGCGACACCAAATGACGAGACGGCTTGTTAGGGGAGAAAACAGGCAACCTATGAGCACCAAAACCAATACATCAGCGGTAACAAGGTGGTCAGATACCGAACTGTAAGGTACACACGCGGTGGGAGATTCATACATGCTAAGGACATGCAAGGATAGGGCAGGGTGCACATAAGACATGGGCTACATACACACCACAATCAGGAACACAAGTATTAACCATAAGCACTGCAACAACAATACAAGGGCCATTTACACTGAAATACATGGGGATATACACACGCGCTAGCAAGGCATGCAGGGATACATAGATCTCACCGGTGCCCCCCCTCAAAAGTCAGCTATCCTGGCAACCACCACCCCCAGACCCCACCTTTGCTTTGGGCCACGTCCTAAGGTCCAGTGGTAGCCACCAGTGTGGCATCTGTGAAGGGGGGTGGCTGGTTGGACTATTGGACAATGGGCTGCTGGAAGATGTGAAATTGGTTGATGAAATATGTGAGAAAAATGATTTGTCATTGAGAAAAACAAATTAAAATAGAATGGTATATGACAGACACTTTTGTCAACGAATAAATACAAGAGAAAAAATGTCAGGAAGCAATGAATTTGAAAATGATCTAATCATATAAATAGTATCTTTAGTTTGTTGCAGTAGCAGTTCATTGGATAATGTTGATTTATAAATGATGCATCCATCTGACAGGCAGAAACTATGCAGTCTGGTCAATGAAGTCTATCTGTAAACTGTTTTGTCCTTATTTCTATGCCATGGCTGGCTTAGGGAAGGAAAAACTTACTGGCATTTATACTCACATTTTGAAATGTATTAAATATTTAATTTAAATAAAATTTATATAAGGCCATTTTAGAATTAACGAAGTGCTTCGTATTACAACCTTTATAACAGTTAAAATATTTCCTTTGGGAATCTGTAGAGAGGATAGAGGAAGACCTACCTGTGCTGCCGTGGTAGTCTGAGATCATAAAGAGAAAAATCACATTTCTCTTTATCAAATGATATTCCTGCCTCTGCAGTGTCTTGGTCAAATTGAATGTAGCTTCAGCAACATACACATCTTCAGTCAGCTCAGCATTCACATGAAGTATTTAGAGTATGAAATGACAATGTCTGCATTGTCAACAACACAGTAACATTACGAATCACTGAATAGTGATACGCGGTAGCGGATTTAGCATCACTCCACTCATTAAGGAATATGCCATGCCCTCTGTGATTGGGTTTCTCAATCACGGTAGTGGAAGAAATTTACTGTTTTGATGGGCTGCAGACTCTTTGTGATGGTCAACAGCTGGGCCCTGTGGTTGGAAATGTTGAGAATCCCTGCTCTATGTGACAGTTCTCTAAGACTGATGGAATTATTTATCAACACCTTATTAAAAAAATTCTTATTCTTGTTCTGGACTGAAGAGATGGTTCTCCTACTATTAGATGGTTTTTCTATGACTTTTGTTTGGTTAAAATAGTTACTGTGTCTCCTAGGCATTAAAAAAATCCACGATTGCACAAATTTACCATGAGATTTACTAATTTTTGTTGTGAAACATACTTATGTTATATCATATTGAGTATATCTACTCAAAATAGCCCAACTTCTTACATGGTCATGACATTGTTGACACTCTTCCTTGTATAGTACTGTATCTTGTATTTTGTTCCATTTTGTTCCAAGACCGTTTGTGCCATGTTTATTTACTAAACCGGGAACCGAGTTAATCATTGAGTTTGATTGTGTTTGTACAGGTCATGTGTATTTTCCTGCATTAGCTCATGGTTTGAATTGCTAACTGCAGTGTTTCTCCAAAAGGATCAGTTATGCTTATAATGAAAGCTGAAGTGCTGTGCAATAAGGGGTACATGTAGAGCAGTGTTTCACAACCCAGTAGTTGGGAAATCCCAGACAGTCCATGTTTTTGCTTCCTCTCAGCTCCCAGCACACCTGCAATGTGCAAACGTACTATATTCCGTGTTTCTGATTGGCTGGGAGCTGAGAGGAAGCAATAACATGGACTGCCTGGGGTTCCCCGAAGACTGGGTTGGGAAACACTGGTGTAGAGTTTTGCAAAATGTGTGCATCAGAATTGTGTTAAAACAACAGTAAGTGACAAATTGCACGGCTTTTGTTTTTTACTTGAGCAACTGATTGCTTGAAAAGTCGTGTTGATTATTGCCAAACTCATTGGTAAATATAAATCTTATCTTTTTCAGCGTTTTAACTGTAAAGGTAAATTAGTTGCTATAGATACCAATTGTTAGTGGTAACTTAACGGTACTGGTTATGTGCAGGTATTAACTAATGTTAGCTAACGCATATAGTTTAACCGACATAGATTTTTGTTTAAAATAAGACAATGTGGTCCCAGTTGTATTTGATATTGTAGAAGCAGAATTTGATGCCCTTTAGGAAAAATATGCCAGTCATACGGTCGTTGTTTTCTCCTCGGCTGGGCGCTGTGGTAAATTGTATATGTTAGCCTTTGAAAATAAGGTAACATAACTATCCACGTACCTATTTTTATAAGTTTATCAGATAAACTTTTATGTTATTTCCTTTTGTAATGATACTTTTATTTACATAGCGCTTTTACATGAACTCAAAGACGCTTACAGAGGAGGTACACAACCGGTACACAACCAAAATCAGCACGTTTTTAGCTATTTTTAGGTTTTTGGTTTTAAAATCTGAAATAGAGGACGATAAACGGATGGTAGTAGGTAGTGAGTTCCAAAGGCGGGGAGCTAAACAGGAGAATGCACGGTCACCATAGCCAGGGACGGATTATGGGTTATGTGGGCCCCTGGGCAAAACGTTCGCGAGGGCCACCCCACCACCACCACAACCACCACAATTCAAGAGCCCTTGGCAGCCAAACGCCCTCCCTCCATCAGAGGCCCTATAGGGTCAGGGGCCCTTGTAGGCAGAGGATCAAAGATTGTAGGCCCTCTAAAATAGACAAATGAAAGTACATTGTTGATAAGCGTTGCAAATTGTTTTGGGCTAGGGGCCCCACGGGTCCCCTGCACCTCAAGGGCCGTAATCCGTCCCTGACCATAGCTATATGTAATTTGGAATGGGGGATGAGGAGAGAGCCAGTAGAGGAAGATCTAAGACTGCGTGCAGGCTGGTAGGGTAGAAGCAGTTCAGCAAGGTATGATGGGCCTTGGTTATTAAGAGCTTTGAATGTCAGGAGCAGCATTTTAAAGCAGGCCTGGCAACTCTCACGCATCTGCCGGGGCTTTCAGACTCTCACGCTCGTGCGAGACATTTTACGGCAAATTTATATTATTGCATTATAAACCTAAAATTAGCTGCATCAAAAGCGGCAGTTTGCATACATTACAGACTACTTACAGGATAATAAAACTGTCACATAGGTGTAAATGCATGTGTGGACTTGTCTGGAATCGATAATCTGATGCCAGCCGGCTGACCAAAGTTGACAGCTCTTTAAAGTGGATGAGTTCTTTTATAGGGAGCCAGTGCAGGCTCTGCAGAATGGGTGTGATGTGTTGATAGGAACAAGTGTGAGTAAGGAGGCGGGCAGCAGAATTCTGAACTATCTGAAGTTTATGGAGAGATTTAGCAGAGATACCAGCGAGTAGTGAGTAGTGACGGCTAGAGATAAAGGCATGGATGAGGGATTCGGCAGCAGAGTTTGAAAGGTATGACCTAATACGCGCAATGTTACAGAGGCGAAAGTAAGCTGTGCATCAAATGAGGTGAGCGTCAAATGAGAAGGTTTCAGACCAGAGGAGATGGAGAGATGGTAGTGTGGTCCTATTTGAGGGTTATCGGGCTGTGGATTTTGTCCCAAAGACAATTAATTCAGTCTTATCACTATTGATTTTAGAAAATTATGGCTCATCCATAATTTGATTTCAAACAGACAGGTTCCTATTTGTGCAAGTGGGAGGGTGTTTATGGAGCTGGAAGTAACATAGGTTAAAGCGGCAAATGATCTGGCCCAGGGGGTGAATGTAAATGATGAAGACCAGTGGCCACAGGACATAGCACGGGAACGCCACGTTTGTTAATTTAAGTTTTGTATTGGCAAATATAAAATAAGCCATGTGTCACGACCTGCTCGTCCGATCCTCCTGTGTGCTACGCCCCCCTCGTTACCTCGTGTTAATTCCAGATTGTGAACACCTGTGTCTTCTTATTTCGTCTAGTCTTGTGTATATTAGTCCGTGTTTAAATCTGTCTCTCTAGGTCTGTCATTGACGTGGTTTGCTGTGTGCTCCCCTGCTGTCCTGTCTGCCCAAAATAAACCCCATATTGACCCTTCTAACGGCCCTCTTGCCTGCTTCACTGCTCGTCCGCACCTGGTCATCACAGAATGACAGACCTCCACAACAAATCACCGCAGCAGACCTAGGACCTGCGTTTCGGTCTGCTGCAGGAGGTGGTTTACTGGCTTCACCAGCCGGAGGTTCAGGAGGACCCCGGAACACTGGACCTAGCCAGCCGGAGCAGTACCCTCCTCCAGGAGATGGCACCGCTCACGGACACGCACGTCCTTGCGGAAGTGCGAGAAAACCTCTGGCAGCTGAGCCGACTTTCTGTGTCCCAGAAGGGGAGAGGACATAAGCACAGGGATCGAGTCCCACTCACCCTGACCCCCGGCTTGCCTGCGGTTCCCCGGGCTCGTGCTCGGCTGCTGCCTGCGGGTCCCTCACCATTGCCTCATCAGTAGCCTGCGATCCAGCCTCCAAGCCCTAATCGGTCACCTGTTTTTTAGGTCCCGTCTCCCTGATTTTGTCTCCTTCGTCGCCTCCCCTGAGGCACGCCCGGAGTACGCCCCTTTGTTCTGTCATGACCTGCTCGTCTGATCCTCCTGTGTGCCATGCCGCCCTCGTTATCTTGTGTTAATTCCAGATTGTAAACATCTGTGTCCTGTTATTTCGGCCAGTCTTGTGTATATTAGTCTGTGTTTAAGTCTGTTTCCCCAGGTCTGTCATTGACGTTATTTCCTGTGTGCTCCCCTGCTGCCCTGTCTGCCCAAAATAAACCCTGTATTGACCGTTCTTACGGCCCTCTTGCCTTCACCGCTCGTCAGCACCCGGTCATCACACATGTCTACTAATAAGCGTTCAATATCATGAAGCAGTTTTTCCCATAAGGTTCCATGACATCATTTTATGTAGTTGTGTGTTTAATAATATAAGATCCTTAAGCTTAACTTGTCAGTGCATTCAACATATTTTTATATATTAAAAAGATTATGTTGATTGAAATTACTCCTATTTTTCATGTTCATTACTTGCAGTATAGTTTGATACATAACCATTACATGAGATACATGCTACCTTATAATTTGTGATTCTCCTCCTTGTTTGTGTGAGTTTTTTTAAGTGTAATTAATGCTGATGGAGGTTTGGACATGAAGATACGCCATTAACACCACTGCACAAAGTACTTGCAATAGTTTACACAGATGGAAAGGAAGCATGGAGAAACATTTCTAAAGTCGGAAGTATCCTGGAATTGATTTGATGCAGATTTTCAATGTTCTATTGACGTTGATCAGACTGATGGAGTGCAGGAGCTGGACAAGTTCAAGCTATACTTCGTCCATGTTGTCATGATCCGCTCCGTACGATCCTCTCGTGTGCCACGCCCCCTCATTTCCCCACATGTATTTCCCTGATTGTACTCTCCTGTTGCTTTTTAGTTTCTACTTGTCCTGTGTATATCAGTCCGTGTCTTTCCCCAGTCTAACAGATCAGTCATTGATGTTCGTCACTATTCGCTACCCTGTCTTCGATATTAAACCCCGTTTACCCCGTACTTTGGCTCGCTACTTCCTTCTGTTCGCCTGCCTTCCCCGGGTCACAACAGAATGACTGATCTCGCAAACAACTCACCGCAGCAGGAGGAGGACTTGTGGCTTGTCCTGCTGCATGAGGTGAGCTATTGGCAAGAGCGCCCAGAGGTCCGCGCGGATCCGGGCTTGCTCGCCCTCGCCGACCAAAGCTGGGACTGTCTGCAGGAGGTTACCCCACGCACCGAAGAGCACTTAATGGCGGAAGTGCGCACCCTCCTGCAGCAGCTCGTCGGCGGCGTAAAGGAGAAGCAGTTCCAGCCTCTCGCCTGCGCAGAGGCAACCCCGCCTCCCCCAACCGGTCCCGCTCGGCGGAAAAAGAGAAGGCACCGAGGGAAGGAGGAGGAAGGGGCTCCGATGCTCATCCTGGGCACCTGCTGTTTGCTCCTCGCGGGGGAATCAGCCCTGGAGTGAGAGAGCGCCCTGCTCCCGTGGGAAAACGCCGCTGACGCCTGCCTGACCAGCCAGAGGGAGAAGTCACCTCCCCTCGAGGCGTACACCTACCGGAATGCGCACCTGGGCCAGGGGGGAATTCGCGCAGTGAGGGATGCCATTCCCTGAGTTCCCCCAGCTCTTAAAAGGGGCCACGTCCTTTTTGAGGACACGCGCTGGGGCAGCCCTGCCCAGCGTACCGGACCTGCCAGCACCGCCAGCTGGCCACGTGCCAGTGGTGCCCTCCGAGGCGTCCCCTGTTGGCCGCACGCCTGAGGTGCCTGCCACAGCGCTCCTTGATGGCCACGTGCCGGTGGCGCAAGCTGAGGTGCCCCCTGCTGGCTACATGCCCGTGGATGACGTCGCCGCCATGCCCGCGGCCAAAGTGGCCCCCGCTGGCAGCACGCCTGTGGCCGCCACGCCCACTGAGGCGCCCCCTGCAGGCCACGTGTTGGCCACATGCCGGTGGCGCCCTCTGCTGGCCGCACTCCCGTGGCCGAGGCGCCCCCTGTTGGCCGTGCATCCACAGCGCCTGCTGCTGGCACGCCCGAGGTGCCTCCCACTACGCCGGAGCCTGACCGGCCTGTGTTTCCCTGCTCGCCGTTCCAGCCCTGCCCCCCGGACTCTCCCATCCAGCCTAGCACGCCCGCTGAGGGTGCCAAGCCCACTGAGGCACCCCCTGTTGGCCACGTGCCGGTGGCACCCACCACAGCGCCCCCTGAGGTGCTCCTTGCTAGCCGCTTGCCTGTGGCCACCGCACCCTCTAAGGTACTCCAGCCGGCCCCTCCTGTCCTGCCGGCCCCAGCAGCAAAACCGGCCGCACCCGTTCCGGCCCAAGAGGCCCCAACTCCACCTTCTCCCCAACAAGGTGGAGCCCGACCTGGGTCCCGGCTGTCGGTGTCCCGGAAGGGGAGAGGACACAGGCGCCGGGATCGGGTCCCGCCCGGCCCCCGGGCTCGCCTGCGGTTCCCCGGGCTCCTGCTCGGGTGTCGCCTGCGGTTCTCCGGGCTCCTGCTCGGGTGTTGCCTGTGGGTCCCCCGCCGGTGCCTCGTCGCTCCCCTGCAGTCCCGCCTCCGAGACCTCGTCGCTCGCCTGCGGGTCCCCCCGCCTCCGAGACCTCGTCGCTCGCCTGCGGGTCCCTCCGCTGCGGCTGGTCGGTGGACGGCGCCTCCGCCTGCTGTGGCCTTGCCGTCGCCTGCTGCGGCTTCCCCTCCCTCCATGCCTTCGCGGGGGTCCCCTTCTGCTCCCTCCTCGCCTTCCCTGGTGTCCCCTTCTGCTCCCTCCTCTGCCCTTCCGTTGGTCCCTCCGGCTCCCTCCTTGGCCCCGTCTTTGTCCCCTCCGGCTCCTGCCTCCCGGTCTCCCAGGGCCCCGTGATCTTCGGCCGCTCGGTTGCCTGTGGCCCCTTCGGCTGCCGCCTTCTGCCCCCAGGCCCCTCGGGCTCCCCTTGTCCTTCCTCCATTCTCCTTTCTGCCTCCTGTGTCTCCTCTGTTACCTCCTGGTCCCTTTGTCCCTCCTGTCTTTCCTCCTTGTCCCTCTGTGTCTCCCGTGTTCACTCCTGGTTCTTTTGTTCCTCCGTTTTCTGTTCCCCTTCTGTCTCCCTTTCTGGTCTGTCTGTCTGCCTTCCTCGTCCTGTGTCAGCTGTCCTGGCTTTTGCCATTGTCCCTGTTTTGTGTCTCTGTCCTGTTCCCGGTCTCCAGATGATGGTCTTCTTTGTTTTCCAGGTCCTGTTCTCCCGGTCCCGTCTCGTCCGTCGCCTCTTCTCTGGCGCGGCCGGTGTGCGTGCCTTTGGGGGGGCGTTCTGTCATGATCCGCTCCGTACGATCCTCCCGTGTGCCACGCCCCCTCATTTCCCACATGTATTTCCATGGGCACGTAGGGACAATCTGTATGAGGGAAATCTCCCTGCCTTTACTGGGATGGTCAATGTAATTGCACAGGGTGAGAAGCCTTTAGACCTATTCTCCAGTCTTTTTCCTGACTCCTTAATAGAGGAAATCACCTTCCAAACCAATTTATATGCTCTGCAACAGGGAAAAGACAACTTCAATCTCAGCTCTGCAGAACTAAGAGTGTTTTTGGGTCAACTGGAAACATTTTAAAAATATGTTTGATATGTTTATTAAACATTATCTTCTAAATTGCATGTTAAAATACTTTATATGCTGTTTATAACATAACATACATGATTATAAAATCAGCTTTTGAAACTTGAAACATTTTTAAAAACTGTTTGAAATGTTTGTAAAACATTATCTTCTAAATTATATGTTAAAATCATAATATGCTGTTACATATTATAAATAACAGGATATGATTGTAAAAATCTAAATTTTAAACTTGAAACATATTTTTAAATAATTTTGATACGGTTTAAACATTATATGTTACACAGCGTGTTTTAAAAAATCATTTTATGAGCTTAATAATATATCCAACACATCCTGTCATTATATACTTGAAAAATCAGTTGTTTTTTTACATTAAAGTTATATAATGGTCCATATTTTCTGATGTCTCTCTTTATTCATTTTATACCCCTTTGTTGCGCAGTGTCCACATACGTGGACAGTAAAATAACTTCTATATAAAATTGTATTTTTAAAAAATTCAAAATGATTTTCAGTTTTAGCCTCATTTAGAGTAATAAAATCAACATAAAAAAAATCTAGACAATTTTTTTCATAGTGCGTGCATGAAAGGGTTAAGTTGGAAGCAATTCATATCTTTAAGTTCTCATCCTTGCATTAGAATATAGGCCAGTTCATATTTTGGTGGTATCTCATGTGGTAATGCAGTGTCATTTGTTTTTAACATGTCACACAATGAACATTGAACTGAAGCTTGACTTTCAAAAAAATTACATTGCAAATCAAATCACAAGCGCAATATCGGTCACAAAAACCACGATTAGATATTTTCCCCAAATCATTCAGCCTTTCAAATCATTTCTCCTTTGTGAAAAAATGTTTAAGAATAGTGAACAGATTTTTTTTTTTTTGCATTTAACATGGGACCACCAATCCTATACATCCTATGCTGGGGTTTTGTAGGCAAAACATGTTTTTTTGGGATATATGTACAATATTGCTACCTCTGATACATTATAATTTTATTATGTGTTATTCTTTTAGATTACTATCAACCTAGCAACAATGAGGAGTGGACCACTGACATCAGTTCAGCCGTAGCTAGTTTTCATTGGACCACTTAGACAAGGAGCTCAGTATGTAATTGTGGCAAATAATGACTGTGTTGTTGTTCCACTAGATGTTGAAAACCTGTCTTGCGCGTGCTGTGGACAAACTGTTCAAACTTTACTGGATGTGCAACCTTAAGTATCAACTAGCGTCAGTCTGTAGGCCTTCATTTCTCTAGTCATATTGAAGAATTTAACTTGAGAAATGAGGTTCAAACAACAGAAGCATCTCAAAAATCTCCCAAGAATTTGAGCGTAATGGATTGTGCTGGCAGTTTTGCTGCTTGTACAGGTATGTGTGCTTCTGCTAATGTAACTTTTACAGATGTACAAAGAAAGTATAACTGTCACGATTGCGGGCGGCTCGGGTGCGGGAACGAGGCATGGTGCACAATAAGGGTGGACGACCACTGGCGGCTCCAGGAACACAAAAAACAGGGTTTATTAAATAAAGCAGAAAACACTGCAAACACAACAAAACCAACAGGACCACGCAGGGTCAAGAACAAGAACTAGAAAAACTCAAATGAAACACTAGGGAGCAACATACAAAAACAGATGAGGTGGGATTTGAACGCAAGACAGAAGGGAACACAGACAACTGGCTGCTCAACATGTTGAGCCATGAGGCCAACAGAGAATAGGGGGAAAACAAAGACTCAGATGAAACCTTAGACAATTTGCAAGAAAAAACTAATGCATTGTTGAGCAGCTTAGCAGTTCCCCTGGATAATAGTGAAGTTCGAAATCTAATGAAAGATTCTAATAACACCAGTAATATGTTTAATGAAATGGATACTCCATTTAAATTAACAAAGTACACTGTAACACATTACAGCCCCATTAAGCTACAACAACTTATTTAATCCTTTTAACTCCAATTGCCATAACACGTTTTGGATATTGAACTCAAGTTTATACATTTTCAGAAATTAAACTTAATTGTCTTGACTGCTTCTGATTTTTGTCAGTGTTTTCAATGTTAATTCATGTCTGTAAGTTTTAAGCTTAAAAATGAAGGGGAGTCGTAACGCCAAGAAAACATGCCATTTTTCAACTGAACAGTATAAATTGTATAGTGAGTTAGGGTGCATGAAGTTTCTCCGCAGAGAAAAAACATTGACAGGAGTCTGTATTTTTTCTTAAAATTCTGTTTTTGCATTTGTGTTGATTAACATTGCAATAATGTTGTGTTTTTTTGTTGCATTGAAAAGGAAAAAATAGTCATAGCTCCCTCAAACTGTCACAGTTCGGTGGGCAGGCGAGCGGGCAAGAAGGCGAATTGAGCCAGACGGACGGGAAACGGGGTTTATTCCTTGCAGGACAGGCAGACAGGCACGAACATCCATGACATCGAACGGAGCGGATCATGACAGAACCCCCCCAAAGGCGCGCACACCGGGCGCGCCAGGGGAGAGGCGACGGACGAGACTGGACCGGGAGAACAGGATCTGGAAGACCAAACATGACCATCAACGCGGCACGGGGAACAGGACGGACACGCAAAACAGAGACAAAGGCAAAAGCCAGGACAGGACCTGACAGAGGACAGGGAA
>JAODKE010000027.1:228884-241126 GCA_026779605.1 Mormyrus hasselquistii | reverse complement strand
GAGGACACAGGCGTCGGGCCCGGGTCCCGCCCGCTCTGCCCCCTGGCTCGCCCTCGCGCGCCTTAGCTGGGGCTCCGGGGCCGCCTGCGGTGCCTGCGGCTCGGGGTCGCCCATCGCCTGCGGGTCCCCCCCCCCGGTGCCGATCTTCGGCGTCGCCTCCGGCGCCATGTTGGCCACCTCCGGGCCCCCCTGCTCTGCCTAGGCATCGGACGGCGTCTTCCCAGGCTCCGGCTGCGTCGTCGCCAGTGGCGGCTTCCCCCTCCTGCCCACCTACGCCGCTGGTCCCTCCTGCTCCCTCCGTGTCCCCTCCATCTCTCCCTTGTCTCGTTCCCGTGGCCCCTGTGTGGTTCCCTTCTGCTCCCTGCTCCCTCTCCCCTGTAGCGCCTTTGGCTAACGCCCCGTCGCCCGTTTGGGCTTCCTCGGGCTCCCCTTTGTCCCCCGTCCCTGCCTGTTTGGTCTCCTCTGTCTGCTCCTCGTCCTTTCGTTCCTCGTGTTCCTGCTCCTCCTCCTCCCTTCGTCCCACCTGTTTCTGCCTCTCGTCTTTCTGTTCCTCCTGTTCCTCCTCCGTTCACTCCTCGCCCGTTGTTCCTCTGTTCTCTGTTCCCCCGGTGTCTCTCTTGCTGGTTTGTCTCTCTGCCTTCCCCGTTTTGTGTCCTGTCCTGGCTTTTTCCATTGTCCCTGTTCTGTGTTCCCGTCCTGTTCCCCGTGCCACGTTGATAGTCTTGTTTTGTTTTCCAGGTCCTGTTTTCCCGGTCTCGTCTGTCGCTTCTCCTCTTTGGGGGGGGGTTCTGTCATGATCCGCTCCGTACGATCCTCCCGTGTGCCACGCCCACCTCATTTCCTCGTGTGAATCTCGATCATGATCACCTGTGTCCTGTTAATCCCTGACCAGCCTGTGTATTTAGGCCGTGTCTTTCCCCAGTATGTCAGATCAGTCATTGCGTTTAGTGTAGCTGATGTTCGTGCCTGTCTGCTTGTTCGTCCTAATAAACCCCGTTACCCTGACCGTCTGGCTTTGCTCGCCTCCTTGCCTGCTCGCCCGTCCACGAACCCTGACATTGTGACATTTTATAAAGCACGTCATTTTGTTTATATAACTGTTATATTCATTTATAAAATATATTTTGAATTAAAATGAATAATTTTGGAAACCCAGACACGTTTGGGAAGTTTGGAAATCCAGAACATCTTGGCTTGTGTTAATATTTGTTACCACCAGGTGTCTCTGTTGTAAAATTTATAAAAACCTTTGCGTTGTGGATCCCAGAATTTGGTCTGTGTCTCAGTCTTAGGATCACAGAAGACTTTCTTATTTCTTTTCAAATTCAAATGTTATTGTAAATGTAAATGTAAAACAAAAAAAAAATTGATGTTGCGGACAGGAAACGGGAGCTTAATGAACACAATTTGGACCTCTTCCTTCATATGCCTGAAAGTGCGTAAGTAGAGGAGCGTCTGTATTGTTATGGTGGCCTTTCTTGTTTCTATATCAATTAAGAACTGGGAAATTATTCAAATAACCTGTCCATAGTGGAAAGCTCTTTTTAAGTGTTTTAAGGGTCCTGGGAAATTGTTTAATTCCAGTAAAACAATCGACAGTAAGAATCCACTTTTTCGCATTTGGACATGCATGTGAATATAGCAGGCGATACACTGGGTGTCAGGTTCGGACTGGGTATTGAAAATGGGAGAATCTGATAAATATGGGGAATCTCAAATCTCAAATATGGGGAATAAATAAGGTGGAGCTCCCTGATGTACAGCAGATGTAGGAGCAGTACTGAAGGGGCCAGTTGGGGCCTCTCGCCCAGTGAGCAGAGAGGGCCAAGGCCACCATGTTTACTGATGCCATCAAGGACGGCGGGCAGGTCACCAGGGAGTCTGGGCAGGGGGTGTGGTGCCCGGTCAGCCCCCACCTCGGCCATTGCTCTTGGTGCTGAAGGGTGTCTCAGAGTCACCAGGTGTGTCGCGAGAGAGGCGGACCCCATATGTAGACCTTCTCAGCCTCCTGCTCACCTATTGGCTGCCAGAGCTCCCAATGTCATAGCAGCGGCCATAAGAAGGGCTCTCCCTGCGTCTGCCAGGCAGCCATTCCTATTAGCCGGCATGTCCGTCCGTGGGGTGAGGGAGCCAATGGGGTTAGGGAGGCGGGCATTCTGTGGGAACGGTTGGCACGGTAACAGCGCAGTGTGTCCAGGCCTGTCCTCTGGTGTCACCTGCCTGGTTTTTTCTGCCTCCCCCCACCTCCACCTCATCTCTCAGCTGTCAATGGCTGTTCCTTATTGTGTGGAGATTAGGGGGATGGGTTCAGCCCCTTCCTCATGCTGATGGCTGCACCTTGGTGCCCAGTGGCCTGTCCGTTTCTCACCTTCCAGCTCGTTCCACGCCGTCCCCACTGCAGCATGAGCTGGTATGCTGCTTCTGACCGGGTGCAGTCGTCAACACCCTTCTCTGCCTTTTAATCTGTCTTTTTCTTTGAGGTGTAATCCCAGCCCATCTTCAACCCTCCCTCCCTCCCTCCCGCTCGTTTTCACACACGCGCACGCACATTCCTCCCCCCACTGCCACCGTATTTCAACTGCTACAGAGCTACTAGGGGAGGAAGTGGCGCATGGACCATAATAAGAGAGAGAGAGAGACAGTGAGAGAAAGGAAGGGGAGGGCACATGCTGGGCGAGAGAGAAGGAGAGAGAGAGAGAGAGAGGGAGGGGAGGGGAGGGAACACGCTGGGCGAGAGAGAGAGAGAGAGCTGAGGATGTCAGAGAGTCAGTTGGGCTGGAGCAGCAAGCAGCCTGCCACTTCCCCGTGAATGTTTTCTCAGCTCGTCAGTCGCCGATGGACAGAGGACCCTGACAGAGTAAGGAAACCTTTGTTCTATCTCCCCTCCCCCTAGCCAACCTATCCCCGGGAACGTCCCCCCCCCCCCTCCTCTTTGCCTGTGTCGTTCTGTTGTCACGCAATAGTGGCAGGTCTCACTAAGTCGGGGGGGCGGTCGACGGAGCCAGGATTGCTGAGGTGGCCCTGCCCTGTACGGGGATGCGTCCTCTAAGGGAAACGGTCGCCGTGACGACGGGATGCAACCCGCATTGGACGAGGGTATCAGACGTGTTTATGTGTATCTGTGTGCGTATGTGTTCACTCTAAAGAGCCAGCCAGGTTGGGGAGGGGGTGAGCATAGAGTGACATGCTGAGCTGCTTAGTGCCAGGGGTCGGGGCCTGGCAGGTGCTGTGCGGCCATGTGTGAGAAGGGGGGTGCTTGGATCGGGGATCAGCCGGTCCAGCACCCACTTGCGTGGAGAGAGATGGAGTTAGTGTAAGATCACAGCTTACCCCCCCCCCTCCAGGATTGCACCCCTTGTAAAGTGTCCAGGACATGAAAGGAAGGTGATGCCAGGGGACCGGCGAGTTCGTCTGGCTGCACGTGCAGTGGGATGAGGTGGGAGAGGGAAGACAGACAAGATTTGGGGGTGGGGGGGGCCCAGGCTGGATGGCACATGACAGAAGACGTTACATAATGGCCAGCGTTTGGCATCTCTGAATTATTCAACGACAGCGCAAATCAGGGAGCGGCAGGAGACAGAGAGAAGACAGCGGTCTGCGCCAAAATGCGTTTGGACGTCGAGCTTCTCATCTACTATGGCCACCAGGGGACCCTGAGGTGCTGACCCAATGTTTACTGACACGTCTGTCATCCTTCATTTTAGAAGCTGGTGCTTCCGAAATACACTAATCATGGTGACATGAAGAAGTATCTGTACACTAGGCAGCACTGCATATGTAATAATGTCACTGTGATTTGACAGCTTTTCAAAATTAACAATTTCATTTTTTCTATTTTCCCCTTATATATCTCGACCCCATTCTGACCTAAATAATTCCTTTAACCAAATTAAAAGTTAGTTGATCACAGTAAAGATGATCAGATGAAATTACATATTAATTACATAATTAATATTATTTCTTGAAGAATAACCTGGGGTGTCAAGTAAGTGATCTCTTGAAATAATCATCAGAAATAGTCTTTGTCATTAAAGGGAAAGCTTCCTCTCTGTTTGTATGTTAGAGAGTTAGGTTTACCAGAGGGATATTATGCCGGCCAGCCATGCTGTCACACTGCCGTCTTATCGCAGTGCTGATTGTATTTTATCCCTCACAGTTTACACACAAGGTTGTGAGGCTGCAAATCGCCTCTATGCCCTGCAGTGCATCTCTCTGACAGCTTGACAATTCCGGTCGCTCTGCAGCTGTTTAAATTTTAACTATAATTTCAGAAAAAAAAACCTGAATTGATGAGGAGGAGCAGCTCAGTCTCTGATACCGTTTGCCACTGGCCAAAATAAGGCACACAAAGTTCAGGAGCCACTGAACTCGACAGTAATTTGGCTTTCCAGCACCATTGATATGGTTGAACAACACAGGGACATGAGAGGGTGGTTCACGAACTTGAAGAACTGTGCTGTGAAGCGAACGGTATACCTTTGCCATGAAGACTCCCGTTTTCCCCGATAAAAGGTCAGTGTATTCTCCCCGTCATGGCTGGGCAGCAAATTGAATTAGCAGCTTGAAGGAAGTTAAAAATAATGTCGGCCCTCTGGGAACAGAATTCATGTTTCATCGCAAACTTCAGCTTTTCGGTCCCTCCTTTTTTCTGCTGATGAAATGTTCTTTAGGTGGCCTGGCTGTGACTGTCTTTTGGTAAAAGATGGAGTTGGTTTTGAGGGTCCATAGTTGGTTGGCTGTGTTCACCATTGGGTACAGTTTGCCTCCCAGGATGTGTGTAATTGGCTGTCAATAGCTCTGGATTGACATGCTTGTTAAGGCCTTAGTATCACTGTTTATGTTTGCATCCACCTGAGTTCATGTGTAGTCTGAGCCCAGGAGAGCATGCTGCTTCAATGCTATTGTCATCTAGGTAATACATCTAACCTTTTTCCTGAACCACTTGTCACCTGTAATGTGTATCAGACTTAAAGACTGTCCAACCAAACGTGTTCCCTGGGTTTACATTTCCACTCACATATTTTATTTTTTACTTTGAAGTGATTAAGGGCTCGCTCTGCTAGTGCTCGAGAAGCATGTCAGCGACCTCAGGCACCAGGCCACGAGTTCTGTCCAACGCGGAAGAACGCGGCCCAGCTGGCAGGCAGGGAAACAGGTGGCGGGCTTCCGGCAAGCAGGTCGGGTCGCAGCTTGGGGCTAGTGAGGACAGGTGGATTCCAGACACAGAGGTCACAGCTACGGCCGTAAGGATCAAGCAGAGCTGAGCGCTTGAAGCGGGACTGTGTGGGCCACTGCTCAGCGCATCGCTTCCTCACCTGTGCGTTGGGCTTGTACTCATTTGTAGTCCATAACGTGAGACTGGGGGTGGGGGCTGCTGGGCGCCATGCCCGGGGGCCCGTCCGTATGCCTTCTCCACCCTGCCTGCCCCACCCGCTTCAGCTCCTCGCTTCTTCTCCGAGCCGTGGGGCTGCCGGCGACATTGCTAAGCTCTCCTTGTTTGTGCACATCGCCAGGATTCATGCCCCAGAACACGAGATGTTCAGCCCGACGTGCCCGTGAGTCGAGCCACTATTTAGGCAAAAGTCTACCTCTGACATTATGTAACCCTGCTAGTAGGCGACTGGAAACCTACGCTTTGACCACAGTGACCCTCCGTTCTCTTTATCTGATCCAAATTTCCTTTGTACCCAGTGGGTATTAAGCTGCAAATTTACATAATGGACAGAATGAGAGACGATATGTGTGATATTTCAGTTACAGCATAAGGGATTGTGATCGATGGCGGTGTCCCGTTCTGGCAGATATAATCAGTTCGGGCATCGGGGGGAAAAGAATCTGTTTTGTCCACAGACAGATGAGGTGAAAACGAGGAGGCCGACATGAGTGAAAGTGAAGATGCAGGTCTGTGAAGATCGATAAAGATTGATACTTTATGAACCTTTTCAGATCACCAAGTCATTTTGTAGTAACAGTTTGTCACAAAGAAACAGTGCAGGGAAAAAAAGCATAAGCACTTTTTGATCTGCTTGTCTTTTCATAAAAAAATAGAAAAGACTAGATATGCTAGGTTAATGCTAGTAACCTAATTATCATGAGTGAGTAAGGCCAGTGATCTGGCCGCGGGGATTACCTCTGATAGGAGGTTTGTCTGGCGCCCCCTTACTGCTAGGCAAATGTGCTCACATACAGGTTACATTCAGGTTATGTGTTCAAAGCCTCCCCTTCCCCCAGAATGGGTCAGGCAGGAAATCAGTTATGTTGGGGGGTGTGATATCAGTTGTTTTAGGTGCAGCGTGCAAGCGCCCCAGAACTGTCACCCCCCGCCCCCCCCACCCCGGACGCCCTGTTACACGGCTACAGCACCGGGCTCCACAGGCACCTGAAGGGTTCTAACACCTCCAGATGAGGCTGGCGCATGGCAGTACGCGCTCACTGCCACCGTGACACCCTCCCTGCCGCGCCATGGCACAATCTGGGGGCCTTGCTTGCCTCGGGAGCTGCTACCTTACAGTCTAGATGGGGGGGGGGGGGAGTGTTGCCAGTGACAACGCCCACATTGAGGTGGCCGCGCTGCTGTTTACGGTATGTGCAACATGGTGGTGACCCTGACCCCGCCCTGTCTTAAACGCCTGTCCTAATCGGCCCATTGACGTCAGGGCCTACAGGAAGCATGTGGGGGGCCCTTCACATGCCCTTCCTGTGCCCCCCACCCCTTTTTGTTTTTTGACCACCAGCCACACAAGAGGGGCATTGAGGAGCAGCATCAGCGTCTAGAGTGCAAAACAAATTACGGGCTTGTTTTTTTGAGACTGCATCACAACATGCAGGCCGTGGGGGCTGGGGAGGCATGAAGAGACGGAGCGTATCACTCTGTGCCTTGCACACACGCTGATGGATGCGTGCGATTGGCCGGTCAGAGGCCTTTGGGACACACCTCTGGCAGCCCTGGTGTGACCCTGCTGGCTGAACATGGTAAGCGCTAGTCTGAGAACAACAGCATGCTTTGGGCTGGTCCATTTTATCTGTGTGTGTGTGTGGGGGGGTATTCATTATTATGGTGAGTCACGCAAGGTTGGCCTGCCCCTCCCCCCCCCCCCAAGACTTGGTATGTCCCTACTCTCTCACCCAGGGTTCAGCCGCGTAGCCTGTAATGTAAATGTGACGGAGGCTGTGGGGGGAGTGATTATGACCACTGACCACGTGACTGTTGGTGTGTATCTGCGCACATTGGTTCCATATGTCGGCACCCCAGGGCTTAGGGCCTGAGTTATATGTTTTTCTGTTCTTAATAATCAGATGATATCTTATAATTGTTTGTTGGTGCACTGAGTGCAAATGAACAATCTTGGTGCACAACATAATTCATTGAAGAACCGCTTGAAGTGGTCGCTCCTTTCCCCGCCCACTCTCATTGTAGGTGGCTGCAGCTGCCTCTTGAACTAAGCAGTCATTGTTATTGCTGATGACGGTGATTATGAATTATCGGTGTGAGTGGAAGCTACACAGATGGGTCATGCACATGTTCCTGAATCCAGACTTCCTGCTGATGACAGCCTTTCGTGCGTCAGCCCTGAGAAACCCTGTTTTGGTCACCACGGCGACCAGCAGATCCTCCTCTACATCATGGGCTTGAGGTTTGATGAAGCAGAAACGTCTCGAAAGAAATTCGAGGTGCAGGTGATGGTACATGAGCTCCAGATGAAAGGTTCACATTGTTTGAATCGCCTGAATTATTTATAGCTGAGGAAATTAAGAAGTTTCTCAAACCCGAGAAGAGAGTTTTAGGTTGAGATTGGTCAAAATCAGGAGGACAGGTGAGACCTTTTTGAATCTTTTTCAGAGTTAAAGGGAATCTTCTGCAGGACTCTGCGGAGATCTGTTGTTTAGATCCAGCCCAGCAGCGTTTGAGATTTTCAACATAGCAGAAAAGCAATGATAAATCACATCTCATTTCTGTAGTGCAGTGAGCTTTTTCCCCTAGTAAAGATGAAAAAGGAATCTTGCTATGATTTTTCCTTCCCTCTTGTGGTTGAAAATGAAAACTTCAACAGTGAAAGTTTGTTATACAACGAAAAATGCTTAACACATACATGGCTGTGCTGTGAGCTCCATCACTTGCAGTGTATAAGTGTTGACTGGCGAACAGATGTAACAGGACCTGAGCTTTAGTTACATGAGGTGTTATATCAGCGGCTTAGCCTGTGACAAAGTCGACTAGCATTTTTAATCATCTGGATTGATGACGAGGGTGGATTAGGCCAATCCTGGAGCACAGACACGTCCACAAACGAGTAAGTCACACGTAGCTGTATTGGGATGCTTCCCTCTGGTCGGTTTATAGAGCACACAGTTGTTATTTTTTCTCTGACCGAAACAGACACTCCTCCTCTTTCTTAAAACATTTTTCTCAGCTGACTCTGTGAGAGGAATCGGTGTTTATCGGGGTCTAGCATTAAGCTGAGCAGATCCTCCTCTCCATCATGGGCTTTGTCGTGTGGGTTGAAATACCAACCCATCTTGGTTATTGTAGTGTCCTTCTTCTGCTGATGCTCTGCTGTTGGTCCACAGAACTTCTGCCTTGACCACTGATTGCTGTTAATTCTTGCCGTCACTTTTTTACCAATCATGGCTGAAATGTTACTGTGACACAGACATTTTTATCACGTTTCAAACTCACAGTGCAAACTCAGGCACTACAGTGTAATCATTATTCTCCAACCAGGACATCCAGGGGCAAAACACAGATCTTTCTGGTTAACTTCCAGGTGTAAAAAAATGACTATTTTTAATCGTCTAATACGAACTCATGTTAAACTGTGATGCCCACTGCGCATCTTGTGTACGGTGTTCGTGTGAAGATAATTTCCAGGGATTATTTCACTCACTGGATAAGAGGATTGACTCGGTTAATTAGTTAGTCAGCATCTTGCACGCTGTAGGAGGCAGGGACCAGTCCCTTTACTCTGTCTGAGAAAGACACCTATAATACAAACACAGCATGCATGTCACCTGCACGGCTAACAGAAAGCCTGTGAGTTTGGCTGTGTTTCAGACAGAATCCCTGTGGGTTTGGCTGTGTTTCAGACAGAATCATTGGGGGTTTGGCTGTACTTTGGATAGGAACCCTGTGAGTCTTGCTGTGTTTCGGACAGAAACCTTGTGAGTTTGACTGTGTTCTGGATATAATTATCAGTGTTTAGCTGTTTCTGCTATAATTTTTGGGCTTGGCTGTGTTTTGGATAGAATTGCTGTGGATTTGGATGAGTTTCAAATAGAATCTCTGTGGGTTTGGTTGTGTTTCAGATAGAAGACCTGTGATTTTGGCTGTGTTTCAGATAGAATCCCTGTGTTTTTCTCAGTGTTTCAGATAGAAGACCTGTGATTTTGCCTGTGTTTCAGATAGAATCCCTGTGTTTTGCCTGTGTTTCAGATAGAAGACCTGTGATTTTGGCTGTGTTTCGGATAGAAGACCTGTGATTTGGCTGTGTTTCAGATAGAATCCCTGTGTTTTGCCTGTGTTTCAGATAGAAGACCTGTGATTTTTGCTGTGTTTCGGATAGAAGACCTGTGATTTTGGCTGTGTTTTGGATAGAATCCCTGTGTTTTGCCTGTGTTTCAGATAGAAGACCTGTGATTTTGACTGTGTTTCGGATAGAATCCCTGTGGGTTTGGCTGTGTCTTTCCCTCACACCATGAGTGTTTTTCTGTCTCCTTGCTTCTCTTTTTGGCCTGAGAGTAGTGCTCCTCCTTCTCTGCCTGCTCTGCTTTATGGGAAAAGTCTCCTCGCTAAAAACATGGTGAGCCAGGGGAGGTTTCTCTTGCTCCACTGCGGTACAAACACCCACCCATGCCGGGAGCTCACCTTCGAGACACCCCGGCAGCCCCTGCACAGACATGCTATTGTACACAAGCTGTCAGCATATGACCGTATGACCCACCTCTGCCCTCCCACGGGACATGGGGCAGGGCCGCTAACAGACTGCTGATCCCACCCACTTCCCGTCACATGACTTCTCTGAATGCTATGAGTGGATCCATTCCCAGTGATATGCTCCCAGCTTCAGACCAGCAGTCCATCGTGACTTTGTTTCCCTTTGGGAAATTGGAGATGATTCTTATAAGATGCGCATGATGTCATCAGTTGGAATATTAACCAGGGTGTATCCCTCCTTAGGAGAGGATAAACAGTTGGAAGATGGATGGATGGATGACATTATAATTCAAAGACTAGTTGAAACACGTGTTGCCAACTAGTTGAGCCATTTTGTAACCATGTGAACATACATGTCACATCGACCATGCAGTTATTTAATTTGCCCACTTAGAAGAAAGTGGAACTTAGGAGGCATGAATGGGACCTGCTGGGAGGACGACCTGTTCGTCCTGCCTTGCAGTTTCCGGAGAGTCATTCGCATCTCTGGTTTGTTGCCCATCTGTGGTCATTACCTTCTCAGTACGGGACAACTCTAATATTAGACGCCAATATCACGCCGCAACGGGAGTTTGCCTATCTGGGGGTGGCTTTTGGGCTGGAGCCAGGAAGGGGCAAGTTATGTAATTTGCTGCGGATGGATGTCTCTGGGATGCAGCAGGTCAGGTATCTCCGTGCTTTTGTCCTAAGAAGGGATACGCCGTCATACCACAGAGTGAGTTCTTCAGTAAACGTCTAAAAACATCAAGCAGACCACTCAAAATTTATAATCGTAGCAATAACATCCATCTACAAATATGTTTAACTCACAATGCAACACACCTTCTCCATATATTTCTGCCTGTTTTTTTGTGCAAATCCAGAACACATAGACCTACTCCCTGCGACAGCTTTTTTGTGAGGATCGTTGTGCTCAAACACTCCCAGCTATCAATATTGCTCAACTGGGACTTGACTGTTTCTGGCGTGGGGGTGTGTAGGCAGCTGACTGTCATATTGATTATCCCTGTTTTCCCCTGGGTCGGGCCTTTGCCAGCAGCGCGGGACATTCCGTTGGGACCACGCGACAAACCCAGAGCTGGTCACCAAGGAAACAGATGCAGCTGTATAGTGATTGGCCAGGCAGTGGCGTATGTCCTCAGAAGGATGATTTAATAGCCTTTGGCTGGGTCTAGATTCAGGCTGTATTAGACTCAATGGGTAACACTGTAAAAGATTAGACTTTTTCGCATGCTTGAGGCAGTATGCCACTGTGCAGCATGGTGTCTCAGTGGGTAATATTGTGACCTCACTCAGTGGGCTGTGGGTTTGAGCTCCCTCACCCCCTCGCCATGTGTGGAGTGTGCACATTTGATCTATATTGCACCAGTTTTCTTGGGGTGCCTTAGTTTCCTCCTGGAGTCCAAAACCATGCGGTTAGATGGATTAGAGTCTGGGTGTGTGACTGCGTGAGTCTGAGTGTCTGTCCCCCAGTTGACAAGCATCCAATCCAGGGCCTAATTCCCAATGCATTCTGGGATAGTCTCAGTGATCCTCTCTGGGAAAATGCACAAATGGTTAGAACATGTATCATTTTGCGGTGATGTGGATTTTGTTGGCCAAACGCTTAGATATAACATCATCTTGTAAGTAAACACATGTAGCATGTGTGTGTATTCCTGGATTGTAGTTTCTACAGAATTCTAGTTTAACATGCATTGTGAAAAATCAAGGCTTCTAGCAAAAGTAATGATTTGGCTGTAACCCAGAAGATATGAATGATCCTTACTTGTGTACAAAAAGCATCTCAGAGGTTGCCAATCACTTTATGTAAAGGTTGGGGGGCGGGGGGTTATTAGATGGTCATTTTGTACCTGCCAGGACTGGCAGCAGGGTGGATGAGCATATGACCTCTTCACCAATCAGGTGATGCGAGAGGCACAAGGGGTGTGGCTTTGGAAAATTCCTTTCAGTGTGTGACTCGATGTGATGGAAGCTACCAAGGGACCTGGATCGAGGTGCCAGTCGAAAGGTGAATCTGGGGTGTGATGGTGAGCGAGGGTGCAGCACATGGGTGACCACTGGAATTGACAGCATTATCGCTGCATAAATGACTAACCCTCGCATGAAAACTGTCCAGACTCTCATTTTCTTCCCCAGATTTCTCAGGCTTGAATGAGGCAGCTAGCTCACTGCGCTCAAAATTTATTGTTTAAAGCAATAGGTGGGGGCTGGGGCTGGGGGGGGGGGGGGGGGGCGGGGGGGCTTAGTGTGCTTAGGTTCAGTCAAAGACACAGTGTGGGACAGCAGTGTCTGTGCGGTCACTGTCATA
>JAODKE010000027.1:139404-155121 GCA_026779605.1 Mormyrus hasselquistii | reverse complement strand
TAATTTAGTCGAATGCGAAATGCAACCGGTGCAACGGGTATGAACAGGCCGGCGCGCAACCCCCACTAACCCATGTGTAAAAGCCCCCCCCCGGTTTTACCCCTTACCCCTTACCCCCCCCCCCCCCCGACTCTTTCAAGTAGTGTTTACTCCGTTGGAAAAATTGTTAAACTTAAAGCCATGAATTATACGAAACGGAAAAAAAATGGCTTTGTGCCTAACAAATTTAACGCTACAATATAAATTTCATCCGATTGACTGTCGCTGATATTTGAAAATAGATTGGGATGCAAACTGGGATGTGAGGTATTTACAACGTTTATATAGTGGGACACCTCGTTTTCCTGCAAGAAACAAGGGCGACCTATGAAATCAACTGAAAGAAACTAAAGTTTAAAAATTCATCAATTGCAGAATAGGTGCTGTCAGTCTTTAATTTTCTTTATAATTAAAGTTATCACAACCGTGCATACAGTATTTTGGTTAAACTACGACCACGGTCCCTTGTGTCGATGAAAAACAGATATATTTAAGAGGCTGAACGTAACAGCGTATAATCAAAAAATGCATACAGTCAAGTAAGCAAGAGGCAAATTGAATGTTTTCTCATCAAAAAAGTCAGCAGTTTTTCTAAATTCAATTATTACTTTGGCCTGTTTCGCCTCGACATATATCAACGTTTCACTCATTTCAGCGTTACTGAAAACACCGCCAACAACAATAACATGAAAAAAGACAATTATGAGACACCTGGCGTGATTGCATAAGATTGCGTTTGCTGGGAAAAAACGGATGTCCCGCCCTCATAATGGCTCGTCTCCATTGCAAGACCTCAAAACCCTCCAACCACAGGATGGACGTGCAAAAGCAGTCCGTTTTGCCAGTGCTCACCAACTCACTTTTTCCACATCCGTATCAGATATACTTTTTAAAAATACTGGGTATAACTTATAATGTAAATTAAAATAGTCTCACTGGTTCGTTTCGTACTTTCGCCCAACTCTATGAAAATTTAGTTCTTAAAACATTAAAATCTCTGCGTGGACCTCAAATCTGAACATAGGAATGTTACACTCAATTAATAAGGGATTGCCTTGCGGTTATTTATTCCTATGCTTCTTCCTATACAATACAAACTCAAAAAAGTGTAATTAATATATACACGTATCCATGGGTGTGTTTATGTATTTGGGAATAAACAGTGAAGGATTGCGCAAGCACTTGCGTGTTCCAACAAACGGAAAGCGACACTGCACTCCGTAAAATCATACAACTAGGAACCAGGAACCTACCAGGCAACGAGAAAACAGTGACCTGGTGTACGAGAGTCATTGGGACATTTCCAGTTTGTGATGCATGGGTTCAAAGCACATGTGACATCAGTCAGCACAGATTAATACGTAGTTACTGAAAACGAGTCTTACTCTCACGACGTTTCAGGACAAAAACAATATGGATCAAGCGCGACTATTTGTCTTGTGTTTCAGTTTCTATCCTTCTTTCGAAAAAACCCACGTTTTCTATTAAAGCCCCGTCTTCGCACAATCCTTTCTCTTTGAAGTATTTGCAAGTGTGTAAATATGTAAAACGACCCTTACCTTTATTTAGTGTTGTCGCCACTACATTGTGAATTGAATCATATTTCACACACCGCATCCTATGCAAAGCTGCCCGATTGTCTGCGCTTGTTCCTGTGAGTTTTTACTAAGTGTATGTGTCCGCTATTAAAGAATATAAAAGAAATGGTTACTTGTTTAGAACTGTAGCTTGCAGCTATTTCGGAGTGAATAAATTATTACGAACCTAGAAGACTGGAGAGTGAGAGAGAGAGAGAGAGAGAGAGAGAGACCAACAGGAGCGTACTTCCCCAATCTTTGTGTCTCATTGAATTCACGCCCTGCCTTACATCAAACGCTTTTTTGCCGACCAACTGCACAATCCAGTTCCCGCATGTCACTGGTGAGGGGGTAACCAAAGGCGGGTCCTTTCCAGTGGACAATACCATTATTTCAGCTCCCGTGGCTTGGAATGCCACATTTTACAGCCCATTGCTCTCCTCCAGGCGTCGAGCGCTATCTGAGCGCTGCCACCTTCGATTCCTTCCATCTAGCCCATTTGGGGAAATGTAGTTAATACTACCAATGGCATAAAGAACATTACGATAAATGTTAAGGCTTCGAACATCACGTTAAACGCAACTATATTATTATTATTATTATTATTATTATTATTATTATTATTATTATAATCAGGCTATTATATATATATATATTTTTAATTCGCAATGGAATAGGATTTAATTTAGTTCACACAAATCCACATGCCACACCCAGTTACTTCAAGGGGTTAATCCCAAAAGCATTGGACACCAGCATAACCAGAAAACGGATTTTGTGGAATGTATCTACTACAAGTCACGTGTTGTCACCGGAGTTTCCATGTGTCGTTCCCACAATGCTTAAGCTACGAGTGTTCACCCGTCCTATAGCCTCGTCGTGAGGTAGCCTGTTTTGACTGAATGGCTTGGTAGCTGAACTGCTGTGGTACAAAGACAACCACAATCTTTGACCTATACCAAAAATACCAAACTGAAAATAAAAATGATGTTTGTAATACTGTTTCACACTTTACGAAAGTCCAAATTTTCTTGCCACCTAGGTTACATCCGACTTAAATCTTAAATAGTGATTTATTAATGTTATTTTGCCCGAAGTATCCTCGTAAGAAAATTCGTTGCCAATTTATTGTAAAATCTTTAATTGAGGCATTGTATTGTAGTGAATAATTATCAGATACAATGATTTTGGCCTAGACCTGTTAAAATTGTGTGTATTTTACCTTTAAAGTGATTATATAAATAGGCTACAACAGTGATTTTACATTAATTCAACAGTGATAAATCAAGGAAATGGGTTATTGTTTAAGAGGAGGAGCAGAATAGTAAATAATTTAAAATAATGATAACCACGGATCACGTGTTATTTCAGTGTCACTTCCGTTTTCATTCTTTTCATCTACAAGTAATTTTATGTTTTCTAAAACGTTTATTACAATTAAATACAATAGACAACGCTTCATACAACACACACACACACACACATAAATATTTGTGCAGGTATCGTGAAAGCTGCTGCCTCATTTCACCGATGAAGTGTTTTCAAATTTTTTCTGATTTGTGTAAGGATTTAAAGGGGGGGGGGTCACAAACTATATTATAAAGAAGCATGTTGATAAATTAGAGTATATGTTAAGGTTACTGTGAATGTACCTGTAGATCATTTAATAACTGTAATATATATATAGCCTATAAAGATTAGCTGTTTTTTCAAGATAAGGCATCATTCATATATAAGGTTGACATGGAGATAGCAGAAAATGTAGTAAGTGAAAATATAGTGGCATTCCGAAACAGAAGCGTGACAAGGGATTTGTGAATGGAAGACAGTAATTGTATATTCATTGTTGAAATAAATATATTCTATGACACTTTTGTTACATGACCAATCATGGAACAGATAAATTGATTAAATATCCCAAAATTCAACCAATAGAATGTCATGTGGCAGAGACTAGCGCAAGAAGCAGCCAATAGAAAAAAAGCATGCAAATAAGGAATTTGCTACAGCAGGATCTGAATGTCAACTAGTCAAAGATGGAGTCTGGAGCCGAGAGGCCGTGAGGCTGGCCATGGACGATTGGCTTTTTTTTCTCGTGGATCAGCGAGATGAAACCCTACGGTCGCCGTTAGATAAGATGGAGTAAAACCCGAGGAAGGCGAGGAAACGAATTTACAGTGTTTTATGAGACGCGTTTCCCGTATCTTTTGATCAACTTTCCCCTCTTTGCCTTACGGATTGTCGCTCTCTTGGCTAGGTACCATTCATGAAATTTGGGGGTCCTCGCTCTGTTTGTGAGTAGCATCCGGGTGATTGAGCGGAAATGGCGGGAGCTCAGGGCGAAACGGGGAAGTTGGGGTGGAGAGGGATGGGAGGTAACGGGGGTCATTTAAATGGATTAGGTGTGCGGGCTGGGATTGCGCGTTGCATGTGCCTCTGTTATGCAAAGCAGAAAGCGTGATTTTTTTCTCCAGACTGGGCAGCCGGATTGAGATGGCATTTACCCCACCCCTCCCGGGGAAGATTAAACGTCCCGTTTGCGTGAATATTTCTCTCCTTTTTTTCCATGCGTTGTTCTGCACAGAGCGAGTGATGTGAATTTGACAGAGATTTGTATTAATTCGTTTGTCAGGCAGATGGGAACCCCGGCTACTTTTAAAAGGTACGATTTAATTATTTCCAAAGTGTTGTTTGAAAAGGCATCGTTTTCTGAGCAGCTAGTTACGCTGGAAGCGCGATTTACCTTCCTGCAGTACGAGCCATGTCGGTGTGTTTAGCAATCTCTTATTGTGTGTTGTGTTGTCGGTACCACTATGCCAGTGGTTGTACTGTAGAGGTGATTTGATTTTATAGCATTGTCTTATCATCCGTGCAATTAGTTATAATTATTTATTTTTATAAATGCATGGTATACGTCTGTCTGTGTAATCTTAATGATCATACCTTAAATTGCCTGTATTAATGGGAAAAAGCAGAACTGTTAGGCCCAGTATTTAGAATGCAAATTAATGGTCTGCCTTGTGGGAATATTTAATACCTGATGCCAAACGTTTTTTTAATTGACATTATTCACGAACATTTTGTCTCTAGTGCAAACATGGGGAAAAGAGGACTGGTTTGCTTATTCTGGGGTCCAACGTTTTGATGTAATGCAGTATCCAGATGTTTCACTATGCTGTATCTTTGTATCTGTTTGTGTCGGCAGGGTCTGAAATATTTGCAGAAGTGGGACAAGAATATTGGCTAAATGTGTATATTTTTTCGGAGCTCCAAGCATGCATTAAGGTATACGTGCAAATGCAGTTAATTTTCAGTCGAACATTTATTGGTTTTCGTTACATTGGTCCATTCTTGACTTAAGTCTACTACTTAACAGTGGAAATAACAGGCACCTATGAGCCCCCGCCCATGAGGTGTCGAATTGCCCTTTTGGTAAAAGGAGTAAGAATAGTGTATGTTAAATTATGGCGTCTGGCGTTGCATAGCGGAATGTGCACTTTGTCCTATTTATTTCCGTGTTTTTTTTCAGGATTTGATTTTCTACCTTAATTAGACCACAGGAACATTTCTCATCTGTTTTGGGAAATTCTTTCGGTTTATCTTTTTAAAGAAAATTGTAAGCATTTTTTTCAAGTGAAGTCATTTCGGGCTCGTCTGAAACGAACAGCTCTTTATTATACACATTAACTTAAAACGTACTCGCTGTGCACAGTGTTTCTTGTTAATTTGTAAATTCGAGTTTGCTTAATTCAGATGGGTATTTAAACGTTTTAATGCTGTGCATTAAATGAAGTGGACATATTTGGGAAGTTCAAGAAAGTTAAGAATTGTCAAAATGTTTTTAAAAATACGTACTTGTAATAAATCACGCTTAAATCAAAGAGCTGTAATTTTCTCAACGTGCTTATAAATGCTATATATTATAATGATAAAAATCTTTGTTTTTTGAAAAAGAATAGCTAAGGTTTGTCTGTGGCCTTATGATTATGGTCTTCCTGATTTTTGAAGTAGAAATTTTAGATAATGGTATTTTGACTGGATCCTACAAGGAAAGGGCTTGTTCTGTTCACTACTAAAGCACAGATTTGGCCAAACCAAGCTCATAATGTAAAGTTGGTCTGTGGATTTTTCTGTAAAAACGCGGAGAAGTTCCTGGCTTCACTGATGTTGTTGTCCAAAGCCCTTTTTCTGTTGTACTACTGGAAATTTAAAATGAGCAGTGCAATATTAAAAGGGCATTGGCTGACAGATGCATAACACTCCATAGCCCTGACTGTCCTTACTTTCAACTGCATCCTTTGTACTTAAAACAATTATATTCAAGTGTACAGAGGTATGCAGTTTTCAAGAATCTTAACTTCCTATATGTATGGCTAGGATTTGCTATAGTGATTTTAAATTGGGGGCACTAACAATTCAGCATTTCACCCAAAGGCGAAAATGTGCGTCTTCCTTGACACAAATTAATAAATAAGATTATGCAAGTACTAAACAAAAGAAGTTTGTTTGCTTTTCTTTTTTTTTTTTGTTCCATAGATTTAAATGATGTAAAGGGGGCTCAGAATTGTAATAGATTGTGTAAAGGGGTATCCATTTTAATTGCTATCCACTTAGTAGTAAAATACAGCTTGGATATTTGCCTCTTTCAAAGCACGTTTTCAAGAACCAGTTATGATTGTTTTGCGAAGAATGTGTGTTTATCAGATGGAAGGACCCAATGTCCACATTGGGAAGGTTCCCACTGTAGTGCCTGTCAGAATGAAGGACGAGGGAGGAAAGATGTCTTCCCTCGTCATATGCTGAGTGCGACTGCTTGCTCCCTAACAGAGTGGTGCACTGTGCGGAACCACACACTTGGAGCCTAATGTGTTGAAACTGCACAGTTTTCCTTAAACACAGCTACACCTCAATAATGTGCTACACCCATTCGTACAAATCTATGTATTATATTGTGCAGGGGGTGGTGTCGCTTTACTGGTGATTTTTTTTTTTATTATTTATTTATTTTTTCTCTGATGCTGTGAAATGGTTCTGGTGGCTTCCGTGTTGTGAGAAGGCAGCGATTTGGCCCTGCTCTTTCTGTTCTTGCTCTCCTTCGTTTTCCGGTTCTCGTGTACCTGTCTTACAAAAACACCTCCTCTCCCAGTTATGTCGGTCCCGAAACTGCTGTAGCCGCACCGTACGTCTGCCTTATTTGTATATATATATATTTTTTTTTTGCCGTACAAGCGGAGGTCAGTTGCTCTGACGACGTTGCACTACTGTCCCACCGTTGAAGCAGTGCAACAGTATTGTCATAGCATTCGCCCTCCGTGCTCTCAGCCCAGGAGAATGCAGGCGGATAAGGGTGAATGAGAAATCCTGTTTTTCTTTTTTTTTTCCTTCTTTTTTCTTTTTTTTTTGGGGTGGGGGTGGTGGTCACTGGGAGCAAAATGGCTGACTACATGTGTAAACAGTCACTGCGCTGGAGTGCTTGGGGATGTTTCTGAAGGTGGCATCGAGTGTTTGCGTAAAGTTTGTGTAAATGGCCACCGTCACTGAACACAGTGCGCGAGTGAGTGCTGGCTTTTTACTCTTTGTGTTCCTTTAGGCTGAGTCTGATTGGCTGATGCTGTATTGCCATTTGCTGTGAGGTTCTCCAACACTGTGTGTGTGTCTTTTGTGTTTCTTCATCAAAACCATGTTTTATTTGAATATGAGGGGGGGGGGGGGGATTATTTTCTCTCTTGTTTTTATATGCTGAAATATGTAGGTATTTGTTTGCAACTCCTGTTTTAAATGGGTTTATGATTGTCTTGTAAAAATGCTGCAGTGGGGAAATTATTGCGAGAAACACTATGAAGGGATTTCCGACTTCCTTTAGTCCCCCAGATGTAATACAGGCAGCTCAGTATATTTTCTCATATCGTAAGCAGAAGGTTATAATTTGTGTATGTCTGGCTTGGAAGGGTTTGAAGAGAGATTTTAACACATTTGCCCATGGTAGCAAATCTCCCATAAATTAAAGGTGGAAAATTCAAGAGTTTTTATTCCTAGAATTCTGAAGGTTCCGGAATTACAAAGAGAATAACTTTCATATATAAATACATAATTCACTGGAGAAAGTTTTTTTTTTTTTTTTTTTTTGTGCTATTAAATGAAAAAGGTATTTTATTTTTAAAAAGCAGTTGTAATATATTAGCAAACATTTTTTATCTGTGCATTTTTTTTAATCTGTAAGGTTAATTGTCACTTTTTTTTTTTTTTGGTCCAAAGAAATGTGTATTTAGGTTAATAGAGAGTAAATGTTAAAATGTTCATAATGATCCTTCGTAGTTATGTGGCGTGTGTGGCCTGTGCAGTGCAAGTAGTGTCAGGAGTATGTCGTCCTGGGAGCGGTGTGTGATCTGTCAGTGTGTGCGGCACGCCGTCTCAGAGCATGACTAGAAAGACTGTAAGGAACCGTGGCAACGGAAGGACAGAACTAATGTTTTAGGAAAAGGGGGCCAGAGGAGCCCGCGAGGAGAGTGTGCGCCCACGCCGGGAAAGCGAGGGAGAGCGTCTGGCTGGTAGCAGGTCGGTGGGGGGAGGGGGCTTATTTTTGTGGAATGTGAGGAAGGCAGGACCTCCACCGTGAGATGGGGAGGGGAGAAGGGGACTCAATCCATCCTTAGTCACTGAGCTGTTCAAAGACACCCTGCAAACGCAGTCGTGTTTTCACTGCAGAGGTGTGTGTGTGTGTGTGTGTGTGTGTGTGTCAGCGGCGTCCCAGTGAATCTGTGGCTCGCTCTCTCTCGCTAAATTAAGCCCAACGTGACAGAGTATTCTCCGCACTCCGTGTCCTCGGAGCAGAAGCCGGTCCTGATCGAAGGAACCGAACGTCAGATTGCTGGAACTTCTCTGGCTTTCCGGAGATTTCCAGCTCGATGTCCTGAACCC
Source organism: Mormyrus hasselquistii (assembly GCA_026779605.1). Classification (NCBI taxonomy): domain Eukaryota; kingdom Metazoa; phylum Chordata; class Actinopteri; order Osteoglossiformes; family Mormyridae; genus Mormyrus; species Mormyrus hasselquistii. The sequence continues at coordinate 146,587 of JAODKE010000027.1, read as the reverse complement.
ATACTTGAGTTCGAATGTGACGTGGAGTTAAAGGCTGCAGCGTGGGGCAGGCTATGGCCCTTCATGACGCCACACTTTGTTTCCTCTATGACGACACCTACAGACCGCCATTCCCAGTAGGAATATTGACTCTTGACACTGCACATCTTAACAATATACAGAATAACATTGTTACTTAACCACCCCCTCCACAATATGTGAGGGAACCTTAAAAATCAAGCTAACATTGCTAATGTGTCATATGAGCATAAAAAGAAACTTGAGGGGGGTGTGAGGATGTTAGATGGGAAAATTAAGGGGGAGAGGCAGGAGCGACCTTACATGCAGGAAGGATGATCCGCGAAGAAGGCTACAGACTTGTTGCAGCTTGCTAGAATTTCTCTGTTGAAAATACCAGAATGTGCAGAACTGGAGAGTGTGAGCCTAGCCTAGCCGAGGCTAACATGTCAGGCAGTTGGTAATGCAGCCGATCGCTGCTAATGGGGCTGGTTGAACTGGGCGCTTTTATCTTCTTGAAGTCTTTGCTGTAGTCTCGTGTTCTTCTTTCTCTGAGAGCCATTTGCTTAGGACTGAAGTGCAGTTTTGGTTTCTCTGTATTGAAAAAGTAGTTGGGGAAAGCAATGCCCAAGTTTTGTGAGTGTGAAATTGTGAAATACACCTTTTGCACAAATCCAGAGACACAACATGAAAAGAAATAATTTTCTGAATGCCCCTTATTCCTTTTATTCGTTTTTGCTCATGTATGAAATTTTGATGAAACATCCTAACCTTCGAATTGTTGGTCGTCGTTTAAGTGATCCAGCATACCGGCTAACAAGTTTATAATCTGCAAATTCTCTCTTTGTAAATAAGATAAAATAAACACCACACAGGAGAGATTTGAGTATTAAACAAACTGAAGAGAAGCCACGATTTTACCATCTAGAGTCAAATGTTTATGCAGAAAATAAAATCACAGCTTAATGCGCTAATAGCATAAAGGTATATCAGAGGTTACTATAGATACCCCGATCTTGATGAGTCTCTTAAGTACAACTAAACAAATTGAAATATGTAAAACAATATAAATTACTAGGTCATTACAAATAGTGCTCATCTGTTCAAGAAACCGCAAGAAAATGATTTTGGAGGGCTATATATGAAATGTTTAGTTTTAAAACAATTTCCTGGTGTTCTTGGTCGCCTCCCTGCTTCTGTGGACCTAAACCAGTCCATGCTGGGTTTCATAAAGGTCTGTTTTTTTTTTTTTTTAAAAAAAAAGATTTGTACGACAGAAATTTTTCCAAAAGAATAGGTGGGTATTTTGCAATAGTTTTAGTATAGGGAAGTGGCAAGATTGAAATTCGGAAAATGTAAAAAAAAAAAATATGTAAAAAGCTGCGATTTAAAAGGAGTCTATTGTGCTTATAAGATTGGATGATCACAATAAATTTGGAATGAATCCCATATATACAAGGTCAGGTGTTAGTCATTTAATTTATCATTGCTTCAAAATTCACACTGAATCATGATTTAGTGTAAATGAACTGATGCTTGAATTGTATTTAAGTTTAACAATTTTGAACGAATCAAATTTCTGTTTAATTTTATTTGTAATTTGAGGTTAATCAAAAATATTTCCATAACATTTACAAGTGTTACTATGCTTTCACAAGCACAAAATGTTTCAAATTAATTAAACTGTTGATTATTTATATCCAGAATGTTTCATTTGCTACAGACTCAGGTACACAATAAATATAATCTTTTCCACTAAGTTAAACATTTTAACTGTTTTACTTTCATCCTTCCATCCAAAGAACAGAAGGCTTAAATAAATGTTATTACAGTGTCAAATGGGCGTCTTGTTTTATCAGTCCCTCTAATTATATGTTTACAGTTTTGTTTTTTTAAATAAATTCAGTGTAGCTCTGACTCGTGCATTTTTTTTCCTCTTCAAGATTTAAGCTAGTGGGTCCTGATTGGATCAGTGTGTTTTCTGAATGTGTGTCTCTGTGAGCGTATCACACATTTATGGTGTGCCCAAATGAGCCCGAGTGTGCAGGGGGTCGTCTCTGGGGCTGTCAGGTAACGCGCAGTCGCAGTGGCGGCCGAGCCGCAACACCGCAGCCCCGGTCTCGGGCCCGGTGTCGTGACACGGCGAGCTGCGTGCAGTTTGGCTGGAAGAGATCGGAAACCATGCAAGTACGTATCTCCCTCCCGTGTGAAAGAGAACGACATACCTACAGGTCCGGGATCTGTGTGCCTCTTTCAAAGTCTGTTGCCTTACTGGTGAGACCCTATCAATATTGCCTCTGCTTGTCTTTATCTATAAGTAGTGCAATATTGCTTATAGGGTCTTTTCCTTCAGGAATTCTCTTCTGCATCTTACAGAAATCTTACAGAGAACCACAGCAGCTGTCGTTATTGTTTGTTTTTTAAATGGGCAGCTATGAAGGGTGTATGGCTGTACAGGTCCCATCTGATGGCGGCTTCTTACAGTTTGCTATTAAAAACCACTGTGCCGGATGTGAAGCTGAGCTTTGGAGGTTGATGCACACATACGAGCAGGAATTGGTGCCTTAACAACCCGTCTGCTTGAGACTAATGGAGAGCTGGGAAAAGGATGGGGGTGGGTGTGTATGAGAGAGATACAGACGTTTGTTTTAATTAGTCCCCTCAAAAAGTCATGTTCAAAATATCCACACAAGGAGGTGACCAGTTTACTAATTTGCCAATGTTTAACAGTCACCCCTTATCATAAATGGCCAGAAACAACATCAACAGCCCAATAGATTTGTAAGCTTAATTCTAAGACCTTAGACTTGTGGTCTGTGGTGTAAAAAGTTCCGTATGTTGTAAGGCCGGTTTTGATGTGTAGGGCAGGATATCACATGGTGCTGGAGAAGGTAAGACTTGTCCAACTGAAAGAAATGTATAATTAATCATTTAAAATTGTTACATTGAACCGTTGCTCCAGGTGTTTCAGGAGGTATCGCAGGGGTTTGTCTTGCCAAGCTACGTGTTTCTGCTAACTTTTACTCTTTCCCTGTTGCACTACTGTGGGAACCGTCGCTAGCAGTGCAATAATGAAAGGGCATTGGTTAGCTCGACAGCGCCACCACCGGTGAGACGCGTCGGGATCTGTCCAGCAACCTCACGGGTGTTTCTGCAGCACGGAAGCGTCAGAATTCTAGAGATGACCAAGTGCTTGTAATTATTTTCTAAGGTCAATAAAAACGGGCTTTCGTTCTGTTATTTGTATTTAGGTATAAATAATGTTACGCTTACAAAGTACGGTGTATTTATAGAGTTGTTACCGCCAACGACAATAAAAAAATATATTCCTTCCTACATTACATTACAACTGAGTGGTTTTAATTTTCTTGAAAAATGGCTTTAATGAAAAATATACGAATGAAGGCATAAATAAGCTTATTTCATGGGGCATTATGCACTTTGTTACGGTTGTAATGCCTTTCCCATGTACTGTCAACGATCCTAAAATAGTTCGCCACCAGCTGGACACAACCGGATGCGATTAAACATACTGGCATCGTGTAACAGCTGTCTGTCTTTGGGGAATGGTAGTCTCGTTTTAAGGGAATCAGCGTTTATATTCCATAGAAATGCGTGCTTTACTTGTATTGGGTCTTCTGTGATCTACTGCTTGTGACAAAGGAGTATTATGAGGGGCTTTTCTTTTAATGCACGAGTGAGCATTTCAGTGCGAATTACGGTTTAAAATGTTTCATGCAGCTAGGCTCTGTTTGTTAAAATAATTTTGTAAAATATTTTGCATGCAATAAATGAACGGCGCGTTTTTTTGGTATTCAAGTCATTTTTTCTGTATGTAAAGATCTGGATTTTTAAACTGACTTTTACCCATAAACACTGCACTGAGGCGTAAAGTGTACTGAGTCAAATTCTGCTGGCCATTATGTAATCCAACTCGTATCATGCCATCTAAATATTATAGGAGAAGTTACAGAATCTCCATATAAACAAAACTGCATAGACCTGTCTTGGGTGTTTTCCCCCCGAATAGCTTCAAACAGACCACACTGCGGACACAGACCACACTGCGGATAATGAATTTATACTGGATGCTGACCTGCACACACAATACAATGTATTGTTTGGACATATTGTGTCTACATTAAATACCTTTTATGTAAAGAAAAACCGCTCGAAAAATGGTCTAATTGGCACGTTTTATATTAAATGAGGTTATTGGGTGAAATGGGGTTAAACGTTTATTTTCAGTAAAGGCTTCATTGTTAACTATTGTGGTTTCGGGTTTGTGTTGTAATTTAAATATTAGGTGTTAAGTTGAGCATTTTGTTAATTTACATACAAATTTTTGCTTCGAGATAGGATTTTAAAATAAAAATCCATTGTTCGCTGTTCATTGTTTTGCAATTAATTTAAGATGTTTTAAGTGCTTAGTAGCGTGCCTAATCCTGTGAATGATACGGAATATCCAAAGGCAAGTGCTTTCTATTGTATTCCCGTCATGCAGTAATAATGTATTATAGTCAAAATCCAAAACGGCACGAATTAATGGAGCTGAAAGATGGAAATCCCATTTACGCGATCTATAACTAAAGCTTTTGTTATATATGTCTTTTGCTGACCAGCCTCTGATTTCAATATTGGTTAAAACGCTTGCGAAATGCTATGTTGTTTGTACTTTAATAATAGTTCGTCAGCCTACTTTGCGTAACTTCTTTAAAAAAATCACAGGCTATACAACCGAAACTGCAAAATATATAGATGTCAAACGAACATCTCCCGTTTCACGCTGCTACATAATTGACCGTGCATCTTCTTTTGCTTTATTGTGATTCTATATACATATATTCATTAACGAAGTCAATGCATAATAATGAATAATGTGTTAATTTTTTAAAACGCTGATTAAATGCTATGTGTGATTGACTCCCGAAGATATATATCTAGAATTAAGTATCGTTCCCATCTCATGCTGATAAGTTGCTAGTTTTTTTTATGTTTGTCCAAAGTTAAAGAATTGTTATACTCACACGGATTTATATAAAAATAACCTTTTATAGACTTTTAATCTGCAGATTTCCTTTTAGGTTTCGCTATGTTTTAATATATGAAATCTGTGTATAGAAAAATGTCGAGCCGTTTATTTCTAGAAATATCGATGACAAGTAGTGTATTTTATCTGCAAGGTAAAAATAATCTTTATAGAGTCTGTAGACATTTTTGTACAGACGTGGATATAAGGCGACTTGATACAGCGTTTGGAAACGTTTCCAGTCAACGGTGGTTTCTGCGTAATGGAAAGTTGTGTTTTGGTGCCACCTTCCGGACAGAAGACACAACCCCCCTCTTTTAACTACGGCTTTCGTTGTCATAAAAAACACCATAGTGGCCCTGAAATAACATAGGCTACTTACCTGTATTAATTACAACGCAAATTTAATATTGAGGCGATTAATAACTGACATTTTATATATTCCATGAATTAGTATTTAATTTTGTACCGATTTTGTAATTTTTTCGACGGATAAGGAATTGTTTTGTGGATAGTCTAACAAAGATGGTGTTTATTGTCCAAATATCTTTAAATAAATGTAAACCTAATCAAACGACCAAAAATGAATAAGAATTCGTATTTCAGGTGGGTAGTTATCATTACCCCAAAAACCATCGCGTTTTTAACAGTAAGCGAATATTTGCACACAGTGCTAGACACATAAACGATAGCTGCTCTTTTTTGGCTAAAAAATAAAATAAAAATGCAAATAACCGTTCGTGTCTTCGGCTTTTTCATACAAACTCTAACAAACAAGAAACATTAATTTTATGCTTTTTTTATACCGCAGAATCAGTGTACGGGTGAAGTATGCGATTTGTTTTCACTAACGCAAATGCGACCACGTGGGTCAGGTAGGCAAAACAGGTATTTGGCTACATGTTATTTTATATAATAATCTAAACCTGATGGCGAAGTTACTGCTTTGCAGTTCCACTGCATAAAAGATGTGATATTTTAAAATTGGTATATTCTCGGTTACGATTTTTCTACTGGGTCTCTTCAAGAGTCACTATAAAATGAAACCGCAGAGGCTCATATTCATACCGATTTCAAGTCTTTGTCCTGACATCTACGGGACACGTTGGTTTTTATTTTATCCATTCGTTTAATACATTAGCCTTTATTAGGCGACGGATCGACGACACTACAGACAGCTGTCACAAATCACAATAATATTTGTACAAGTAAAAAGCAATACTTCGCAGTCTGTCTCCCAGTTTACTTTTGCGCTCCTCGAACGATAGGCTTATGCTCTGAATTTGTTGGTCTTATTTTAGCCGTTGAGTTTCCGAATTATTCAGGGGCTGGAAACAACTCGTTAATATAGATGATGGGATGTAAGATGGTAGGTCACAAATAAATAAAAGACGGTGGAAAGATGAGTAGAAAACAAACTTCCGCATATCGCAGAGTGTGAGAAATGCTGCCAGATGATTCTGAAACTTTAATCTCAAGCACTCATTTAGTAGTGAGTTGAGGGAAGCTTGAAGTGTCTCCTTCGAACATGTCTTTGGAATTGGAAAGGAGCAAAGCCAGGAGTATGATTTGCAGGTAAACTACAACCCCGTTTCCAAAAAAGTTGGGAAGCTGTGTAAAATGTAATTGAAAACGGAATACAATGACTTGCAAATGATATATAAGTATAGGGGCAGAATGGTGGTGCAGTCGTTAGTGCTGCTATCTCACAGCAAGAAGGTCCTGGTTCAATACCTGAGGTCACCCACTGTGCCTTTCTGTGTGGAGTTTGTATGTTCTCCAACTGAATGTGTGGCTTTCCTCCCACAGTCCAAAGACACGCAGATTAGGTCAACTGGCTATATAGATAATGGATGGATGGATATTTAATTGAAAATAGAACAAAGAGAACATCAAATGTTGAAACCAAGTAATTTTATTGGTTTATGACAAATGTATCCTGTTTGTATTTGATGCCAGCAAAATGTTTTAAAAAAGTTGGGACGGGGCGACAAGACTGGAAAAGTTGTATGACGCTAAAACAAAACACCTGGTTGAATATCTCACAACTAATTAGGTTAATTGGTAATAGGTCAGTAAAATGATTGGCTACAAAAAGAGCCTCCCAGAGAGACAGTGTCTGTGCAGTGAAGATGGGGAGAGGTTCAGCACTCTTTG
>JAODKE010000027.1:125447-139072 GCA_026779605.1 Mormyrus hasselquistii | reverse complement strand
CTGCATTAAAAACAGACACTATTCTACAGTGGAAATCACTGCATGGGCTCAGGAACACTTCGGAAAACTACTGTTTGCAAACAGTCTGTTACTGCATCCACAAGTGCAGGATGAAACTCTAAACATGATCGAGAAACAGCAGCGACTTCTCTGGGTCCGAGCTCATTTAAGATGGACTGAGGCAAAATGGAAAACTGTCCTGTGGTGTGACGAATCAAAATTGCAATTTTTGTTTTGAAAATCATGGATGCCGTGGCTTTCAGGCCAAGGAGGATGGGAACCGTCTAGCTCGTATTCAGTGGACAGTTCAAAAGAAAAAAAAAAATATATATATATAAATACACACACACACACACAGTTTTGGTTTTGGAACAACATATGCTACCATCCATACAATGTCTTTTTCAGAGAACGACCTTTGTCTGAACAAGACGATGCCAAACAGCATTCTGTGCATATTACAACAGCATGGCTCCATAGTAGAGGAGTGTGGGTGCTTGACTGGCCCGACCTGCACTCCAAACCTGTCACCACTGACAGCATTTGGTGCATCATGCAATAAAAAATGACAAAGACCTCAAACTGTTGAGCAGTTGAAATCCTATATCATGCAAGAATGGGACAGTATTTCACTTTCAAAATTCCAACATCCGGTCTCCTCAGTTCTCAGACATTTACAGAATGTTGTTAAAAGAAGAGGTGATGCAACACAGTGGTAAAGATGCCCCTGTCCCAGTTCTTTTAAAACATGTTGCTGGCATGAAATTCAAAGTGTGCATATATTTGTCATAAAACAATAACATTTCTCGGTTTCGACATTTGACAAGTTCTTTGTTCTATTTTCAATTAAATACGGGTTCAATGATCTGTAAATCATTGTATTCTGCTTTTATTTACATTTTAGACATCGTGTAACTTTTTTGGAAATGGCATTGTAAAAGGGATTTTGTTAGCTAAACCAGGTTAGTAAAGTCTTATTTAGAGATGAGTAGGAAGCTAAGAGCAGGTGCATGGAAACCTATCCATAAAAGTAGGAAGAGCCATTTATCTAATGCACTGCTGCTGGCCTGCTGTGGGGGACTAGGAACATCAAGAACAGGAGAAAAGAATCAAAACTGCCAAATCCATAACCTCTATTGGAACAGCAGTGACAACTCGAAATACTTCCCTGCGTTATCTCACACGTACCAGGTGCAGGAGATCCCCGAACCCTCTTAACCAAATGAACGTAAATATTTCACCAGCCTTGAAACCAAAGGGGACGCTCAAACAGAATAAATAGGCATTTATAGCTATGTGAAAACAAAACACAATGAAAATCAAGCCTGGTACTTTCTGGCCTTCATACACCACAGGAGTAGCAGTGGTCCTTATTCCACTTACACTGAAACCAGATAATTTATGAAATATCTCAGCATCATTTATGGCACCTCAGTGTGATCATGGCCACACTGCACATAAAGATCTTGACCTACATTTAATAACACCTTGGGGGTGTCTATAAAACGATGCACTGCCAAACCTGGGGTGGGGGAGGGATGTACAGGTCAAAGTTCAACTTTACACACAATTTTTCAAAATCTAAATTACAATTTCTCCTTAAAACACTCTGGAATTTTCCCCTTCGGTATTCACAAATGAGAGAACGGTAGCTGCGGAGGTTTTGGAACCAGAGCGGACAAAAACTTTTAATTTTCTACAGAGTTCTTTCCAGGGCAAGGAATCAAGGTGAGGAGAAGATTATGTAGAGAACTGAATGGACGCTAGAGCTCATCATGATGACCCAGCTCTGCACTCGTCTTGATGAACACGCCCTCCATGGTCTTCCAGTAATTGTGGTGGTTGGCATGCGGCAGGCCGTGCACCTCCCGCTGCCCGCGGATGGGGTGGTTGTACTGTTCCCCAGTAACACTGAGAAAGACTTCAGTACCCTTGTGCTTGAAGCGCACGGCCTCATCGCGCTCCCAGTATGTCCCACCGCACTGCACGGTCCACACGTCCAGGTCGTCGCCCTCACCGTTCTCCCCGAAAGCACTCACCTCCTGGGGGTGGAATGGATCACGGTACGTCAGCAAAACTGAAACCAGACACAGGCCTGAGGAACACTCAACAGCACCCCCTGTCCCTCCCAGCCATACAAGCTGGTCGCTTACACAATACACTGTGGTTTCCAGCAGGCCGGTTAACATCAACCAGTCAAATGTTACCACTAGTGATGAACCATTTGCTATATTTTTTGAGCCCATTAGATGGTGCTCTTGGTTTACACTGGAGCATGATTTATGCTCTTTTTTTTGAACAGAGAAAATCCTGTTGAGTCAAAAAAGACAGCAAATACTTCATGAAGTGTAATTTTGTCCGTCGCTAATTACAACTAAAGACTGGCAGCTTTCATTTTGGTTCAGGGGACCATTTTATGTTTAAGATTACACAAGGTGAACATATAGTCGGCCAATAAAACTGACCAGCCTCAAAACTGCACCATTTCACCCAATGCAAGCAAAACAGGCAGACAACATATTTAGCTCTCATACAGATATCTACAGATGTCTACCTCAGCTCTCTGCCAGTCACATACGATTCAGCCAAGTCTTTAAGGGTTTGTTTCAGGGATTGACATGTCTATTATCGGGCATGTCACACAGCACCGCATCAAAACAGGAATAGAGAGTAGATTCTAGAGTCAACAAAAAAAAAAAAAAAGAAAAGGTGCATCGCCTGGCAACACTGTACCTGGTTGCCGGACAACGGAGACACGAAATGATGAGTGTGGAGGTTGCGGCCTGTGTTCATGTGAGTGATGCGAATGGCTTGGCCGCACTTGATAGGCGCGCCCCTCTCACATGGTATGTTGGGCTTTCCCCGGATCCTCCAGTAGCTGTTGGCGTCATCTGAGCTCTCCACCCCTGTCACCGACTGCTGCCCACTACCTTAAGAAAGGAGAAGGATCCTAAATCAGGTGCTGATGCGTGAAACCTTGGGGCTATTGTGAGCCACCGGCATCAAAAAAGGGCCCTAGCAGCACAACAATAATCATTTCAGTGTTTGTTTAGCTAAGAAATAAAAAGCCCATGAATATTACTGGAAGTCTGGCTCCAATATCCCCACCATCCAAAAACAGACATCCCCATCCAAGACATTGCTGTCTTGCAAACAAAAACGCAATGTTTAAATGTTTAGTTCCCATTTTCTTCAGCCTAAAAAGGTAAAGAATAAATAACGTTTCCCAAGAGGAATATGCCTATGTAAAGACATTCACTGTTTAGTAGCTGACTTGACACAAGCGTGGTGGTTAATAACACAGGTAACGACGTGAAGGTTGCCAGTTCAAATCCCAGAAAAAGCGCTGTGGTGATACTCTTAAAGGAAATCACTCACATAAAAATATAAATGCCAGATATATACATGAATGATAAAAGCGTCAGATACTAAAAGCACGTGTCAAAAGGCGGTCTGAAGTCTAAACATATACTCGTTGATTGAAAAACTAACGCGAGGTGCCTCCTTGCTTGTCCCGCCCCCCACTTCCTCATCGGCACTATCACCCTTCGGATGCGAATGTATGCCGCCCTGGAGACTGCAGGTCCTTTCTGGGGAACATACATGAGGGAACAGTGAGGGTATGATGTGTAGAATTAATAAGACATGAGGCCTGCACCTTAATCGCTCACATCAATGAACGATTTGGCGGAGCTTACTTCATACATGATCAACTTAAGAAAAGACAGCAACATGACAGCTGAAATTAGCTACAATCTTAAGTCGTAACAAAAATAGCCATGTTAGTGATGCGGTGGTTTGAATAACACTGAATACGTGAGTTTCACATAGGCACAAAACATCGCTGCCATGATCGTATTTTAAACACCCCACGCTGATCGGGCAAAGGCGCACACACAATGGACTTACCTGACCCATATTTTACGTCGTGAGAGTGCAGTCGGACGTTGTGCCGTGTGTTTAGCAACTTGACCAGGGAACCACACGTCACATAATTAAACTCCGTGTCTCTACAGTCGCACTGCAGCGCAATAAAAGCGAGTAACGCCAGCCTTCCTAAACAACGCGCAGACCTCATTTTGTTGAGCATTAGTTGTAGGAAGTGCTCCGCACACGGGATAATACAGTCAATGAGCATAATCAGACCCCTGATCCCAGCCAACCACAGCTTGACAGGTAGAGTATACGGAAGTAATGGGTCCACATGCTACTTTCTGATTGGTTGCAGTGACTCTCGAAGGGATGCGAACGGCTTTGATTGGTCTATCTCTTCAGCGAATTCTGGATATTGCGCGTGAACATTCATCTTTCTGGGTAGTTATATACTTCTCAAGTACTGATAGCACTGAGATTGTTATATTTAGAACGAACGTTTTAAATATATTAAGAATGACATGGATTTTTATACAGCATAGAGTTGTACTTTTCATGTATCTCATGTTACTTCAATTACTTAGGTCAGTTTATTAAATAACGTGTTTTATGTACATAATTTAAAATGCATATACTGGAAAAATCCGAAACCCCAGTTGAAAACTAAAGATAACAGCATGCGCAGTGTAATGCCTCATATCTGTGCAATAGGGCAAGTAACCTCCCTGCCGGCCCTTGGAGGATGGGCTCCCCCTTTGAGTCTGGTCCCTCCCAAGGTTTCTTCCTTCTCGGGAGTTTTTCCTTGCCACTGTCGCCTATGGCTTACTGGGTCCTTTGGGTGGGGATGCTGTAAAGCGCTCTGAGACGATGTAATTTTGTGATAATGTGTTATACAAAAATAAATTTGTTTGTTGTTTGTTGCAAGGCCATATGAGCAGGAATGCAAGAATATGTTTCAGGATATTGCCGATTTTAAAACCGATTTAGGGCATGTGTGAAATATTATAGTGTTTGTCATGTTTTCGATATTTATCTTTAATCTATTTACAGTGTATATCTTAATTTATCTCGCTGATTCCTTAATTCACATTTCATTAAACCCCGTATGTATCCCATGCACAGGATTCAGTCATTCATTTTCCATATCCGCGGTGGTCCGGAGTCTGTGCCGGAGATAACAGGTGCAATTAAGGCCATTAAGGTGCCAACCCATCGCAGGGCAATTAGGCAACTTCAAATCACCATGGCATGTTTTTGGATTGTGTGGGAAACATGAAATAAACCTCACAACGACATGAAAAGAAAACACGCAAACTCCACACGCATGGAGCAGGGGCGGGGAGGCGAATCCTGCTCAACAGGGGTTGATTAAATACTTCAAACCTAACCAGGATACCACCCTCTCAGCCCTACGCACAGGATTTTAAATCGAAACAGATAACTCGGTCCAGTTTTGTAACCACCCTAGTAGGACCTGTTAGTTTCGTTTATGTCATTTTCATGTACTATGAAATAGCAATTTATCACTGACGTCAAAACCTTAACAATCAGGAGATTATGAAATCGAGCGCTTACCATCACGAAAACTTCTTGTGGTTATTGAAATGGACCTAAAGACACTCAGATGTATTTTTTATGGAGATCTGATTATAAATCCCCTACAGATTTTAATAAAACAGGGGCATGGAATTTTTAAATCTGTAACACTTAGGTGTCTCTTGCCTAAGACTACGAAAAGCATTTTCAACTCCGCAGCATAATCTTAAACAAACACGGTTAACCAAATGCAATACATTTGCCTTTAATACACATTTTTATATAACTGGTGTTACTCTACCTTAAACACAATCTTAACATCATAAGACAATGGTAACTTTTCTAATTGCGGTAATGTGGACATTCTGAATTTAAGTGTTTAATAACTGGCTTGGTTGCTTGACATCCTAGAACATTCTGTTCAGCTAGTTTGCTAAGGTCTTTAAAAAGCTAATCGGTAGTACAATAAGGTAACATCCCAGGATTATGGGTTTCTAAAAATATTTTTTATTCTATATAAAGTTATAGGGAGTTACACTACCCCTTGTTATTTCAAAGATGAGTCTACTACGGGCACCAGACGACAGCAAAGCACTTTTGCCGCTAGCGGGAAACACAGGAACTTGAGACGCCCTGTCGCCGCTGTGCATTCTGGGAATAACCAGCAAATCCAAGATGGCGGCGAGCAGGAGGCTGCATAAGGTAAATTGTCTTATCCATTCCTTTTTTTCTTCTCCGTTTCTATAAAAGTGTTGTTGAAAACACGCATTATCGTATCTGGTCATACGGCTCTCTAAAGCGTACATTTTGGCGAGGGCCTTCGACGTAGGTCATGTGTGTTTGGTTCTAAGTGGTTGTCTGGTCGTTCATTACATGTAGCTAGCTCCCTTTTTGCGTGACAGTGAGTAAGCGAAGCACCGGCAAAATAGGCCGGGGCCGACCGGGAAGGAGCCAACTCTGCGGATGACGGGAAGCGATTCGTTCTCATAACATGAAATGCCTTCGTCTAACACACCTGGGGAGGCGTTTTTTGATGTTAGTGACAGTTCGGCGTGTTATTGTGATAATGATAAACAGCGCACTGGCTAGCGGGCTAGGTGGCTAACTGGCGACTTTTTAACGATACAGGAAGTGCAGTCTTATTGTCTGAATCATCGGACCCGCGTTACACGGCTGTTAGGACGGCTGATCTTTAGGGCAGTGAATGTAAAGTCTGGTGTTTTGGTACAGTATTCTTTCTAATCGAGCGGAAGTTTCTTCTGCCTTAACCGTGACTGAATGTGGCGAAGGTAACGATGTTCTCATGGCGTGCTGTCCATCTGTTCCTTAGGTGGGTAAAACAGTAAGTCTGGTGTTAGGTACGATGTTTTGTGTGATGGAATTATACGCAATCGAAATTACGAAATTAGAAGAAATCAGGGTTTTCATCTGTGTATCCATTGTACCGGGTTGTATACGTATTTAAATGGATCCTCGAGTCATCCAGGAAGAGGTGGTTTCCACGCGTAATTCACCCGTCATTGTTGCTTACTGAAAACATTTTATTTCCTTGTAGATGTTTGCTTATTTATTGGGCTGTCTTACGTGTACATTGTACACATATCTCTTAATACATCATTGAAAACAGGCGTTAACCAGTATTTAACAATAAAGTGAATAATTCAGTTCTTTAAGGGTGTTGGTTATAGCTGGGAGTTTGCGTGTTCAAGTGGGTATTCGTTTTAAATGCTATGAATGTGTACCATTTATTCAAACGTCTGTGGGCAGTGTCTGAACAGTTCAGATTGGGAAATATCTGTATCTATCTTTTAAAAATATTTTTCCGACCGACTGCATAAACCCGGTCGTTCAGCGTCTGGCTAATGCGCTATACACGCGCAGTTTCAATAATAGGAATAAAATACTTAATTTCCTTATTCAAATTAGCTCTGAAGAACCCAGAAGTCTGGATCTAATCGGTCAGTTGAAAGGCGTTTCAAGTATCTAACAAACCGCCTGGTTTGTATTGAATGGAACAAAGTCTGCCACTGTCAAACTTAGTTTCGTTATTGAAACAGAATCGCTAATGGAACATTCTGGAAGGCAAAAAACTTCTTGGAAACCAGGAGCATAAGCATAAATTGTAAACCAGTGATTAAACCAGGCATTTTTATTTGCTTCGCTGTTTGTATTATTAAATGGAGTAGATATCTCGAAAAAGTGTAGATATTTTTGTGAAGCTTTTTGGGTAATGGCTTACCAAGGCATTGATATGTGGTAGTTGGTCTGCATTTGAGATTTGGCTGAAGGAAGGGTATAAGCAGGATTTGTCAAACATGGCAGTATCTGTTTCTTTGGCTTCCAAATGAGGTAAGTCTACTGCAACACTGGTATGGAATTCAAGGAACTTCAGAGAGCTTCCAGTAAGCCCTAAACTAACAGGTTCTAGCACAACTATGCACAGTCAGTGTTTTGATGGACAGCAGCAGGAAATCGTCTCGCGCGGGTCAGCCCACTGGGTTCCAACTCCTCTGAAAACACGTCTCTCCCCCGAGCTGAGATATGAGGGCCCTCAGTCATGGTGTCAAGCGATAACCATGGTAGATTCTTCACTTTTCACTTTTTTGAATGTGGGATGTTTTGAGGTCCTTTCTCATAAGGTGGTTAAAAACGACTCAATTTAATACTGAAATCAAAACTGATCATCCATATCATTACAGAAATATACAAACGAGATTATTAATTCAATTACAGGAAGATGCCCTGCTCTCATGACAAACAGAATTCCTATAGTTCATCGACAAGCAGCAGAAGCATTTAACTAAGCATGATGTATAGCAATAGGAACTGGGTGATGATGCAGATGAAAGGATCTTGGTTCTTGTGGCCATCCTCTGTCTGTTTTTAGGATGGGGA
Organism: Mormyrus hasselquistii; assembly: GCA_026779605.1. Classification (NCBI taxonomy): domain Eukaryota; kingdom Metazoa; phylum Chordata; class Actinopteri; order Osteoglossiformes; family Mormyridae; genus Mormyrus; species Mormyrus hasselquistii. Next base: position 130,768 of record JAODKE010000027.1, on the reverse strand, counting down.
GCTGTAGATGTTTTGTATTGCCAACCACCAACAGGTGGCGTTGTGCTTTGTTTGAAAGCATGAGACATTTCACTCCTGTTTTCCCCCTATATTCTGGTTCAGCAGCTCTGTCATCTGAGGAGGCTTGTGAATATGGCATGTGAGTTTGTCCCCCCACCTCCCCTGCATGTTGGGGTTACAGTTACTATTTAATTGCTTTGGATTCTCACACATTTTTGTTTTTATTTCCTTCACCTTTCAGGAACTTGAAGAAATCCGCAAGTCTGGAATGAAAAATTTCCGTAACATCCAAGTCGACGAGGCAAATATCTTGACCTGGCAAGGTCTTATTGTCCCTGTAAGTATGTGGAATTTTATTTGTGGTAGTTGGGGAATCCTCAGGCTCAGCCTGCACCATGAGAGCTTTTCGAAACTCTTTGTGCAGGTTTTCCCATTAGTTCAGACTCCAGAGAGAAATGCCTCTAGCTGGATAATAATAATGCCTGAGGTGCAAGAAGGACACAGGCAGTAATTTATGGAGGTACTTAATGTTGCTTAGAAATCGATGACAGACGTACCTGCTTTCGATTAACCTATAAGCTAATTTATGTCTGATTTCTCCAGGTCAGTTGAAGTCTGCAGTGTTCATTTTTAATATTCAGATGTATGTAACTGTAAGCAGTGAGCTGTATGAGTAAGTTAGTTGGAAGGACATGACTGAGTATCAAAGGTTTAGATAATAAAGCTTTTGTTGTGTTTTGTGGGACAAGCCAGTGTTTGTTTTGTTGCCTTAAAGAACTTGATTGTGAGGTAAGGGGCCAAAGACAGCATAAATCACTGGATATAAGAATATTTCTGGTCCTCACCCAGTTTCTGCCTCTTCCCCAAAGGACAACCCCCCATATGACAAAGGAGCGTTCAGGATTGAGATCATATTTCCTGCTGAATATCCGTTCAAGCCCCCCAAGATCACCTTCAAAACGAAGATCTACCACCCCAACATTGATGAGAAGGGCCAGGTCTGCCTGCCGGTGATCAGCGCAGAGAACTGGAAGCCAGCCACCAAAACCGACCAAGGTAGGGAGCGTGATGTCACTCTTGGCAGCTGCAAATACCCACAGTGCAGCTTCCTCCAGTGTCAAACATCTGCTGCATTTTGTGCTGCCTGAAATGAATGGCGCAAATATGACTTTTATCTCATCCTTCTATATCTTACTTAAATGTTAGTGGTAGTGCGTTAGACATTCTGTCTAACTTGCATACTTTATTGTCTTTATTTTCTTCAAACTAGTAATCCAGTCTCTCATCGCCCTGGTGAATGACCCCCAGCCTGAGCACCCCCTGAGGGCCGACCTAGCAGAGGAATACTCAAAGGACCGTAAAAAATTCTTTAAGAATGCAGAAGAGTTTACAAAGAAACATGGGGAAAAGCGGCCAGTGGACTGATGAGACCCTCGCCTGCATCCCTGCCCCTTTAGCTCCTCCCCTTCCTGTCTCTGCCCATCTCTTTGACCCCACCCCTTTCCAGAACCAACCAACCAACCACCCACCTACGCACTTGTCATTCTAGCCAACCTGGAGTGCCGCCGCTCCGCCCACCTCCATCTTGAAGCAGGACTTTGAACCAGACAAGTCTCACCTTTTGGGGTTAGCTTGAGGCTGTTACTAACTTTCTACTGTTTTCCTTTTGTTGAGAAAAAATGGTTAGAGGAGAATCTGTAAAGATGGGGGAACTTAAAGAAATGAGGAAATAAGGCAATTTGCGTAACAGATGTTGTTCCCATTCATTTGTTCAATAATAATGGTAATGGCTGCTTGGCTAGACTCCCTGCTGTTGCAGACAATTTTCGCCTTTCCAGGAAAGATGCAATTCCATAACGGGGATGAGTATTCCATCTTTTTCATCTTTGCTGTTATCTCTTTTCTCAAACAAATCATCTTTGTAAAAAACAAAAAACAAAAAAACAAGTAAACAGGAAGATACCTGAAGCAGCAAGGTCCTGGGGGTGTGTGACATAATGTTTGTTTCTTAACACCTTTTTTTTTCTTTGCACAAGTTGCACTGTATTCTGTGGAATTAGCTTTTTAGGTTTTCATGAATCCTTCTGTTTATAACGCCTTGAATAATCGAGAGTTGCAGCTTGGCCACTGATATATTGACTTACGTTCCCAAAAGGGTTAAAAGGAAAAAAAAAGACTAGGGCTGTGTGTGACTGAACATAATTATATATTTTTAAAGAATTACTGAAGTATTTTTTCTATATAATTCAATGCTTTCTTGAAACCAGGTTTGAGGAAATGTTACGTTATTTTGGCCTCGTCTTTTGCTGTACTGAGGAACACGACAGGGCTTGTCACCATCCAGATATCTATCGCCTGTGACCGTCAGACCCCCCCCCCCCCCCATGAGTGTGTGTTGAGTATGATGGGGCATTAAGTAGTCGAACACTGCTCTGAAAGAAAATCACACATTAATGGGCAAATGATGTAAAAATGGGCCTCGTTTCCCCCTTCTGTAAATTTCAGTGTGATCCTGAAAAATGAAATAAATGTACAAGACTAGTCCTACATCTCCGTGTAAACGTATATGAGCATATATGACACATTTCTTAAAATCTGTGTCCTTCCCCCCTGCTAGTGATTTTGTTTGATACAGCCCCGCAAGTAACTGCAGTTTACATTGCAGCATAATACCTGCTACAGTGACCTCCGTGATTCTCCGTTTAACAGTAATTTTCACGACCAAGTTCTTTTTTTTCCCCCACCGATTGAAGTTACTATAGCAAATTTTCATTTAATTGTCCATTTTCCTCCATTATTTATTCCGTCTATCTATACATATGTTGATATACTTGATTACGATGCTTTCATGTAAATCATGAGCGCCCCCTAGTGGTATGGACCCAGTACTAAATCGCAGTTTTTTTCTGTGATTTGGTCCGCTATTGGAGATTTTCGTGGACTTTTTATGAACGAAGAGTATAGATTGGGGTAATTTAACCACAAATGATTACGAAAAAGCAATGAATTCAGCTGAAATGTGTTGCCCCGCGGATATGGAGGCTGTTCAATTATGGCCCCGCGGAGATAAACGAGTTTTCGTGTTTGTCATCGTGTTGATATTTGAGAAACACGCCAGTATATCCGATCTATCAAATCGTGCAAAGTTGTCCCCGTTTTGTATGGAAGTTGAGAACAACGGTGATTAAAGGTGAGGAATTCAATTACTTAACTTTTCAGACCAAATGAGAGGTAGTAATAAAAGCGATTGGTGGAATGTGTGATTGAATTCTTTTGACTAACAATTAGTCCTAAATTTTTTCTTGAGTAAGATGGTAATTAATTTCAGTCAATGCCTAATCTTTTTATAATAGTGTTCAGTGCCATTGGAAAACGTTGTGCCCTGACTTTACTTGAATTTTTTGAAAAGTCCGAAGACTTGGAGGTCCGATGCTGTTTGTACGTTTTCCGTGGTGTGTGATTGTGTGTGTGAATGTGTGGTCTATAATGGGTTTGCATGCCGTCCAGGGTGACCGCGCTTTGTGCCCTGTGCCGCCTGGCTCAGCCTACAGCCTCATTGTAATTGTGCCCAAGATGAGGTCTTATGGACTGCCGCTAGGTGGCAGTAATCCCCGTTTATGACAGAATACATTCCCTTGCCTACATAATTTTGAATTGATCTATCTCATTATGGTCAGAGAAAACTACCTGTTAAGGATATAAACTAGAACGATTTGGGTTTTTTAAAAACGCTCGACGCCATGATTTATCCTAGTGATTTATGAAAATCCCTTAATCTAACAAAAAAGGGCAAATTTGGAGAAGTTTTTAAATCTGACTAATGATTAGCCAGGACCAGTTTGTGTCTGAGCGTATATTTTGTTCAGCACCACGGGCAGCTGCTTGGTTGTCTCTCTTGCTATAATTACATTTTACTTAATTTCAACAAATATACATACAACCCCCAATTTCAAAAACGTTGGGACAGTATGGAAAATGCTAATAAAAGCAAAAAGTATTTGTATTTTTAAATATGCACTCATGTCAGATCTGATGACTGCAATGTGCTCCAAAGGTTGGGAGTCGAGTGTTTTACCACTGTGTAAACAACATTTCTTTTAATGACACTTATGAGCATTTGCACATTGATGACACTAGTTGGTTAAGTTTAGCAAGTGGAATTTTCCCCTCAGTCAGAGAGCTAAGGACTGCAGGCAGGCTGGTCTTATACCAGGCCTTTCTGCTTATGCAGGCATGCACCGGCAATCCGGGCAGGACCTGGTTTGACCTTGTACTGCTGGAAAGTGCAGGGACAAGCCTGGAAAAGATGGTGTTTGGATGGCAGCATATGCTTCTCCGAAATGTACTCAAGCCATAGACACTCAAGCCACACAGCCATCAGGACAGATGCTGGCCTTTGGACCAGACGTTGATATAACCCTCCGCGATCCTTTTCTTCTTTAGCCCACGCAGAGAAAGTGAGGGTTGGATTTTCCCAAAACCTGTTTCACATGTTGGACCATAAAACACGATTCCCCCTGTTACTGTCCATGTCAGATGAGACCAAGTGTAAAGAAGTCACCAGAGCTCCTGGCCAGAGTTGCTGCATGGCTTCTGTTTTGCATAGTAAAGCCTTAACTTGCATTTATAGATGCAGCAGTAAATAATGTAGCCTGACAAAGGTTTATGGAAGAATCCTCCAGACTGCATCATGATAGTTTTTAAGACAGTGATGTCTGATGGACGAGAGATCAAGCCCATTCAGAAGTGGTTTTCATACTAACCCTTTACATACCAAGATTTGACCGGATTCCTTAAATGTTTTCATTATATTGTGCACTGTAGTGGATGAAATGCCCAAAATCACACTAATTTGTCTTCAGGGATTGTTGTTTTCAAAATGCTGGATTTTCGACATACAGGGAAAGTTGGCACGCATCAACCCATTCTTGCTTTTGGAGGACTAGGCCTTTTTTGAAAGATCCTGTTGTACCATAACATGATTGCCTCGCCTGTTGCACATCACCTTTCAACTTGTCACATTGTTATTAGCCCTAACTGCTCTGTCCTAACTTTTTTGGAACAAGTTGCAGGCATCAGCTTCTAAATAAACATATATCTTCATATATATATATATGGCGCATATATTTCTTTATGAAGATATATGTTTATTTAGAAGCTGATGCCTGCAACTTGTTCCAAAAAAGTTAGGACAGAGCAGTTATATATATATATATGTGTGTGTGTGTGTTATAAAGTGCCGTAATCAGAATCTATAAATCAATACATACTTTTATCCCAGAGGAAGCTGCTTAATGCAGGCTAGGACAGAATCCAAGTGC
>JAODKE010000027.1:101240-117069 GCA_026779605.1 Mormyrus hasselquistii | reverse complement strand
GGGGGGGAGCACGGCTGGGCGGGCAGGCAGGGGGCTCTCTGGGTATCTGCCGCACGCCGGGCTGGTGTGCATGCGCAGGTGGCTGATGAGGTTGCGCTGCTGCGTGAACTTGCCCCCGCAGAGCTGGCACTCGTACGGCTTCTCGCCCGAGTGCACGCGCATGTGCTCCGTCAGGCGGTACTGGCGGGTGAAGCGCATGCCGCACTCCTCGCAGGCGAATGGCTTCAGGCCCAGATGGCTGCGCATGTGGCGCGTCATGGTGCCGCGCTGCGTGAACATCTTGCCACAGATGTGGCAGGGGAAGGGCCGCGGGAGCCAGTGACCCTTCTCGTGTTGCCGCAAGGCTGCCGAGTCCTTGTAGCTCTTGCTGCACACCGAGCACTCGAAGGGGCGGGACTCTGTGCCAGGGGGTGGGGCCACCCTTGCCGATAGGTCCTCAGCCTCCTCCTTGATGCACAGCTCCTCCTCGGTGTGCGTCTCTACGTGGGCATTGAGTCGCTCTGAGCTGGGAAAACCCTTGCCACAAGGAATGCAGACGTATAGGTTGTCGCCAACGGCAACCTCAAACCCCTCCTGACGGTACACGTAATTGGCACCGGGACTCTCACCCTCGCTCTCGTCACTGTGATCCTTTCCGTTTTCTCCCTCCTCTGCGCTTCCGAAAGCCTGATCCGAGCTAAAGCTATTTCCATTGGATGGCTGATCGCTGGTGACCATTGACCTCAAGTTGGCTGTCATTGGCTTCTCTGTGGCATTGGCCCCACCTCCTTCCCTCTTAGGCCACTCCTTCTTGCGGGCAGACTGGCGGAACCTGGCACGTGGTGGGTCTCCTTCTGGTAGAACCGGGCTCTTCTCAAGCGCCCGTTCCCCCAGTTCCATGGGCTCAGCATCCTCCAGGTCTGGGGGCTGGCCAGACTCCTCAGATGTGGCACTGTTGCCGGCTGATGGGGATTCAGATGGGGGCGAATCGTCCCTAAGGCTTGGGGGGCTGACCTCCTCTGTAACCGAGCTCTCTGAGGGACTCTTTTTGGACAGGTCCAGCCCCACCTCCTGACCATCCTCCTCCTCCTCATCCCCGCCGCCGACTTCGCCACTGTCAATTCTCGTCTTACTGCCTGATGTGGTCCCTGGGGACCCACCCGCATAAACCTCATCATCTGACACTCTCTCATCCCGTGGTTTGTCCTGGTCCAGCTGGTTATCCTCAGACACCGAATGGCGAACAGGGGCAGGCTTGGCAGAGGAGAGTTTCTGCTTGCGGTGCCCCCGTACCATGCCCGGCTTCACTGGGAGGGGCTTGCCGCAGCCTTTAAGCCGTTTCCTGCAGAGGGCCGCCAGATCGTGCAGCTGGAGGTAGCTCGCAGCCGTCAGGAGGGCGGTGAACTTCTGCTGGCAGGGCTGGTCTGCGGACGGCAGCTTGCCCGTGTAGATGAAGTCCAGCACTTGCCGGAAGACCGACGGGCTCACCATGTCCATGTCTAGATTCACCAGGTTGTCGTGAAGCATAAGCGATTTGAAGTACATGCTGCTGGCGGCCAGGACGTTCTTGTGCGCCCTGAAGAGGGCGTTCTCCACCACAATGATGACATCACACAGGAAGCCCTTGGCTCTCTGCTGATTCAGCTGGAGCAGCAGCTGTCTAGCATGATTTGGTAATTCCATCTCGCCTTCTCTTCCCCGAAAAGTACAACCTGAAATAAAACAGAAAAAGCAATGAGTTGGGGAACTCCTATAGCCAATCACACAACTACCCTAACTGAAAGGATACGGTCCTTGACTGAAAGCAATACTAGTATTTAGCCTAGAATTATGCTACATGATCGTTCTTCATGCCTGCATTCTTAACTACATGCAACATACCACTGGAACATGGCTAAAAAGAAAGAAAAAAAACTCATTACTGTTCCAGGATAAAAGGAGAGCAAAAAAGGTAAGACAGTAACCTCTTTAATCTCTTTTTTATTATTTTTCCCTGGAGCCCAGCTATAATCTTTCAAAGGGATTCCGGAAAGTTCCGCCGCAGCCTCCATTAGCTGCTGGTTATGCACCAGGCAGGCTCAAGGCCCTTTGTCTGACGGCAGGGCGACGGGAGTGTGGGCACTCCACCGCTGGCTGTTTGCGGGATTAGGCGCAACTCAATCTGCACACATCACAGGCGGGGGGAAGCGCGGGCATTTAACACAGGGGGGAGGGTTTCAAGGTGATTCTCGGGACGCAGGAGACCGTGTGGGATTACGAGACGCGGCCCAACATCTCCCTGCCATCAGGACCTCACTTAAAACCCCATGAAGGTATCATCTACTGGGAGTGTGGTCTGACAGGAACCACCCCACTGCCCGTGAGACGAGACCAGGCCCTGACCACCTTAGGAAACCTCATTTGTGGTGGTCAGCTGAACATGGCATAAAACCCCCACTATGCAGCATCTGCAAAGCAAAAGCACCCAGCTTAAACAATCCGCTCTCTGCGAGTCATACTTGCCCTGGGCAAAAGATTTGCCACTTTTATAAATGTTCTCAATTCAAAATTTTTATCACTTATATAGCATCAGCTTATAACATATGCATCCCCAAAGTCCACTTAGGTCATTGAAATTCACTACAGTTTTTGGTATCCTGTTATCTTAAAGTCACATTCAAGGACTGGAGTGGTGGAAAAAAAGTGCTTAAATTGCACAATTTTGTCAAGGAAAGCATTTCATTGTGATTCTAATACCATTTTCTCAAAAAGCAGGTTTACCCGGAGAGCTGCTCTACGTGCCCTTTCAAAAGCAAATGCCCTGGGGGTGTGTGCAACAGCCCGCGATGGGTGCCTGACCATTATCACGTCAGGCAGGCCTCACACTAACCACGTTACCTTTGCACTGTGCCACCCTGGTGGCGAGGGAGTAAAGCTCACAGGGAAACAGAGACACAGCGACGTGTTTTTAGGAGGAGAATACAAACAAAATATCAACCAGCATATGTCTGATCCTTCACACCATCCTTAGGCTATTTTTCCATTTTAAACCATTTATGGGAAACCACAGACAAGTCAGTTTATTTAAAATACCAAATTAATGACCATTAATGATAATTTCCAATCATTTCTGGCTGAAACCTAAACCTTCCTCTAAAACCTCTAAGCCTTTGGTGGAAGGCTGTAGGTCTCAAACTACATCTGGAAAGGGGTTTAGACAGTGATCTCTAATCAAGATGCTTCCTCTCTCCTTAACCTCCTGTTTTAGACAGGTAACCTGTAACATTACAAGTCCTACTAGCACACCACTAGTTCATCGAAAAAATGACGCACAACAACATTTAGTGTCTGCTGGTGGTGACGTCCCTGTTTTTTGTACTAAAAAGGAGTAATTGCGGGCAAAGCCAAAGCACGGGCGGGGCTGCTTCACATGCAGGCCAGCGTGGGGGGGGTGGGGGGGCGCACAGCATAAAAGGGCCGCTGGCCAACAGGAAATACTGGGCATTCCAGCTCTAGTGCCAAGCACCTGGAGGTCGCTGTGAGCACTACCTCCCCCCCCCCCAAGCCACACACGTACACAGCGGCCTCACAGAACACCTAAGGGGTCCCTCAAGATCCCAACCCAGCCCCCTTTTAAAGGGAACTTGCTGCTCATCCCAGCAGCCACACTCAAAGAATGACACCCACCACCGCAGAAAGAGAAACCCACGACGGGATCACCTGCAATCGGCTGGCAGAAACCAGCAGCACAAAGACACACACACACACACACACACACACACACACAAAGCAAATAGCCAAGACAACCACGACTCTGGACATAAAGAAAAGTTACAAGTACACCCAATATAAACATCGTAACACGATGAAGTATCGGCGTTACTTAAACAAGCCAGAAAATCAAAGACACATCCATAGATCGATCAAGCGAACATTTGTAACCCCGTTCTTAAAACATTTCGTTCCTCAGACTAGAATAAATCATTTCATGGGAAATTCCGGAGTCCAGCCTCATTCATTTCATTAACTCAAAACTGTAGCATATCAGAAAGTCACATTCCAAAGTAAAACACAGAAATCACCTCACTTCTTTACTCACAAAACCTAAGAAACCTTAATATGCGATTTAAAAAGGAATATTTGTCTGTTTCCCGTCGCGCGATGAGCCCGATACCCGCCAGCCTGGTCACACTTTGCTGCGCTCCCACCGTAACACGCCCGATCTCGCCAGCTGCAGTCAGCTTCATCAGCTGCAGCGCGAACTTTAAGTCGCGCATCTAGGGTGACAGGGTATTACCACGGATCAAACGCAAGTAAGGGAGGAAAAGGGGTGCAAAAAACACACCAAAACATATCAGTGTCCTGCTTCTACGGAATGATACACTCGGCTAAGCATATAAGTGCGATTCATATTTCTTTCCCAAATAAAGCAAACCACCACCACCAGTACTATGTATAAAATTAATAACTATAATAATTAATGTAAATCTAACATTTTAAGTGACATGCTACGTTCTGCAGTGCTACATAAGCAGAACAAGACGACATTTGCCAAGCTGTTTGGCTGGCTTGCCCGGAGCAGGCACTAAGCAGGGGAGGTCCCGTCTCCCTGGCACGCTGTAGCAGCCAAACCCCCCTCCCAGTTTTTTTTTTTTTTTTTAAATAAAATAAATAAATAAAAAAAACACCGTAAAAGAGCAGCTCCTACACGGGCTTGGGGTCGGTGAGCTGACGGGACGCCGCGCCGCGAAGCAGAAAGCAGTCGTTCCGGTACCTTATTGCATTGGCAGGAGCCTTTCTGGATTAACCAGCCCGGTTTACCATCTCACAGCCATCCGTGCGCCATCTTGCAAGCATGTGACGTTGGTCTCTCACCCCTGACCCAAATTTGAATACAAGCCAGGAGGAATGGATAGAATAGAGGGGCGGAAAAGAAAAAAAATAAAACACACCCACACACACACATCCACATACACACCCAACTCCCCCCCCACCACACACACACACACACACACACACACAGTGTTTAAAATTTTGGATCCATAGGATTAGTTGCCTTTCAGTTGCCAAGTTAAAAAATGACCAATTGCACAGTATATCTTATTTCGTAAAGAGTTCCAAAAACGTAACGACGTGCAGTTGGGTAGCCTACTTAGTGCAAATAGATCAGAGATATTTCTTTGGAGACATATCATGTCTTTCTAGAGAGTAATAAAAATAATAAATAATTCACTATATATACTGTACTTTATGCTACACGATACTGTAGGCCTACTATATATATGCGTAAGTTACCGCTAAATACATATAAGAAATCTTTCGCAGAACAAGTGCTGGTTTGCATTTTTCGTCAATCAAAACCGAACAATATGATTTAGTCAAAAATACTAAATATAATTCTCACATGAAACTCAAAAGCCTGTGTAAATTAGCCAATGACGTACATTCGTTTAAACCAACGGATCACGGCATGGAGTCTACCATATAATACGTCATTAAAAGCAATAAATTACTGGTCAAACAAGGAGTATAGTTATAGTTTTTATTAAATTATGACAGACAACACAAACGACAGACAATAAAATAATAATGCTTTTCCATTTCTTTCTTAATTTGTTAGGCTAGTATTCAGTTCTAATATGCAAATGTAATTACTCTTATCAGTAAATTGTTGAAACAGACCACTGATGAAAAATACTTTTGCATTTTTTAGCTTGCTCTGATATACTTTATATAGGCCTATACGTTTACAGCCTGAGTCGGATGTTGGCAGATTTGCGGAAATCTGAGTTTTCCTTAATTTTTACCTTCGTGGCTCTGAATTTGTTTTAAAACACTTTTTTGTAGTTTCTGTGTTCATTTGGCTACCTTCTCACCTTCAAAGGGACAACCTACGGACACGCGTGAACCCGCTGGAAGACAGACCGGGGACACATCTTAGCCTTTCTGTCAGACAGACGTTTTTTTAAACATATAACAGTGTGGAAAAGTGTGCCTTCAATTCATGACGACATTTTTCCCTGTTTGTAAATGCTCCTGTCTAAGTAACATTTACTTCGTACTGTGAACTGTGGCATTAATGCGCAAACTGTACTTCAGAGAGCGTCGGGGAATTGGACAATAAAACGGTAACGCCTGCTTTAAATAGGCTATATAACATACTGTTTTAGCACACTTTTATCAGCGAGACCCTCTTACACACAAACACACTAAAAATACGACATCCCATATTCACAAGAGTACCGTCAACTTTTGGCTTCTCTGCTCTTGAGTTTTTTTAAAGGTATTGAAATATTCAAGATCCTTCTTATCTGCACGATGTATATTATAATGTACTTATACTAATACTACATACTCTCTACAGTTGTGCATAACGTACACAAACACTGCGTCATCTGGATTTAATCTAAACGTGTACTATCCTAAGTGACACTTTTAAAGAGACAGACAAGGGTGGAAGCCAAGCCGATTTTTCACTCTCACAGCACAGCCAGAGACACGCTACCCCTCAACAGGAATGAGGCTGCACAGGTTATTCAGAAATTGTTGCTTGATGTTAAGGGAAGACACCAGAAAACCTGCATGCTGAGTGTGGGAACGACAGAACCCTCTTGTGGAATGGCTTCTTGGGTAACAAAAAAACCCAATCCTCATTTTTCAAGTAAAATATCTATATACAGAGTGTAAATAATAATGAAAAGATACAAGGAACACAGGTGACAGCACGTTTCTTAAAGGGATCCTTCCACAAGACAAATCGGGCAGATTATGCTGAAGAAAATTGGCAAAGCGACCTTTGCACTCGCAGGGAATGCTGGGTAATTCCATTTCACACTGGGGATGAACAAGACCAGTGACAGTGACCAGTTTACAGAACGCAGGGAAAGGGGCACCCGTGTGTTCTGCCCACCCCTCCGCAGACACCAGCGGCTTCCTCAGTATGGAATCTGGTTCTGGTAGTACTGCAGCATGTCGTAGGTCTTGCTCCTAGAGGTTTAAGAGGGACACAGAAACAGGTTTTATTTATGTTCTTATTTTGAGGAAACGCTTCTTTACACAGCGTGTAGTTAGAGTATGGAATAGTCTTCCTGCTACTGTAGTGGAAGCTAAAACCCTGGGTTCCTTTAAATCAGAGCTGAGATTTCAACAACTCTGAGCTATTAATTAAATTTTCCCCAAACAAGTTTCATTGGCCGAATGGTCTCCTCTCGTTTGTAAATTTTTTTTTATGTTGTTATGTTCTTAATAAGGTAGTCAAGTGGGCAGCTGGCAGGACGACCCTCAGTCGTTACGGTTACAGGGTCCTACCTGCTACTGAGAAAGCAATTCTGGATGATCTTGATAATGAAGGCGGCTGCCTCCTTCTCACTCATGCTGGGATTGAACCTCTGCCTGCAGGTGAAAAAAAAACACCCCCCAAAACATTCAAGGGTAGGAATTGTGAGGTTGAGGCTCCGCTCACCTCGGTGACATACGTGAAAGAAATAAGAACAGAAACAGAAATACAGGTATCCGTGGCAGGTCTGACAGGTGTGACACCTCTCTTTACAGTTGATTGTGAAACCTGTCACCATTCGTACATCAACAGCAGTTTGCAGGTGGGGATGTTTTAAATTACTCCTGTTTGGTGGGTGAGGTGTAACCGTTTGAGGCTGTTGTAACAAGCTCCGGGATCTGGTCTGCGCGACACACTCACTTGAGTAGTTTGATCGTCTGACCTCTGAAGCACGGGAGGCCAGTGTCCAGCATCAGCGTAACCAGGGAGACGACCGCATCTGTGTAAGGCCTGTGGAGATAAGATGGGAGTCGCTGTATTTTGCACATCACCATATCTCTAACTTCTGCTTGCTGCTGATCACATTCAGGAGATATGGAGTGACCATAACGACGAAAATGCAGAAATATTATGGGCTGGACTGTGAATGCAAAAAAATGCAACTGGTCGTCAGTGTTGGGGAAGTTACTCACGAAAGTAATCCATTACAGACAGAGGTAGGAAGTTCAGGTGCAGAAAGGAGAAATCCAGACCAAGATTTTGTTTCAGCCAACCAATTGAGTATAAAGAGTCACAATCTCGAAGGACTCAACTGGTTGGTTGAAACAAAACTTTGGTCTGGATTTCTACTTTCTGCACCTGAACTCTCCACCTCTGTCTGTAATGGATTACTTTTGCTGGTCGCTTATGTAATCTCACGCCACAATAATAAAGCCCGCCGATTAAATCCTTGGTCAATGGGGGTTGGTCCAAGAGAAGCGAAGGGAGCAACGAGGCTGCAGTGAAATGCTGACGTTACAGGGACTCTGAAGAGCGGCAGCACCAGGTCCAGCCACTGCCTCACCTGACGGCCAGGAATCCCCGCACGCACATCTCCATGAACCACCGGAAGGGCGTGGCTTCCATTTTCCCCCCCATGATCATCACCATCTCGTCTGTCAGTTTGATGTCCGGCTCCCAGCCCAGGTTTCCTCCAGGGGAGCTCTCAAACATAAACCCGAAATCTGCGGGGACAATCGCAACGATCGGTATCATGCGGAAGATTATCTACTGGTCAAACACTGAGATCTGACTCTATATCCCCTTGGAAATGAGACAATCTACTGAGATCGAGTCAAACAGGAGAAAGGGTCTATGGATATGAAGGAGCGAGATGGACTGTAGACGGATGTTCTGGTAAGATCAATTGGGACAGACAGTACCGACCAATGTGGATGAGGTGGCCCTTGCTGTCCAGCATAATGTTGCCGTTGTGCCGGTCCTTGATCTGCAGCAGGAAGAGGAGCAGGCTATAAGCAGCCATGCTGCGGATGAAGTTGTAGCGGGCCTAGAGGAAGAAGGCAGACAAACCAAACATGGCCGTTACATTTAACAGGAAAAATATCAGTCAGTCATTCTGCCTTAACCCTATAATTCGTCCATGACAAAAACTAACCCCAATCTAATCATTGCCAATCCCCACGTCCTCACCTTCTGGAAAGCCAGTGTGGATTCATCTCCATACTGGTTCCTGAAGTAGTCGTACATCCCAAAGTCAGTCTGCCGACCCAGTTGGTCTCGAGACTTGCAGTCTGGGATGCACTCAATGACGCCGCACTGATTCATGGGAAATTATGACAGCAGAAATTATGAGAACCTTCGTTTAAAAAATAAACAATGAGAGGGAATATTGCCAACAGACGAATTGCAGGAAAAAATACATGCATGCAGTAAAGTTTTAAAACATTCACAACCCAATTATTTATTCCACAGAACAAATCTATATTTCTCCTTAGAAGCAGAATTTCTGTTTGGCATTTCTGCTGTTGGCTGTCTGAGATGCCCGAGCCCTTTCTGAAACAGGCTGAAATGCGGTGTGGGAATACATTGTGTGGTCTCTTTTCTGCTAGGCTGAGGCCCGCGCAAGGCGGGGGCAGGGGTGGGAGTGGGATTGGGGGGGGTTGTGGGTGCCACAGCGTGGGTGGCCAACTGCTAACTTACCCCGGGGGCTGTGGCCACTACTCTGTAGGGGAAGACAAAGAGGTCCAAGCCAACCAGCTGGAAGATATTTTTGAAGAGGCCAATGATCTGCAGGGCCAGCATGTCCTGCAGGAACAGCCAGGGTCCGGGGGGGTGAGATGACACACTATATATATACACACACATGCATACACACACATATTATATATAGATATAAATATAAACAAAGGGCACAGTACTGCCATCAGCTAGTAAACAGACAGGTATACTAATAAATAACATTTCATACCTAATTATTAATTTCAAAGCCATAACATACTGCCAGTATTGTGGTCTTCATCTACTGGTTCACAAAAACACACTCGTTTTTAAAACTAATTTAATTCTACATTAACTTCAGCTGCTGAAGTAGTTCTGCAACCTCACAGCAAACCCCAGCCATGCACGTGGACGGACAGCAGGGGGCGTTTACCTGTCGGCAGTCATCCCCGACTTTGAAGATGGCCGCCTGCCAGCAGATCCTCTGGGCTAGCTCCCCGGCCTCCTCCCCCTCCTCCAGGGAATCGGACTGGCAGCGCAGCCCTGTGGCGGCACGGTAACAGGGTCATTAGTAAGAATGGTTTCGGCAACCTCCAAGTATACTTTAATTCATTTCTTAAATTACCTACTATCTGTGATGAAACACTTAGAAAAGGCCAGCCTGTTACTGATAGCATATAATTATGTTAGACTGGTGTGTGTGTGTGTGTGTGGATTATGTTTAAATTACATTGTGTGGATCAAATGTTCCCTACAATGCAATAAAAACCTGTTATTTTGACGTTGTGGGGATCATTTTTCAGGTCCCCACAAAGATCTGTGAATGGTTAAGGTTGTCATGTTGGGATCAGAGTTTTCCCCCTAGATATGAATTGAGAGTCCCCACAAAAACATGTGTGTGTGTGCATGAGGCGCACCTTCCCTCTCCAGCTCGCTGACCCCACACCGCTTCACTTTGAACCTGGCCAGGTAAGGTGCTTTTGCAGCACTGAGTGGGGTCACATGACACACATCTTACTAAGGCAACACAACTAAATGAGGTCAATAAAAGAGCAAACCAATGCAGTCATACTGAACAGCAAAGCGCAGCTGTTTTATCCGGTTCAGTCTTATTCCTGACATTTAAGTCACAGGGGTGAACCCTTCTTACCATGACTTCCCCCTGAAGATTCCAGAAGCCACAGTACTGCTCACCTTTGCATTGGTGTCCCAGACTTGTAATCGATGTCCAGGACGATGGCCTCTGGGTTGCTGGGCAGATAGCATCCTGGAGATGGGGGTGGGGGGTGGAAAAACAGATCGTCCCCCACAGCTCAGATTAGGATTTACTGCATGAAAATCGATGAATTAAGGAAATGTCAGAACTGAAATCTCAGCAACTGCTACCTATCTTATTAATTTATCATATTACTGAAATCAACAAACTGAAAACTCAGAACATCATGGGAATTTGATCCTTTAGCAAATGTTGGTGGGCTGGACTTTCTGCAAGCTGCCAGACCCAGTAGGACTTGTCTGATGATCTCTCTGAATTGAATTGCTATCACAGCTGTAAGGAAACCAAATTGAATCTGAAAAGGAGCAAAACTGCGACGAATCACACATGTCACCATAAATGCTGAAATGCTCTTACCAGGCTGGACTTTGATGTCAGACAGAGCCTTCAGACATGCTCTCTTCCTCTCCTCACCCTTAGGGGTGGGTCTACAACACAATTAGCCACCATTAGTTTTAACATCTCCCGTGTATCTTGTCATTCTCAACCTCT
This sequence comes from Mormyrus hasselquistii, assembly GCA_026779605.1. Taxonomy (NCBI): domain Eukaryota; kingdom Metazoa; phylum Chordata; class Actinopteri; order Osteoglossiformes; family Mormyridae; genus Mormyrus; species Mormyrus hasselquistii. Next base: position 105,850 of record JAODKE010000027.1, on the reverse strand, counting down.
TAACACAAAAGGCTGACCTGGTAAAGGTAAGAGACGCGTGGAACAACACTAACTACTTGAAGGTCTGTACCTGGTATTAGCCATGTTGCTTTGCAAGTACAGAGTGAGTGAGCGTGTTTTCCTAAAGACTCATTTAGAGTTTGTGGTTTTATATCAAGTTTTCAAATCTCAGCACTATTCACAAATACATAAGTCACAGAGGCTGTACTTGATGATGGCTGAGACGTTGGTGATCTTGTTGAAAAAGTCAAACTCGCGCTGGTAGAAGTCTTTGGCTGGCCCTGACAGCGAGCCAGTGATCTCCTCCACCAGCTCTTCCAGCAGATCCCCAATGTCGGCTAGAGATGGAGAACAAAACGTATTTGGATTTTTGAAAGAGTTTTTGACGTTCCACCAGTTTGGAAGGGTTTACTGCAGCTTAACTCTTAGGCTTTGCAATAATCCTGTCTAGAGATCTAGAGTCATGACATCAACCAACATGAACTCTGAAAACACAACTGAAAAGAGATTACCTAGCAGTACTGAGCAGTAATTATACAAGCTATTTAAAAGTAGAAACTACAAGGTCCGGAATGATTATAGTAAAAGCATTCTGATTATTACAGAGACAAAAACCTATTTAAAGATGCAAAATAATCAAAACATTAGACCACGAAAGCCATGATGACATACAGAGAAGAGCAAATATAGGCAGGTAATCCACATCTAGAACCCGGGAAAAAAGTATATTTAGAAATGGAAGATGGCAGTTTGCCAACTAGAGAGGAACCTCCTGTGGAGAAGCTTTAAAGTCCAAACAGGAAGCTGATGTAAGGAAATAAACAAAGTGATCTGAGACAGGCAAGCATGGAAGGCAAGGAAGAGAAAAATAAAATGGAGGAGTAGGGTAAATGAGAAAAATCAGCTTTACGCCAGCTGTCCCGGACACTGGAGTAAACAACCTTTGTAAATTTTATCAAGTCAATGGAGAACGTGCTAGGAGAGCAGCAGCCGAAAGAAGTCGAGAGGGATACAGCCAAGGCGGGGAAGGAGACAGGGAGGGTTAAATCATAAGAAAACTGCTAAATCGTCAAGGTAAAATAAGAAAACTCTAGGGATTCATTCAGAAGATGTCCAATGACCAGCAATCCATCACATAACCTGAGGATCAGAACAGCATATAAATTAAAACAGACAACACAAGAACTGGGAGAACAACTCAAAGCTATGATGGAAAGCAGCACGTTGCAGCTTTTTAAATATCCTCAGTCCACAGATTACAGAAAAAAATCTCATCTGCAAAAACATTTCCTGAATTTAATAAATGTGGCCATTACAAGCAGATTAATGTTATTGAACAGTAATCCTCTGATGATGGATTGTTCTGGAAGTTGTGTGTGTCTGCATGTCTCTATAACACGATTTTTAGTTTTTTGTCCCACATCTGTCCCACTCTTGTGCACATAAGTCATCAACATTAGGCACCATTCGCGTTGGGCTCCCTTCTCCGCGCTGCCTTAACGTACGATCTTTCTGGTGACCCTCCTCGTCCAGAAAAATGTTGGTCTTCATGTTCCAGATGAACTGGTGCGCCAGCAGCTGGGATTTCTGGGCGGCCCACAGGATGTACTCGCGGATGTATCCCATCTGCCAGAAACATCAAGGGCCAAAGGGCAGTGAGGTGGGGAGTTGCCCAGCTGACAAAACCACCCTGCGATTAATGAGAAACTCGCCCTAATCCTCCCACCCCCCAGGGCCAGCCAACCCTCACCTTATCATACCGGAGTGCTTGAACTATTTGAGGAATGTAAAACAAGATGGCGTCCTGAAAAGAACAACAAAGCATGACCCTCAGCATTTATCACACTGCTTATTTCATTTAACAGCTTTTAATAAACAAGAGAATGTAGTTTTTCAAGGTTTCAATAAGCGTCTGTCAGTAATACATTTATGGCACATTAAGTACTCATGGATAATGTAGTTCTGTATTCCACGTATGTCAAAGGACTACATGTCTTTTTATGTTATACGAAGCAACACGGTTGCAGTTCTAGAGAGCCACCCGGAGCAGATGACTTACTGGGGGGAATGAGCGCAGCACTTTGACCCCATACTGCGCAGTGAGGGGGTGGGGGGGGTACATGCTGGAGAAGTAAGAGAGGCCTGTGGGGGGGTCGGCAGGTGCCCAGCAGAGGACGTGGCTCAGCTCTGGGGAGTCGGCGTCGATGGTGTGCCACGTCACCAGAAACTGCTCGACAAGCACAGCAAACAGACCTTAATTCCCCAACGAACATCTGCACCTTTAAGTCAAACATGGAACCAAGAATTCAATTATAAAATCATGTCTGTTAAATGAAGGGGCTGAGAAGTTTCAGTGTTTGGTTTCTGTACCATCTAAGTCAGAACGTGCTCGTCACTAAATCAGATGGCAATCCCACAGTATTTTCCAAATACATAAAAATACACAATAACTTCTGTGCATCGGCCCTTTTTCAAGCTGGTTTAACTCAAACATATGCAGTTAGGTGCATTTCTTAGGGCACCGTTTCCCAATCCGGTCCTCGGGGACCCATAGACAGTCCATGTTTTTGTTCTTTCCCAGCTCCCGGAGCTAAAATATGGACCGTCTGGCAGGGAACTAAGAGGGAGCAAAAACGTGGACCGACTGTGGGTCCCTAAGGACCAGATTGGGAAACACTGTCTTAGGGGATGGCAATTTATATTCAGTGGAAACTTTTGAGGCTGAAGCCAAAGCCTCTATGCAGGCTTGTGAGACACAAAAGAAAGGAATTACCCCCCGCCGCCGCCGCCAACCCATCCCCGGCGCATCGGCACTCAGAGCGATACCTTGACCGCCTCCGGGACATCACTGACCACACCCGGGTCCAGCCGGACCAGACGGGTCACCTCTATCTCAATGGCCTCTGCATTTTTGAACCTGAGGGTATGAAGAAAAAGGTCCAACTAAACTTGAGCAGACCAACCGAGTTCCTCACAGACTGAAACCTCAAGAAAAAAGACGAAGCCTTGAATGATAACTTGACTAAAGCTATTGACAGCTGAGAGAGTGTGGAAAGTAATTTATAGACAGTGACTCTCAAGTCACTCTTGAGAGTTTCCCCACCTGGGTACTTAAAGCTAAATCTTAAAGGCTTTAGAAAAAAAAAATCAAGGCTGAGAGGCTTCTGGTCACATGCGAAGGGTGATCACCTGGCGGGCAGCTGCATAGCGAGGTACGGAGAGATGCTCCAGGCCAGGTTCACGTTGTCCTTCCACTGCTTCTCGGTAAGGTTGATGTACTTGGACCTCCAGTTGGCGATGCTGGTCTCCACAGATTGCTCCATTGAGATGGCCAGCTCCTGTGTGCCCAGCGGGTTGTACCACGTGGTCAGTCGCTCGATCTCGCTGGCCTGCGCGGGAAGAAGCGGCAGAAAGGGGCGGCTTATTCCCAGGTCACTCAGGCTGCTGAAGCTCCAGCACTTTGTGTGGTACAAAGGGTCCATTACCAACAGGGTCAGCAGTAACGTCCTGCGTTTCATGTAGTACTTATGAAGCTGGGTCCCCTGGCTGCCCTTCTTCGATTGCCCTGAAATGGAGGAGGGCATTGATGACACAGCAGCCATCTGCCACCCCAGGTACTTCAAAACCACAAAAGTGGTTGATTGAGCCTTTAATTAAAGGCTAGTAAGCTAACTTTGTAACCAAGTATAAGTACATCACACATATCTCAATATAAAGCTCTGGAAAAAATTAAGAGACCACTCTATATTTTTTAAAAACGTGTATTCGTAACTCTTGGTTTAATCGTGGTTCTGCTGGCAGAAGGATACACTGAGGTGCAGGCTGCTTTTCAGACAGCGGGACACAAGAATAAGGTGAAGCAGGAGACACTGGGAGTGGCCAACAACCAACCAGATAGAGGGCAGAAAGCAACTCTTTAATGCCAGAGATTTCCGTCAACTTATCAGACAGTGCCTTATAAATCAGAGGATGACGTCAAGTGACCATCAAAAGGAATGGGGAACATTAAGTGGTGCGAAGTGCACCGCTAGGAGCGTTTGTATCAGGCTCCTAGAAGCAGGACTGAAGACTCATAAAGCAAAGAAATGGCCCTTCATCAATGAGAAACTGGAAAAAGCACATACCCATAAATTGAGAAATGAGTGAAACTGAAAATTTTGCAGTGGTTTCTTAATTTGTTTTTTATCACAGTTGTACTTAAAGAATTATAAGTGTGCCACATCACAGCCAAGAGCCCCCTCTGTCCCACCTGACTTTTTGGAAATGGTGGATACGCCGCTGGACAAAGGATAAGTGTTCATCCAACCCTGGGCGGTCTGCTGTCGCGGGTCCATGTTGGCGCGGGTGTCAGCGCCGGCCATGACAGACAGGCTGTTGAGGGATGAGTCCTGGCTATCTATGAGCACAGAGCAGAGTTCTATTGGATATCATGACTGTCACTCACATGCTCAGCACTCTATTGGATATCATGACTGTCACTCACATGCTCAGCACTCTATTGGATATCATGACAGTCACTCACATGCTCAGCACTCTATTGGATATCATGACTGTCACTCACATGCTCAGCACTCTATTGGATATCATGACTGTCACTCACATGCTCAGCA
>JAODKE010000027.1:81577-93234 GCA_026779605.1 Mormyrus hasselquistii | reverse complement strand
GATGTTTAAAGATTCAGCACCATTAATTCCAAAGAAAGTTTCTTTAATGTCAAGAATGCCTCGGTGGCCAGGAAAGGAAATGGAAATGCCAGGAAATGTTCAGCATCCCCCACACTGTACAGAAATGAACCACTGGCAAAGTAACGAAAAGCGATACGCATAGACTGTGCAACCGTAAGGGCTTTAGAGCGACGTGTGTGCTTAGAAATGTAAGGTTTCAATAACTGACACAAATATGTAATGCTGCATCTACTAAATCTATAGCGCTCCTATAAATAATCATCCGGGAAAATGCAACGGATCTATCCTGGGCCGAAGTACTTGTGGGACCCGTTGCCTTAAAGCTCTATGAATGACCCGCGCTCCCTCATCAACTGCATTGTGAATAAAGAGGCACGCCATGATTATTCATGTAAAAGTCTTCACTGCGCTCCTTGTCATTTTATACTTTCTGAGTAATTGGAATTGCCTGCATGTAATCTGTAATAATTTCATATTGGAGGGTTGATGTGTGAGAGGGGGAGAGAGGAAGAGAACAGCATTGTCGAAAATTGTCGAAATAAGCCTGGAGTTTGTCGAAATTGTCGAAATAAGCCTGGAGTTTAGCTCGCTTCGTGGAACAGCCCCCAGCTATCTAGCTACTACAAGTTTACCTCAATAGTGGCTAAATCAGATGAGAGATGGCAGCCAGCCCTCACCTCATGTACTCCAGCCGATAGACAGACAGCAGGTAGGTGGACATTGCAAAGTCCAGCTTGTTGACTAGGGCCGCTACTTCAGGGGGCGGGTCAAGCAGGTTGATGATGGTGCTCCTCAGGTCATTCAGCTCTGCCTGGTAGGGGGAACCCAAGAAAATTCCCTATTTACTCAGCACATCCTCCTCAACCAATAATCGACATTTCACTCCCCAACCATCACCTGACCAATGAAAATTCATGAATGAACCTAGATCAGTTTTTCCCAATCTGGTCCTTCGGTACCGACAGTCAGTTCACATTTTCGCTCAAAAACATGGACCGTGGATCCCTGAGGACTGGATTGGGAAACACTGACCAGGCTCTTAGCTCAGCTTAACACTCCGTTAACGCCACTGCATTTCTGTCCTGCGGTGGCACCTGATTATCCTTATTTATCTGTAACTTGTTTTATTTTCCGTTTTGAGAAACTCTGCTTTAAACTATCAGTGACAGACTTATGACAGACCACGGAAGATAAGGGATTTGTGACGTCTGCCGCATACCGGGGTGACGGTGTCGTTCTTCAGCGCCGAGTTGTACTGCAGCTCTGAGCGCAGTGGCTCCCCACTGGGGAAGGTCAGCAGTGGGGACTTGGTAGCGATCTCACATACCCCTTCATACCACTCCTGTGGCCAAAGGCCTGTGAGCAGGGGACAGGGAGTCCTATTTGCTGCCCAAACCATTTAATCCTAATGAAACACAACCCCCAGCATTAGCAATCACAATATACACCAGCCAACCAGGACCCATCTCATCCTGAGAATATCTCTGCAGCTCCTCCAGCAGCACCTTAAATGGGTCAGGGAGGAACATTCTAGAGGAACCAGGCTACTGCTCATGGGAATTTTACTTAGACAAAAATGTTCTGGGGGCAGAATGAAAAATGAACCAAATCATATTGTAGAGAAGGTGTTTCCAAGCAACTAGAAGAAGTAGGACCCTGATATCTGATTGATTGTTCCCGCCTCCTCTAGGTGCTTGGACCCACCTCCTCTAAAATCTGATTGGTTCAGAAAGATAACCAATCATTTTTTTCTGCACTCAGAACATTGTAAAATTCCTATGAATGATTAAACACTGGCTCTCATTTCATATCATAAACCCTGTCTTGATTAATCAGAATCTAAAAATATACAGAAAATCTTTTACCTGTCCTTTATGCCCCCCCCCGTATACCTGAACACTCCTCGGCGAAGCCCATCACCACGGAGTACAGCCAAAAGTCCCGAAACAGCTTCTGCAGGCGAGGCTTCGCCTCCTTGATGGCCGGCAGCCGGCGAGTCAGCTGGGGGGTGGAGACAAAAACAAGGGCGCAAACAGACGTGGGCTTCGGCACAGTCGGCAAGCGTGTTCGCACCTTTCAACAGGCCATATTTGCACTCGTTAAGGGGTAAGAAATGCCTCAACACATCTTCAAGGGCAAAACCAACCTTGAGTTAAGTGGCAGGGAGCCTAAAATTAGACAAGCTTTCTTGTCAGAAACTTCCCTAAACTAATATTGTCAACGGCTTCCAGAACATCATTGTCATGATTACATTAAAAAAAACAAGGAACCATTTCTTACCACAGCGATGACTGGAATGAGGACACCGAGGTTGCCAGCGCTGCTTGAAGCCTGAAAAGAAAAATCATCAGATCCTCACCGGAGACCAATAATGGCCGAGTGCCAAGCCAATATTTTATCCATTGTAAGGCTGACTGTCTGGACAAAAGGCATCAGAATCCCCTCAGTTATAAACAATGGGGCTGAACCTTCAGTGAGCTGTTTATAAACACCTACAGGAAAATCCAATTTCAAAACAAGGTCTGCATCAGACTGACCACATGGACCAAAACCTACACCAGGATTTACTGCCGGTACCAGGGCTTACAGTGAAGCTAACCACTTGGACCGAGTGTTGTGTTAGTCACATGGGGCACACCTTGAGGGCCGGACCCTTCTCACTGGCCCGTTCGCTGGCTCGCTTGCCCTCCAGGCCCAGCTGCACAAACAGCTCCAGCAAGTTGACGAGCAGCTCATCCACCATCTGCTCCCCCTGCAGGTTGGCAGCGATGTTGGCCAGGGCGTTGATAACAGCCAGGGAGCAGTGCCTGCAGGAAAAGCCACCCCATCACTCTCTTAAGGAGGCCACCAACAGAGCTGTTTATGCAAGTAATAGCTACTGGAAGCAAGACAACTGAGTGAGCATTTCCTGTGTGACTGTGCTCCCACCAGGCTGCATTGCGACCTCAGCAGATGCATTACTTCGAAAAAAGCACATTTTCAAAAAGCAGTTCATCCAAAATGTATTTATATATACAATAAAAGACTTATTTCTCCTTTCTTGAACACGAGGGCATCACTCGTTGAGCACTGGGGGTGTTCAGGTCTCCACCCATTTAAGGGGGTCCAGGGGGTTGTATTGGCTGATTTTGATTATTGGGGAGGGGGTTACTGCTCCCCCCCCCCATAATTTACACCCATGCTTAAAGATGTACCCTCGGCTGTCATATGATGTTAAAGGGTATCCAGAAGTATCTAGGAAACTACTAAAAAAATGTTTCTATGTTAATACCTGTCTCACTGTTTAAATTTCACCACTGCCCTACTGCCTCCCCTTCTTAGTCACCTGTATCCATGGTCTCTGTAGTCTTTTGTGGAGTACACCATCGAGCTGGCTTTGACACTGATCTGCTGAAACAGGTTCCATACTTCCTGGTATATATATTGCTGAAAAACAAACAAACAAACAGAAAGCAGACAAATTAAATGAGAATGTGAGTTTTTAGGTAAGTAACTACATCGATCATCTGTGAAGAGCTATTGGTCTGAGCGGTCTATCACCGATTGTCAAACTAAACCAAGCTGTTATCAAAAGCTCTCTCAACCAACTTGGTAGAATCAGGGATATGAGGTACTAAAGAAAGCCAGGAGACCATCAGTAACTCTAAGCTCTGATCCTTGACCCCTTCGTTTAGGGTTCCTGAGTATCTGGGGTACCCATGAGTATCTGGGGTTCCCTGAATTTCTGTGGTACTCATGAGTATCTGGGGTTTCCTGAGCATCTGGGGTACCCCTGATTATCTAGGATACTCGTGAGTATCTGGTGTTCCCTGAGTTTCTGGGCTACCCACATTGCCGGTGATGACCATGCAGCCCAGTTGGTCCACAATGAGCACGTCCAGCTGGGATGGAGGCTGACAGAACTTCTGCTGCAGGACTTGCAGGATGGGCTCCATCACACGAGGCGTGTCCCGCAGCGCCACCGCAATGTGGCCCAGTGCCCGGATGGTGTGGTCCGGGATCAAGTGGGCGTCCCTTAAGATTACACATCATCACCATCTCAGCTCATGTCATTATCAGCTGAAATACCAACTATCACCTCCCTTGCCAAAAAATCCTGTCTGCACACCCCATCTTCAATTGGACACCATACTTCTCGCCGCATGATAAGGAGAGCATAACCAGAGAGCTGCTCACTTCTCATTCTCTTGAGAGATGTACAGCCGGTTAGAGAGGGTGGCCAGGAATGCCTCCACAATCACAGGGTCCATGGTCAGACCTGCCTTCAGGCACCTGTAGATGAGCACAATATGACCACTCCTATGTTCAGACATCATCTGCAAGGTTTGAAGATCAACTAGAATTCTGTAGCCCCAAGTATTTTCAGGGTTTTGTTGAAATTTTCAGTACACTGCAGCTGCATCTCAGCGTGCTCTGTAATGCCACGGGCTAGCTGCATCTCAGCGTGCTCTGTAATGCCACGGGCTAGCTGTATCTTAGCATGTTAGCAGCTACCAAGGCACCTTGAACCAAAGACTAAGGACCAAATGCTGGAGTCTGTGGTCGACTTGCCTGCATATGTTGTCGATGGAGATGTCCCTCAGTTGCTCGTACATGGAGGGCTGGCCCTTCTTGCTGGACATGCTGAGCATGGACTGGGAGTGCTCGTTGGTTACACTGATCCTCAGCTCCCCGGGCCCTGGTCGCAAGAACCCAAAAGAGGCTCCATGTTCCCACGTCTCTCAGTTTCTCACTCAGTATGTGCTAATCAGATCCCATGCAAACTAGGATTTGTGTCAATGACAAATTAACAGTTTTGTGTCTATGCATTATTCAGTTTTAACCAAGTAAACCAGTATAATACATATCTGTTGACTGCAGGCACCTCGATGTTTCTGGTCCTCATCTTCATCCCTTTGCACATGGCCTGATTAACGATACAACCTTCGACACCTTACGAGCTTTCAGAGCCTTACTTGTGCTGTACCCACCTGTACTATACTGGCTGTGGTATTTATAGAGCTTGACCAGGACAGGTGAAGGCACCACCAGGAAGTCTCTAAGGGACATGGTGACAGAATGGGCCACCACAGGGAAGCGCTCGCAAAGATGCCCCAGACCCTGTCAGAGAGCAGAGCCAGTAGATGTGTATTGGGACACTAGCAGAGTATCCTTTAAGACAGTATAGGTAACATTGGGACACTAGCACACTGCCCTTTAAGGTAATATAGGTAGCACTGAGACACTAGCTCACTGCCCTTAAGGCAGAACACATTGCACTGGGACACTACCACACTGCCCTTTAAAGTACGACACGTAGCATTGGGACACTAGCTCGCTACCCTTTAAGGCAGTATAGGTAGTATTGGGACACTTTCACACTTCCTTTTTATGGCTACCCACCTGCAGGCAGCATATAAGCAGTGGCATGTGTGCCATGATGACTGTGCTGGACGTCTTGGACTGCAGCTTTTCTGACAGCTTTGTGCAGAGGTTCTCAGCCCCTGGAAATAAACGAAAGATTGGAGGCCATGTTTCAAGAGCCCTCCATGAGGCATCATATAACTGCAGAGGGGGCCCTTGTACCTTGTTCCTCAGTGACGGCCCACACCATGAGATCCACACAGGCGGCGCTGGCCCGGCAGCGCAGCTTCAGCGGGCTGAACTGGGCGTTGAGACGCTCGGTGTCGTGCAGTATCTTCTGCAGCTCTGCTTGGTTACTGCTGAACTGCTCCAGCACAAAGTCATGCACTTCCTTCACGAAGGAGGAGGGCAGGTCTGTCGGGGATGGGGTTAGGGGGGGTGTCAGGTACCTACAAGCCGTTAGCCGCTTTTCTTAAGTATTTAGAGCGGCTGCTGCAAACATCAGACTCACTTCACAGTGAAGCACTGATAGAACATCAAACGTTACCAAGGCGAAGATACGCAAAAGCCTGACGATGACCTCTGACGGAAGATGCCAATCAAACAGATGTTCAGAGAGGAGACTGTGAGATCAGCTCATCCAGAGCTGAGGTGGGACTCACTACTACGCGTCACCTAACTGCTGCATTCTGAATGAGTTATGTTCCCAGTATTTCACCACCCTCCAAGCTTCCCGAGACGACAGAACGGGACGTGGATTCTTACCGAGGGAACTCACCTTTCACGTAATACAGGGAGTCCCTCAACATTTTAAACATGGACACATACATGGAGTCACTGAAGGTCCTGTAGAACAGCTCTGTGCCTGGGTTTTCCTACAGTAAAAACATTTAAAGGATGAGATGAGTTTATCCACAAACCCTGAGGTTTCTTTGTCTTTCTGAAAGCTTGTACGGCGCTCACCTCCAAGACCTCAGGCACGGCTGCATCCAGACTTTTGAGAAAAGCCTCTGCGACACATTGCTCAACCTGAAAGAGTCATCAAACTGAAAATCAGTTTTGAGATGTTAACTACTTACATCAACTTCCGTAAAACAAGTCACTTCATAAGATATTCTTGTCTTCATAAACGTATACTTTAAAAACAATTAGCATGTGCGACAGCCCCTGAATTTCTCATGGTCTCACTGCAGGTGCATAAAACCCGGTGTTTTCCGTCCCTGTAACACACAGGGGATAAAGCGTGGGGGACTTTGCCGCTTATTGCTAGACTGTTAGCAACCTTAATAGCGAGAGGGGATCTTAATTACAGTCTTTTGTTTGTAATGGCAATTACTTCAATTAAGTGCTCAGCAGGATGGATAAAGTAGTACAGCGAGCAGGCTGGGGTTCAGATGCCCCGGCTGGAGGGGTGGGGGGCAATGGGGGCTCACCATGCAGAGTAGCTGCTTCAGCAAGTCCAGCGGTATGTGGAACTCCCAGCTCTGGCTGGCCACGAACAGCGGCGAAGCAGAAAAGCTGGAACTGATGGTTGAGAAGTAGTAGTCGGGGTCCATGGTGGTGCCGTCGGGGATGTCGGGGGCTGTTGGGGTGAGGAGCACAGTCAGCACACGCTGTCCGTACCACCAGCCCCAGGTCTGAGCTAGGAGTACCCTGAGCAGTTAGTCGGGTGGGAGACCTTCGAAGTAACGGGCGGACGAGTCCCCCGGGGAGGTCGGGGCATGCCCACCGCGATCCGGACTGGCCTGCGACACAAAGACCATGAGGCTTAGGGAATAGCATGTGAGCGAGGCTGCGAGATGCAGGGTGCGGGGGAGCTTTCAAAGTCATACTCAGCTTAAAAGCACATAATGTTCTGCAGCACAACTCCCAGAATGCCTGACATCTGACAGACTGAAAAATGTTACAGTTAATAGAGCAGAAATAGGACAGAGTCACTTTGTGACTCATTTAAGGGTGTGAGCTTAACAGCACCCCCTGGTGGAGGCGTCAGAAGCAGCAGCACCTACCTGCTGAGAGGCAGAGGCGCTGCCGATTTTGCGTCGGGCCACGTCGCCCTGATAGGTAGTAAGCAGGGAGCTGGGCAGTATGGGACGGAAGTCGTTGAAAGAGCGGCGGCGGGTGGTGTCGGGGTTATCACCCCCGCGCACCGCAGGGGATGGTACGGTCCGTGGGAACAGCTTAGACAGCAGAGACTCTGAGGAGTTGCTGTATCGACCAAATGCGCGGACGACCCCCAGCAGGCTGGGCACTGTATATCTGCACAGGTATTCTGGGAGAGAGATGAAATTTCAGTAACCATGCCCATCATTTCAGAGGCACATGGTGGAAGGACATGCTACAAATGTACCCACAGTGATACCTTTATCGTGATCCTCTGGCGTCTGACAGATCCCCAGCAGGACTCGCATGAGGTCCATCACAGCTTCTATAATCTGGAATAAAGTGCCTGAGCGGATGAACCACCCACATTTTCTTCCTTTCCCATTTATCCAGCTGGATAGCAATTACATATCAAGGGTACAACAGCCGATCCCTTCGTGGGTTCTGACCCCGTTCCTTCAGCGTGAGCATTGGGATTAGTCTGGCTTATCCTTGCACGTGAATAACCTGATGAGTTTCTGTGCAGCTCCGTTACATAACCCCCGCTTCCTAAATCCTCAGGAAAGCCAGGCTTGACGTGAACATGGTGGTAAAGGTGCCACATGTCGCCCCTTTTCAAACAACCAACCCCCCCGCCCCCGCCCCACTCCGGCACCAACTCTCGTTAAGGACTGACCTGTCCCCGCAGTGCCACGTCTCTCTGTGCCACGTCTGACAGCAAGGTCACCAGGCAGAAGCAGAAATTCTCAGCAACAGGGAGGGTAGCTGAGCAGCGGGACAAGGGAGAGCCGTGTGTTCAGTGTGTTCAAGACAGGGACATTGTTAGGCCAATTTTAGGTTTATTGTTTTTTAGCACCCCCCCCCAATAAACATGCACAAATTATTTTAAATAATGTGAGCCATTCCCGTCAGACCCCCCTAACCACCCCACCCCACCGCTTACATACTGTAAATCTCTAGTGATGCTCCTAGCTCAAAACATACCTGTGTGACTCAATCTACATTCCACAGCTGAGGAAACGCTGTTAATATGTATTAATGAAGCATAACCAGTAAAGCTGCCAGCTCAGAATTAAGACCCAGAGAAAGATGTAAAATTCTGAATTGGAGATTATTGTGCCTCAGATTTCCATACCTCTCCCCCTGCTCTGGGTGCTGTCCTCTATCCATTGTACCCGGGGCAGTCCCCTCAGCAGACCCAGCAGATAGGGAACAATTACATCTTTGTGCTGCGGGGAAATAAAAACGCCAAAGTGGGATATTTTGGCACCATGGCAGTTCGATCGATCCTAGATCAGGAGCCGCCAGCTCACCTGCAGGTCCGACTCCACCAGGAAGATGCCAAGCCCGATGACGGCGACCCGGCGCCGCTCGTCCAGTTGGAAAACCCCCCGCTGGTCCACGGGACACATGCACTGCAGCTTCTGCACCTGCTCGTCATTCAGATTATAATGCAACTGCTAGTAAACATCAACCGCTGGTAAAAGCGAAACTTTTTCCTAAATGTTTCCTTTAAATCGACAAACACGTGGACACCCCCGTCCCCCCAGGACAAAATCCATGATCTGACAGCAGTTATTCTGCACCACATAGTAACACCCAGTCGACTAGTGAAGTTTCACTGGTGTCAGCCACCGGGTCAGACGCTCGCTTTTGCACGCAAGATCGATCACGGCCATCTCAAAATGGAAATACCGATTTTTAAGAGGGAAATGACCACGTATTTGCAGCGGCTTTGAGGTACTTTAATAAAAACAACTAGGCTACCCAAATTCCCCAAGAGCACCGCTTCAGAAAGTGGATCAGCACCCCGCCGGCAAACTGATTCCGAACCAGATCAGGCCTTGCAAACTGCAATACATTTACATTTAATTACATTTGATTCTTGAGACCTATAAAAGTAAGAGAGTCAAAACCCTGTCCTTGCACTGCAAAGCGAGCTTGTCTAGCTGTCTAACTATGGCGATGACATCTGCTTAACTAAATCCGAGCAAGAGCCGGTGCCGTTAAAATCCCGACAAGAAATGCAAATATAATTGAACTACACAGCAATTTACACACACACACCTACCTTTTCAAGGGCAGCCGGCCGGTTCGCTGCCAGGGATCGAGCTAGCGACAAAACGGTATTAAAATAAAACCGGGTCGTTCCGCCTCCTCTCACCGACATCTTTTTTCCTCCATCCAACGAGGGTAAAAACGACGGAGCCGAAGGTGGACGTGCCGGGGCACGATGTGGCGCAAGGCGCTGCTACGGCCGGCGGACTGAGAGCGGGCTCCGCCCCCACCCCACAGAGTCGAAATACGCTGTTAAATTATCCCCGATCGGGTTATTTTCCTTCTCCGCGGGGAGAGCGATGATGATGCTCTGGCCGCGACCAGCTTAAAATATCAGCAAATCCCCTTCGTTACCGGGAACCATCTGTCTCCTACAGTTTGGATTTTCCATCGAGGAATAAAAAACGCGGCATATTTTCTTCGGTTAATGTCATACAGCGAACACATTCCATTTAAATCTGTTTTACCTATAGGCTAATCTGCTGTACTGTTTTAAATACTTTTGAATGGGAAAGCAACCCGATTCTTACTCTAGCTAAATGATCGAGTCCGTTCTAATTAATTTTTATATTATTAATTTCTCGGTATATTTTGGAACGTCACCCAAGTCGTTGCGAAGATGACGGATGTTTTGTATATCGAAATGGTTTTATGGAATTATGACACATTTTGACTCATTTCCATAAATGACTCAAAGCGTTACAATTATGCGCATTAAATAAATGCCATGCATATGAAAATACAAGAAATGGCTTATATAATAAAAACATCAAGGCTAACCATGGCAATTTAATCTTAATTCTAGACGCAAGAGTGCCCTTAGTTCAACGATAGTCCATTGATTGCGCTCGTTTTATCCACAAATAAAATTAAATCAGGCAAAATTGAATCTTAACGTGTTTAAAAATAAGTGATATAATCGTTAGGTACACCTGTTAGCTTTAGGCTCTCATCGTCCATTGTTAAATCTGCATGGTATAGTTCTCCCATATACTACGGATAGTTAGTTGTTACATTTTTCATAGTCAGCAAAAATCCAATACTATAGATTTTAACAATGAAAAATTAATTTAATGAACGCCTATATCAATACGAGTGACTTCTTAAATTTAAGGTAGTAGAAACACACTAGCAAACACATCAGGCAGAATATTGCAGAGTAATGGTCCTTCTGGTACTTCCATTAAGTGAAATGCTAATAAATGAATAAATGCCATATATCCATCAAGTAAAAACAGGATCATGCCACTGTCACAAGAAAAAAATATACATGAGCCTATCAATTTTATTTCTTTGGTCTTTTCATCCATGCATCCATCATGTAATCACTTATTGTGCACAGGGTTCCAGGGGCCTGGAGCCTGTCCCAGGCAGCACAGGGCACAAGGCTGGGGAACATCCTAAATGGGGTGTCAGTTCATCTCTGTTGCACATACACACATACAACGGGAAGTCCAGAGGTACCAGCTTAACTTAATGTCCCTGGATTGCAAGAGGACGGCGGAGCACCAAAAGTCAAGTCACCTGACATGCTGAATGGCAAGGAAGCGGTTCAACCTTGAGTGCTGCATTCATTTTATTCATAAAAATGTAGCTTACTATTTACTGACTAAACATTTTAGCTAAAAATAAATAAACCTGGATATGCCAGAGGCTTAATTCTCATTAGAATAACATAAAACAGCAGCATCAGAACGATATTTTACATTGAGTTTTTATTGCTGTGCAAAAAGGCACAGCCTAAGGCCAACGTCACTTTGAAGTTAACGGAACGTCTCCTAGATGTGTCCTTCGGGGAAGCGGCAGCTCCCAGATGCTCCATGCTGCGGTCACCCTTCAGTGCGTCTTCCAAACCACGTCGAGGAGCCTGACCACCTGATCGTACACCACGAATACTACAGCGACATCCATAGATACGCGAGCCAGGTGTGGAAAGGTCCCCTTGTAAAGAGGAGAACACCTGGCAGACAAAAAAAAAAAACTTCCACAATGCACTGTTAGAGTAGAATTTTGTGCTACGTTATCATATTATTTGTGTAAAACCTACATTATCATGAGCCCAAGGGCAGAGCAAGTCAGCACAAGACATCCTGTTCTGACTGCCCATGCTGTGAAACCAGATTAACGACCCC
>JAODKE010000027.1:60983-75648 GCA_026779605.1 Mormyrus hasselquistii | reverse complement strand
CCCAGTCCTTTTATGTAGCACCATGGTCCTGGGGAACGTTATCTCATTTCACTGTGTACTGTACCATGTATATTGTTAAAATGACAATAAAGCAACCTTGAACATGAGTTTAATTGAAGAACAAAATATTTAATCTTTATGACACTTAAATATGATTTGCATAATAATTTGGAATATGGTGTAGACTGGCTGCAGACCTCAGGTCACATGCAAAAGTGGAAGTGGAGATGTCTGAAATTCATTTCACGTGGCCCTAATCCTCTTCCGTAGCATTTGCTCCAATACACGGCTGAAAACAACGTATATTTCCCCAAGATTCCATTATTTTCTTCAGTGTTTTGAAAAGTGAAGTCACGTAGTCAGCTGAAGAAATATAGTTCTCGTACTTCGCTTCAGAAAATTAAAATAGTTGCTACATATAATTTTATAACGTTAATGTTTTTGGGAAATAAAATCATTTTTAAAATAACAACAAACTGGGTACTATAATTAGGCCAGTTATTTTGTATGTAAATAATTATTAAATTACATTTTTGGCAGATACTTTAAAATGTTTTCGGGGACAGTAACGTAGACCCTCATCTGCTTGTACCTGGCAGACTGATAACACTGCCAAAAAGTCAGAGTTAGATATCAGACCTGCCGCCGGGTCCCTGTGCATAATATATTTGCTGCTCGGAAGCCATTTACATCGTACATGAAGCGATGGTGAAAAAACACATTTTGCAACAAATTGCAAAGGTCCCAAGCGCAATTTTAACTGAACACCGCCCCAATGGCAGAAGTGGGATGACGTACCTGCTAATATCGCCTAGCCAGGATGAGTGAATTTCACTTCCCCGGTTGTAGCCGATATACAGCATGATCTGTAAAATTGGTTGCCAGATGTGACATCTCCAGGCATGCTTGCGAAATATGTACCCGTGCAAAAAGCGTTTTGATTCCTTTTCCTGCTCAATTTTGCTTCTTGTTGCGACAGCAGCGGTTAATACAAGTACAGGACTATCAAGCACCGAAAGCACAAAGTATTGATCGGGGGTTGCTGAGGGGGTTATGAGGCACTGCGCTGCCTCATAATTATGTAGGGGGGAGGACGTGATATCAAAGTTAAGACAGACTTAAGCTTGATTAATCCCCAAGGCTCAGAGAGTCGGTGACACTGTGTAGCAGCTTAAGCCGCGTTGTTCTGAAAATGTCAATTTCATTTACCAGTATGTACGGGTGATACGATCAAACACATGTCACTGATAAGCAGACTGACATCATTTAGCAATTCTCACATAGGCCTACATAAAAAGCTTTTTGCAGTCTTAAAGAACACCAGTGGCTCTACTTATGCAGTACAAAGTTACAATTAGAGTCCTTCAATACATGTTATTTCACTTCTATCACACACCTGTATCAAAGAAATAGCAATAAAGTAATTGTTATCTGCCTTTACTGCTTCACAAGATGGAACACCAAGGCCTCATTTATGAATAACTTTAATGTCATGCACTGATTATTTTGTATTCTTTGAAACGGTAATAAATAGTTTGCTGCGCAACTAGTTTTCTTGCAGCAAACATGTTTTTACAGTAGAAATGGCTCCTATTTCAGGATCTTATCAATCTAAAAACTAACCTGAATGACCTTGTTGTGATCAAAACTACCACAAGCAGCTATCACAAAATCAGTTTGTCCTCTAGTAAGCCTGTGACTGTGGGGATGATGGTGCAGTTATTTTTAAGGAGCATTAATTTACATAACATTGGGGGATTCTCCACGTTTGAGGTCATGATGTTTACAATTGAAGCTGTAGAATGTTGTGGGCAAGCGATCTTTTGACCTGACAAGCATGCACAATTAGGAAATTAAAATGATAATCATCAATAATGCAACGAGAGCATAACGCTCCTTGAATTCATAGATCATCTATTGTCACATTCCGAGGCGGGTGAGCAGGCAAACCGCAACGAAGGAGGAGGCTGGCAGGCAGAATGATGGGCAATAAGGGTTTATTAGGGAAACTGGGGTAGACAGTGACACACAGTGCAACAATGAGCGACAATAGACTGAGGAGGACATGGACTGATATACACAAGACAAGCTGAATTAACAGGGAACAGCTGGGCACAATCGAGGAAGCGCACGTGGATGATGAGAGGCCGTGATACACACGAGGACTGGACGCGGAGGTCATGACAGTACCCTCCCCCCAAGGCACACACAAGGGGAGCGGCGGACAGGACGAGACCGGGAACAAGACGAACCTGGAAAACAAAACGAGACGGTCACCGGGGCACATGGAACAGGATCGAAACACAAAACAAACACAGGGGCAGAAGCCACGACAGAACCTGACATAGGACAGGGAACATGGACAAACAAACCAGAAAGGGTGACACAGAGGGAACACCGACAGGCGGAACAAAAGGGCCAGGAGTGAACATGGGAGGCACAGAGGGACAAGGAGCAGAGACAGGAGGAACAAAGGGATGAGGAACGAACAAGGGAGGCTAGACAGGAAGGGTCGGGGGACAAAAGGGAGCCTGAGAGAACCCAGGCGGGCGAGGGAAGGCAGCCGGAGGGGGCACAGGCGACAGGGAGGCAGGAGCAGGAGGGGACCACGAAGGGGGCAAGGAGACAGACAGAGGGACAGACAGAGGAGACAAGGAGGGAACAGGAGGGGACACTGGTGCAGGCAGGCAAGAGGGGGGTAGCCGTGGCAGGCGATGCCGAAGCCGGGGAAGGCGCCATCTGACAGCAAGCTGGAGCAGGGGGACCCAGAGGCATCTGACGAGGCACCATCGGAGGGGCTGCAGGTGGGCGATGAGGCACTGGAGGGGGACCCGGAGACAGCAGCCAAGCTGGAGCTGCAGGCGGAGGCCCAGGAGCCTCAGGAGGCGGCGCCGGGGCAGCGGGCGTAGCTGCAGGTGGCGCCAGGGCAGGCAGGACAGGCGGAGCCGGCAGGACGGGCAGGACAGGCAGAGCCGGCGAGACAGGCAGGACAGGTGGAGCCACAGCAGGGGCCGTCTTGGGTGAGGCAGGAGCTTCAGAAGGCGGCACTGGGACAGCGGCTACGGGCGCCGCCGGAGATGAGGCCGGCTCTGGAGCCCCGGGCGTGGCTGCGGGCGGAAGCAGCACCGGTACCTCGGATGGAGCAGCTGCAGATGGAGCAGGGAGCTCGGGTGGAGCAGCTGCGGGCGGAGCAGCTGCAGGCGGAGCAGGGAGCTCGGGCGGAGCTGCTGTGGACAACTCACTGGGCGGCACGGCAGGGAGTTCAGGTGGTACAGCAGGGGGCACCGCAGCGACCGCCAACTCTGGGCCAGCAGGGGGAGCCTCAGCAGGTGCCGGGAAAGGCTATACAGGAACAGCGGGCACTAGCGGGGCTGGCAAGACAGAAACGGCGGGCACCAGTGGGGCAGGCAGGATGGGCGTAGCGGCTGCAGCCTCTGGCGGTGCAGCGGGTATAGCGGCTGCAGCCTCAGGTGGTGCAGTGAGCATATCCATCAGCGCACCTAGGGTCGGCACCTCCCGGTACTACATGGTTCCTATAAGGGATCGTGGGACCCATGGGATAGGGTCTCAGACGGCCCTGGCTTCCCTATTCATCAGGCATGCCGGTCGGTAATGATAGGCCACCAGCGATTCCCCCCGATCACCGGCAGGAAGAGGAGCGAGAGAGAGAGAGAGCAAGCCCAGAGGACGATCGCCAGAGCTTCCGCTGACTTTTCTTTCCCCTTTTGCCTCTTCTTTCTCCAGTTTGTGGCGCCGGAAGGAGGCTGAGCTGTCACCATTTGAATGGGAGGCATTGCTGCAGCCCCAGCGCAGCACAGCACGACTGTCTGGGCTCTCCGCTCCAGTATCCGCTGCACCAGCTGCCGGAGATTCTCGTGTACGTCCTGCAGGGGGTACGTGTTTCCGGGCTACGGGGTCCTCTTGGACCTCGGGTTGGGACAGCAAGTACACTACCTCTTGCAGCAGACCGAGACACTGGTTCTTAGTCTGCTGCGGTGTGTCAGTTTGATGGTCGGTCATTCTGTCACATTCCGAGGTGGGTGAGCAGGCAAGCCGCAACGAAGGAGGAGGCTGGCAAGCAGAATGACGGGCAATGAGGGAAACCAGGGTAGACAGTGATGGAGGACATGGACTGATATACACAAACCAAGCTGAATTAACGGGGAACAGCTGGGCACAATCGGGGAAGCACACATGGATGATAAGGGGGCGTGGCACACACGAGGACTGGACACGGAGGTCATGACAACTATCTGATATTGTTACAGTTTTTCCTGATTGCTGTGACACCTTTCATGAAATATACTTAATATTCCCAAGACTATAAGAGTATTTCTCTAATAAATTTATGCATATAGCACAACACTATGGTTTATCTGCAAAATGTTCTTTCTTATTTCTGGTCCCAATTTTTTTAGTTTTACCCCATTTTGGTTCTTCAAAATGCCTGCCCTTTCAGTCCTTCATCCTCAAAATCCCAGCAGCCTGTCCCTCAAATCATGGGACCAAAGAGGTTACCGGCGCCATGGGGATAGACGACTTCTTTTTCTCTCCTGCAAGCCCCTCAGGAGCTGAGGAGCAATCCCACTGTCCGGAGGATCGCAAGGCGGTGGCTCTCTTCCAGTCCATTGGGAAGGTGTTAATGAGGTTCACCCTGGACACTGATCCCCAGGAGGCAGTCAAAGTCCGTCACTTGCTGGCTTACTTGAGCACGAGACCACTCATCCTGTCACTGTATCACCACCTGAAGCTGGTCAGCCCACCACTACTCCAGAGCCCACTGCTGTCCCACTGTGCACCTTTCCATTCCTTCTCCTCGAGGCTCACCACATGTCCACCTCCTGGATTCCCTCATCTCGTCGCAAATCCGCACCCCGGCTTCCCTCAGCTCACCACACATCTGCCTGCTGGCTTTCCTCAGCTTGCTATAGATCCACCCACTGGCTTCCCTCTGCTCGTCGCAGATCTGCCTGCTGGCTTTCCTCAGCTTGCTGCAGATTCGCCTACCAGCTTCCCTCAACTTATCGCAAATCTGCCTGCTGGCTTCACTGAGTTCACCACACATCCGCTTGCTGGCTCCCCATAGCCCAGCACAGTCCAGTCAGCCATTCCCAGTTGTAAGAAGAAGAGGCGGAAGAAACTAAGCCGTTCTCATAGCTGCCGCCTCACCAAATCCAGTCACTCTGGAGCCTTATCCCGAGGCCACTGCCCTGCCCCCAGCATCCGGCCCAGCAGAGGCTGCTTCTGTGTCTCCAGAGCCAGGAGACCTTGGTGAGACCACTGCTGTCCTTCTAGAGCCCATCTTCGTCTTCATCAGTGGTGTCTCTAGGGCTCATCCATGCTGCTGGTGCACCCTCGGCATCTGGCCCAGAGAAGGTCACTCTGCCCAAGTTCCAGGGTCTCAGCCCAGAAAGAGTCTCTCTGCCCAAGTCCCAGGCTCCCGGTCCAAGAAGGGCCACTTCTCCTGCATCCAACCCGGCAGCAGCCGTACTGCCCAAATCAGAATCAGTTGTCCTGGATGTGCACTGTTCACCCCCAGGTAGCCCGGCTGTGCCCTGCTTGCCTCCAGGTGTCCCAGCCTCACCCCATCTCCTGATGTCCCACCAGCACCCGCCGCTTCGTCTCCTGATGTCCCGCCGGGGCCCACCTCGTTGTCTTCTGACTTCCTACCAGATATCACTCCTAACGTCCCACTGGTGCCCACCTCATCATTTCCCAACGTCCTGCCAGCACCCATCTCCTGACGTGTCACCAGCACCCACCTTATGTCCTGTCATTACTCTGGCATCTTCAGATCAGGAGAATACCGTTCTAGAAGACTTACAGTGAGACCCCCTGGATCTTGCCCTGAGTCCTGTTCCATGGGCTTCTGTTCAGTGGTCCAGAGGGGGCCCTGCCTCCCCAGGAAAGACCCATAACTTACGTACTTCACCCAGCTCCTCAGGGTTCAGATGACTCCCTGGACTCCCATTGTTTCTGTTTGTTATGCCTCAGTTCCTACTCCTGTTACCCCGTTACTTGTCCATCCTGTCCAGGTTTGACCTATTCTGTCTGTCTCTGTCACCACCTCTTCTCTTCCGTGGTCCCCGTTGTGGGCTAGTGTTTGTCCCTGGTGCTAGGTTGAGTCCCATGTCTGGTTTGTCTTGTTGCTGTGGTGTGTTCTGTCCTGTCTTGACCCATCGGTGGCTTATGATGTTTATCCCATGTTCCATCGGTGCTGCCATGCCCTGTCTAGTCTGTTGCCCTATCTGTCTCCAGCCCTGTTCAAAATTATTGAACTAGTAAAGTCATGCTTGTATTGGTTAAGAAATATTGCCAAAATTTGGTCAGTCCTTAATTCCAAGAACACTGAGAAATTGATTGTTTATTTATTTTCTCACCTTGACTATTGTAATGCCTTGTTCGCTGGCCTGTCTTCGGTCAGTACAAAATGCTACTGCCATATTACTTATAAAATGCAAAATCCCATGTTAGCTAAGGTTCATTGGTTACCAGTTCAATACAGAATTAAATTTAAGATTTTATTGATTAGTTTCAAGGCATTACATGGTCTGGCTGCACTATATAGTAAAAAACCTTTAGCCCCATATCAAAGACAAAGATCTCTTAGATCGTCAGACCAGGGTCACTGGCTAAAGATGAAGGGTGACATAATGGCACCTAATCTCTGGAACAACTTCCCTTTAAGGATCAGGTCACGGTATCCGTTTGTAAATCTCGTTTAAAAACACTTTTATCACTTAGCACACATATAACACTTTTATCACTTAAACGGTTTTTTAACTTAAAAAACACACAACATAGAGACTTGAATCCTAGTCCCAGAGGTATGAGGCAACAGTGCTAACAACAGCACCACTAGGCCACTCGGGATAAAAATCATAATAATATTGTTAGCACAATATATATATATATGTATATGTGTTAGCACTGTTGCCTCACACCTCTGGGACAAGGGTTTGAGTCTCCGCCAGGGCTGTGTGTGTGTGGAGTTTGCATGTTCTCCCCATGTCATCGTGGGGCTTCCTCCAGGTATTCTGATGATAGGCTCTGGACCTCCTGCAACCCTGAATAGGACAAGTAGTTACAGAAGAAGGATAGACGTTGTGTTATTATTATCATGTTATATTTTGTGTTTGGGTTTATACATTTTTCCTCGCAAAGCACTCTGGCTTGAAGGGTGCTGCATAAATAAAGTTTATTATAAAGGTCATAACACTAACTGGCTTTCTCAATTTTGTACATTGTTCATCTGAGTGAGTGCAGCAGATATAACAACTAGAAAATATACATAAATGCAGGGTAGTTTTGAAAAAGGGCAAAGAGCCTTTGAAGTCTCTATATTTATTTTGAAGTAAACACAAAAAGAGAAACTGTGTTCCAGCACGCAGATCATCCATCCTATCAACCATTCTTAAAATGATAGGTACCGATACGAAGAGCAACAAAGGGCAAGCGATCTTTTGACTTGACAAGGGTGCACAATCAGCACAATCGGGAAGTTAAAATTACAATAATCAATAATGCGACGAGAGGTAAAAACGGCATCCCACAGCCATTCAGGCCCATGTAGAAGTTTACAGTCAGTGGCACGGATCTGCTTATGCACCAGCCGCTGCACGGCGGCCGTCTGGATGGAAGCCACAATCCAACCAATCTCTCCACCTCTTTGCATAGCGTTACTGTGTCCTATCAGTGTTACTCAACTTCAGTGATGTTCCTTATGCAACCTCTGCTCCATTGTTTTGCCTGTAAAGCATATCTGAAGCAAAACGACAATCTACTAACCTTAAAAAAACTCTATTTGAAGTCAACCTCATCAAAATGTGATATTGGATCCTTCAAGCTATTGAGATAACTGTATGGGGGGGGGGGGGCTATTTGAATCATTAAAATGCAAGGAAAAAAGAAAAAAACAGATTATCAATAGACCTTCCAGTACTGGCTTATGACACAGGGCCCAATTAATTATTCAGTGAGGTAACTGGAACTTACACTGAGGATGTTTTATTAAAGGGGGGGCAGTTCAACGCATTTGTCACGCAATGCTAAGAGTGTATTATGGCCGTCTTTCCTTGAAACGCTCACCGTTCAGCTGCTGTTCCATCATTTGGGTCATGGTGATACTTGACCAGACCAAAACATTGGCTACTATAAGGTTTGCACGTTTGCCATGTTCGGTGGTAGGGCTTGGGCTGGGGGGGGCGGATGGAGGTATTGCTATCTTCAGGAGGCATTCTCAGCTCTTCATCACTTTGTTGCTCAATTCGTTCCCTCTCTACACCTCAAGCTCAAAGCCCAACCCAACTTTGTGCCCCCCAGAATTAAAGTTTTTGCCATCGATCAGCGCAGAAAGGGTGAGCTTCACTCCTGAACCGGGGAGGGAAAGTGAGAGAGAGGTTAATTTAGACCGATCGGACCGTAAGTAGTATTCCTAACAGCCATATATTGATTATCTTGCATCACTGACAGCTTCTTGGAAATTTTCCTCTGGGATAAATACCAGACACATCATTCATACAGACATTTTTAATAGTTTAAAAATAAATTGGGACCCGGGCATCTTCGTCTGCTCAATTTTCACTGGTTCTGAAACAGACAGTCTGGACTATGGTTCAGTTCAGTGGGAGAACCTGGGCCCACATTCAGTCCAATACTAATCTACAAGTGATTAATTGTGCCACAGGAAGCACCAGTTTCACCCTGAGATGGGCCCAGAAACCTGCACCTGGTTCTATTACAAAAATGTAAGTGAGGCATTACCTGGCCGCAGGCTATGCGTGTAGCCTACTCCAACTAAACTTGCGTTGTTAACTTTGGCCTGTAGGGGGTAGTAAAGAGAACGTTATGCAATATATGTTCATAAATCCACATGATAAAACTCAGAACGAATGCATCAGCTAACCAGGGATAGAATGTATAGCTTTTCCAGTATGTTTTTGGGCACGTAGGCAGCATTAAACACATTACCCAGAGTGCACTGGGGTTCATCTATCTGAGGAGGGAAGACACTCACCGACAGAGAGGTGTCCTGGTCCAGCTGGTACTTGCCAGCGATGCCGAACCGTGTGTTGTTGCTTCCGGCCGTCCAAGCCAGGCTGACTGCCGTCTCTAGTTTGTCGTTCACTTTCTGGTAGATGGAACCTCCAAATTCCGTACCTTCGTTCCTGGAATGAGAAACGGCCCCCATGAGGAGCTGGGATCCCCAGCCCGACCCTGAGGAACCCCTGTCACGCCACTCACACATTGGTGTGCAGCTGGAAGTCTCCGGCCTTGTAGCCCAGCGCAAAGTTGTTCTGGACCAGCTTGGACTTGGCCGTGTCGAAGGCCATCTGATAGCCCACCAGCCAGCCCTCGTAGCCCAGCACTGTGGTGCCGTGCACTGTGGGACCTGCGAGGTCGAAGTCCACGTCGCAGCCCAGGTTCACGTACTCCCGCTTATAGGCAGCTTTCAGCTTGCCGCTCTTCTTGCTGGGGAGGGGGGGGGAACATTCTTACTGTGCCAGTCACACTGTCAATGAAATGTTGAATCCCAGAGCTCATGCCGCCTGCATTACCAGTCATAAACACATTTAAATTCATACTTTCCTAACAACAGTTTACCAGACACTAAGAGAGAACACAAACGGTCAAAAACTTACCCTGTGTTTGGCACAAATGAGGTGTCAAAAGTCAGCTTCAAACCCTGAGCAAGCTGCAGTACGATTACAGCAATAATTAAAAAGAATCTGTTAGCTTTGCAATACAGGTTGTATAGCAGTTTTTATTTTAATCTGCCTGTTATTCACTGAGTTAAAGGGGAGGTACACTGATATGCCCCAATCTCCAGTAATATACAGCTGCAGACTCTCAGACCCCTTCCAGTTAAGGTGACACATGCACATCAGTTCACAAGTGTAGATTATCTATATAACATGCTTGAAAAAAGTTTCCTATGCATATATCTATGTTTCATAATTGTCTATTTAAAATCTAAATGTTTAATATGTTTTAATTTTAATCAATTTTAATTTTGTTTTTTTTGCGTTTATACGTATAAATTCACACAACAAAAACATGAATATTTTTTAATTGATATTGGCAGTTATCTACGATACTTAGTCAAAGTCCTGCATAGATATTTATTAATAAATTAAAAAATCTGAAACATTCTGGATATTAATTTAATTATTAGATTCTCAATGGTATACAGTAAAATCCAGTTATAGTGGACTCACTTATAACGGAATATCGCCTATAACGGAAGAGGTCCGCTGGTCCTGGCCGTGCGCCTTTTTGAACATGCAGAAAAAGCATTGGATATAGCAGACTCGTATATAAAGAAATTTCGCTTATAACAGACAAATAATTTGGTCCCCACTGTGGCTTTTAGCTGTAGTTTTGTTCGGCTATAACGGACATGCAGGCTCCGCCTACAAGGCGTGTGGCGTGCCGGTGATATCCAGCGCAGATACTTAGTCAGGATTTTTAATAGTCACGTATCTGCTCAGGTAAAGTTGGATTACTACATGTACAATATAATAATCTATACCACAAGTGTGTCTGCTGGGGTGTGACATGAGTAAATGGTGTCCTGTAGTTCTGGGCAAACAGCAACTCTGGATATAACAGACTTTGGATATAACCGACTGTTTTGCCAGGTTCCTTTGAAATCCGTTAAAACTGGATTTTACTGTAAAGTTTTAGAAACATTGTGCTATTAATTATGGATACGTAAAATACATTAACATCAAGATTAAAATGGTACTGCAGCAATATCAATCATTTCAAACATGATGATATTTATTGTCCTATTTTATTGTTTTGCGTATGCGCAGTCCTAGGGTTGGCTTGAGAGTTGTGAACTGTTCAGCGCATTCGTGAGCTGGATGGGTGAAGAGAGCGGCGGGGCCTTAGACTGGCGGGCCTGAGAGCGGCGGGGCCTTAGACTGGCGGGCCTAAGAGTGGCACCAGCAGCCAAACACTACTCTCAACCTCAGTGAATTTAAGGGAGTGTATTTTCTGGCTGGCTAACTCACCTGGTCCTCCAGGGTAATCTCGCTGGTCAGGGTATTGTCCGTGTTCCACTTCTGGCTGAAGCTGAGCCCCAAGTCAGGCAATTTGTACTTGGTTTCCAGGTTTCCAGTGGCCTTGCCAGTGTCTACACTACTGGATCCAGAGGTGATGAACTCCTTAGAGACAGATACCCAAGGGGAGTGGGGGAAAGATAGAAAAAGAGAGAGATTGCGCGATGCAGCGGGGTTCAAGTGAAGCGCAAGCAAGAGTAGAGACAAGGTCAGGAGGCAACAATGGAAGAGTGAAACAGAGGAGAAAGAGGTAAAAGAGGAGGGCAGCGAGGAAGGGGGGGGCAAGAGACAAGAGACAAAAGAAATTAGGAGTGAATATAGCCCTGGTGAGTATAGCTACTGCTACAACACTGCATTGTGGGAAAGGCAGAAAGAGGCAGGCAGCGAGAGAGAGTGAGAGGAAAAGGAAGAGAACAAAGGGGTAGAAAAGAGAATGAAGGAGAGAAAGAGTATAAAAACAACTGTTTTTCCTTCCTGTTTTCATTTCCAAAATAAATCACTGTGATGATGAATTTGCACCCTCCTCCTCCCAAGAGGAAGAGGCAGGACTGCTGGCTTCTTAAATTTGTCTTTCTCGACTTCAATAAACAAATGGCCTCACTCACACTGTAACAACACTCATACACTTTCACTTACTTATTGAATCATTCACTCACTTGCTCATT
Organism: Mormyrus hasselquistii; assembly: GCA_026779605.1. Lineage (NCBI taxonomy): Eukaryota > Metazoa > Chordata > Actinopteri > Osteoglossiformes > Mormyridae > Mormyrus > Mormyrus hasselquistii. The sequence goes on along the minus strand of JAODKE010000027.1, from coordinate 63,917 downwards.
CAAACACTTTCATTCACTCACGCAATCATTCACACATCCGTTCACTCACACTCAATCACTTACTCGCTCACTCGCTCACACTTACCATCTGAAATAACGATCCAGAATGGAAGCAGGACAGAAAGGCAAGTCAAAAGTTAAAGAAACTGACACATTCTCACATCACTATACCGTGAAGGTGCACAAATATGCCAAAAATAATTGAGTGAAAATAAACTGTGTGTTTTAAGACGACCCGCAAGCCTATCAGTCAGTGTGAGGTACCGCTGACATGAAGCACATTGCAGGTTTTCCACAAACAGAAATGAACTCCTCTGGCATACTAACATCAGTCTGCTTTAGTTAAATTTCCAATTTTCTCAGGAAAAGAATCCCTGTTGCTAGAGACTGACAGACACAAGACACAAACAGTGAGGTATAAAGCGAGAAACCAATAATACAGAATGTTAATTCTTTTATCGGTAATAATTAATGCAAATTGCTTTGGCAAAACAAACATTAACTTCCACTGCAATTAAACTGAATGAAAAACCAAAATCAGAGGTAGAGATGGACATCACAGAGGATGAAAAAAGCGTGTCGATTTCCCACAGGGAAACTGGGAAGGGGGGGGCATAATCTGCAATCAAGTTTCCCTATTCAAAATGTCTGCAGCCCTCAAATTCAGCCCACACCAGACTGAAGAAGAGGGGATGCTGGACCAGGCAAATGGATGGGGAAGATTTAACCATTTTACTACAGGGGCAACCGAAGTGTCAGAAACACAGTGTGACCAGTAACCCCAGAGACCAAGAGCAAAAGGGAAGTGCCATTTAAAGTTAGGGAAAGTGTCACACGGTGCCTGTCATACTCCTAATCAAACTAACTACATTTGCCCCACCTGATTCTCAAATTTGACATTTGCGGTGCTGGTTATTTATAGGATGGTTGTGAACCATTAAACCGGAATATCTGTGGAGCTTGCTAAAGCCAAAAATATACAAACAATACTTAAAATGATTTGGATCACATAAAATCATATCATATATAAATATTAGTAATAAATAATGTTTGTTAGTGTACATACATACTATCTTTGATGTCAGTACCCGGTCTCACATGTTAGCTGTCTCAGTGACTCTGGAATCTTGTGTTTCTTGCAGTAGCTTTTTAATTTTTCACTGCCGTTAGTATTGCATTTAAGGAACATTTACTAATGGGTAGTACTCCCATATATAGTACATAATAATGAAGTATATAGTGCTTCCAGTGCATACAGTACTTTGACCATACAGGGGCATCATTCGGATGGCTTGTATATTATAAGAAAAGATATAGATAGGAAATGACAAAGCAGTTTCATGAAGTTCACAGTACAGTCCTGTTTGTGTAGAAACTGGTAAAGGACTTTTTATGTCCTGGCTCAGGCTTGCAGACTGTTATGGGTTGTGTTTGGGGGGGGGGCCAAGCCTTTTTTACGGATTTCTACATTCGTATGGATCTGCCCCCCCCTAAACCCTGACTGTACAAATGCAACATTCAGCCTTATTGTCTTAAAAAAAGGAGAAAGTGTTTCTATGGTAATGCTTCACGCAGTGAGTTCTTAACACTACAACGATGAATTTTACGTTACGTCTGAACATCGACTCACAGATAGTGGTATTTTGTTTGTTCATCTAAAACGTGAAAAAAGTCCATCACATCCCGGTGAGCTCAGAGAAGGTGGTTTCTCTGTAAGTAAATGTTAGCCTGACTCGAGGGAAGTACTGCAGAATGACTTACGACCCCACTCTCCGACTTGGTCTTCAGGTCCAGCTTCACGAGCCCAAATCCTGGGGGAGGGAAGGAATATGGTGGAGACAAAATAACAACAGCAGTGTAATGAGTCACGTTACGTACGTAAACCAGAATGGAACCTGCAGCGATACACAAGAGAGTGCAGCGTTCATATCTCCATCATAAACAAGCAACGGGGATCTTTGCATGTCTAGTAGAGTCACGCTCAACGTTTGATATTCAGCCGCTAGAAACCTGCAGGCCATCCTGTTAAACCTTCGATTTAGACTAGAATCCTGGATTAATTAGACTAGTTTTGGATGACTGACCAGTCGAACATGCCGCTTTGCACTCGTTGCTGATCACCGGGAATCGTCACCCACCGTCATATCAAACCGGTCGCGATTTAAGACCCTGACTGGTCCATGTTTCTGCAAGGCCGCTAACCCGCATGCGGGAGCCCACCACGTGCACCAGCGGTGGATGAACAACAGGTCAAGCAGCTGAAGGGGATATCGAGCTGACCAGCGACACTGAGAAGCACACGACCTCAAGGTTATAAACACTGACGGCAACAGGTCTCTGTTCAATAAATCCAGACACATTATCGCAAACAAATCCTGACGCACGCCAGGCTTTCGATCGCAGCCTGCGAATCGCTGCTTCCACTGCACCACTTTATCTGAGCGACCCGGGTCAGCGCCGCTGTGATGTTGGTTACTCACCGTAGCCCTTGCTGAAGACATCCTTGGCAGATTTGCCCAGGTCAGAGTATGAGGGGGGGACAGCCATGATGTCTGTGACAGGACAGGTCGGGGGGGTCAGTATCTGGATCTGGGGGAAAAAATGCAATATTCCCTCTGTTGGCAGCAAACTCACATTTCCTGAAAAACGGTCTCTATTTCTGACATCGAGACAAAAAGAGGCCACGGTCTGAAAGAGAGGGTCAGGATATATTAAGAATATAATAAGAATGTTCTCCTGAGTAGTTTAGCAGTCCAGCCATATTCACGCAGGGTTTCTGTCCTATTTGTGTCACTTTTGTCTCCACCCATAGCGGATAACACAACTGAGCAAGACACTTAAAAAATATGTCCAAAGTCACCTCACATGTGGTGATGTTGTTGCTAGGCAACCACTGTCATCCAACCTCCATCCGCAATAGTTTATGGGTTGCTG
>JAODKE010000027.1:38479-52619 GCA_026779605.1 Mormyrus hasselquistii | reverse complement strand
AAACTCTAGCTCAAAAATTTTGTGAGTTATAGGTGGTAAAGCAAAAAGTGTTACAACCATTCCCGGTCTCCCCTATTCCAAAACGTTGCAGGTTTAATACTATTAACAAACCCACTTGAAACCGTAGCTTTAATAACGTTATATTTAGCACGGCTACAATTAAATCGTTCGTGCAAAAATATTGCCATATAAGCATGCGGTTCAGGTCGATTTTGCTTTGTGTTACGGACGTAGTTTTCCATAAAGAACCAATTTAAGGGGATGGATATTTGCCCAGAAGGTTGTTAGTTTATATCCCTGCTTCAGTTGTGGTCAGTTGTACTATCTCCAACTACTTTGAACGTTAACAGCGCATACAGTTATTCCAAAAGGGCAACAAGGTAAATATGTCATGTGTAATAATTAATCTAACATTATAGTCAATCATTAATCTATTATCGGCCATTATATCATCGACAATAATGCATTGCAAATTCCAAAATGTCATAGACGTACATAACATGCAGGTAGACCTATATTTTTTCTACATTTAATGCTATGCTTAATTAAATTTCATAAATACGTTTTTAATCTATGTATTGCAGTAATAGACGGGAACTTTAAACGAACGAAAACAATAATTATAGCTTAGGAGTTCATAGGGCAGCTAATAAATACGGACAGGTATTCACACATTACAATCGAGTATGTTCATAAAACGATACACTAGCTTTTGGCGCCGTCACCCGCTACACAGCAGGTGTCTACAACCGGGACTTAAAAGAGAATGAACTAAAGAGTAAGTGATTACCCGCCCCTGGAGACGATGACAGCAGTGTGTGCGCATTCCCAGCAATGCGCGGAGGATCGCAAACGCCTGCAAGAAAGAGCAGGGCATCTACTCCGCAAACTCACGCAGCAAAGGACAACAAAAGACTGAGAGGAGGCATGCGATCCTCCGAGCGACTGTCTGACTGCTTCTGGTTTTAATGATGCTGCCGCATTAGATGACCAATACTGGCCACTTTCAGCCCAAAGGAGAGTAGAGAAAAGCGACTCCAAGTCTCCTTATCTCGCTTCGAACGACAAGAAGTGACACTTGAAACTTTTAAGGACGGCTGCGGTTGTGGGCCACGTCGAGTTTCTGTTTTGTTAAAATAATAACCATGATTACCAGGTGAGTGCAACTTGTACAGAGAGCAGTGAATCTCTTATATATATGAACAGAAGTGTGGCTGTCCCAAGTAAACTCAGGAACTTATAAGTTATTTGTGCAAAACTGTCTAAGTAGAACTGTGATCCCTTCCCCTAGGTGGTTATAGTGTAACAAGGTAAGCTTGGATGAATTATGTTCTGCTAGATAAGGAAACCCATCGCCTATTTGGATCGAGCATTGTTTTGCCACGGAGCTGCCGCTCTTCTCAAATATTTCTTAAATGGTCGTCTTAGCCGTTTGCGTCATGTTCAAGTTATTCTCGTAGACATGCCTGTTCTTAACCATTTATTTGCATTTTAAACACAATGTCGTAAAATGTATTCTTTTTGTTGACGTAGCACTTTAATAAATGTGTCAAACTGATGTTTTGAATGAGAAGTAAAATTGTTTACCCCGAGTTTCAGCATTTGTTTGAACTTAAACTGAATTTTAACAGAAAGTGGTTAATAATTCAACTTAGTCACTCGACTTCCTTTAGTTCTTAAGAATGTACTGCAGGCGATTATCGTATGATATTTTCCAACGCAACGCAGACACGCTCTCTGTTTTAGCAACGGTCGGTAATTCAGTTTAACCTTTCGGCCGGATATGTTTGACTTTAACAGTGAGACCTAAACCATACATTTTGCATCCTCCTACAAATCTCAAAATCCGTTCCCAGTGCAGTCAGGTACTCATGAAACAGATAATACGATAACTCCTTGTGGACCACAGGCATCTAAACTTCATAGACATTGTCAGATTAGCCACAATTAAAGCCATAATTTGAATGTTATTATAAGCTTTAATACTGAATTCAAAGAACCGTGTGAGGGTCTGTCTTGTCATTAATTACTCATGTCATTAATTGATAAAAAAAATAGCGTAGTTTAACAGTAAAGCGATCGTGAAGCACAAGTTCATGCGTACAGTTTCTTTTACTTGTAATGACTTATTTTTCACTTTCTGGTTTTTGATTGTTTAGTTTATTTATTCACTTATTTATCCCAGCCTCTCCGATGCTTAAGGTATTAAATGGCTTACTGGGGATATTGTAATTGTGCTATCTTATCACTAGGAGGCGCTATGCACGTAAAACAGTACTCAGGGCAATTCATGACTTGATGGTACAACATAAAACTTTTCGTAGTGAAGATATGACTTTCAAGATTACACAATAATCTCAGGTACAGTATTCGCGATGAATCTTGTTCAAATAAGTTATACTGATGAATACGTCTGTCGAATTGTGAACCAAAGAAATAATGCAGGCACTTTCATGAAAGAATTTAAAATGAACGTACTGTCTGCGCCTTTATGTCTTTTGGAGTCGTGTGCTTTTGACCTCATTGTATAATTTAATACTAAGAGGCAGTATACGTTGTAACATACAGAGGCTGTTTAAGGCATATAGTACCTGAAATTTGGGTGGCCATTTTTGAGTTATCATAGATTCAAATGGAGTTCAATATACATTACAGCAGGATGCTGTCCTTTATAGAGTGAATCAATGTTGATTTTTTTTCATGGAAAAACACACACTGCTTTGTAGCAGTGTAACTCTGTGTAACTTTCAGGTTTTCAAAAGATCTATTTTCCTGCTGGTCTGAACTGGGACATTGCTGTTGTATTAATTATCTGGTAGAAAACCACAGCAACTATGGTAGATGTCCAGTTTAATTATGCGGTGGTGGTGATTTGACTTGGGGCGACATAGTGCCCCCCTCAGGCCCCCTCAGGCAGAGTTTGCGCTCTCCTGCTCCTATGTTTCCACACGTCGTCTGTCGGTAGGGACAGGTGCTCCACATTGGGTAATGCATGTGAGACCTGCAGCAATGAGTCCAGACTGAACCACTTTTTTCTAGCCTGTGTTTTCTGAGAGCATGTCTGGATCAGTGCTGGATCAGTAAGTGAATAAGGAATTAATATGATTTGGATAGAATTATTTCCTTTAAATGTGATTGGATAGCTGTAAACCAAAAAGGGAGAGATGGAATGATTATCTTTAAATACACTATGCCTGTTACTAACCCTGCCTGTCTGATTGGGGTTATATAAACAGTGAATCAGGATGGAGTTGGAATGGCCACACATTGGCTGAATCACTCCTTCCCATGATTCCACGGGGCACACGCTAACTCACCTATGCCTGTCTGTGCGAATAGGTGGCATAAGGTCTGGCGCAGGTAGACCGTCACAGGACCGGCCCGTGCTTCACCAGATGAGATGAATGGGAAAGTGTGCAACCTGGTGGTCTCCCCAACCACAGTGCCCCGGTCGATGGGTGCCATGGTCAGGCATCAGACGGCTCCCGTCAGGGTGCACGGTGGGGGTCCCGGGCATCCTGGCCTCCACAGCCCTGCAGTGAGCCACACCAGCTCGAGGGGCTACTCACAGACACAGAGCTCCACGTTGCTGCCCGCCCTCAGCCTCCGGAGGCAGGCGCTGACTGGGGGGAAGCAGCAGATCGGGATCGACACCCACCAGCTACACCAGCAACAAGCCCCTGCCCATCTCCTCCCCCCCAGCACCGCCTCCTCCAACCAGGACCTCCTGCCCAACTTTTCTGAAGGGAGGGTTAAAGGTATGTTTCCCTTCAGAACCCTGGAAAAAGAAGGTTGCTGGTTCAAATCTCATGAAGATTATGCTGCTGAAAATTTGCAAAAAACGTAAACGACCGTAATCAAATATCTGTCTGATGGGTAACGTTCTGAATTACTTTAGACGAGAGACTCGATTTTGGATAAATGTATTGTGAAACATTATAATGCCATTTTGCTAGTATTTAGCTGTCAGTCATTGTGATACAAATTGACCATGATATCTTATACGTGTTCATATGTAAGTTGACCTCTTTGCATGTACAATGTCAGCAGGCTTTAATCCAATTATCAATGGAGCAGAAAGACATGCTGGGCATTTTCATAGATTGACAGAACTGGAAATTATGGTCAGGTGTAGACTAAATGGGGGGGGGGGGGCAAAACATAAGTGACCTTTAACTCAGATTCTTTCCCTAGCGCTTGCTAAGCATCAGTCGATCCTATCAGCTTTGCCAAACCTAATGCCAAAGCATTACTCTGCTGGGATGAACTCGAGTGATAAGCATCCGATGACAGAAATAGCTGTGTGTCGTTGTGTTAAGTATCTTCATGAGGCCGTTCAATAGAACTCATTTGCAGGTTATGTCGTCAAAAAGCACCTTTGGTTCAGGACGTTTCATTATGCTTTTAACGGTGTAGAAAATCGAGTAGCATGCTGTATGAGTATGTCTGCCGTTGCCATGGAAACCTAAATGGAAAACAGTCAATAATTGACCTGAAATTACCTCCATATGCTTTGCTGAACCACATGTGAGAATGAAGCTATGAAAAGACTATAATAACAGTTCAAAGTAGCCACTCAACGAATGTTGCTATTGTAATAGGCAAGTGCAGGGGACATATCAATAAAGCACTGTCATAGAGAGGTTTAGGCTGGATAAAGTCTTGCATGGAGACACACATGCAGCCCTAACAGCCAATCACGTTGAGTCTGCACCTGCGAGTGGCCTTTTGCAGCAGCTGGGTGGGCGGGCAGATGAATGATTGTTATCTTGTTAGCTTAAAGTTTACACCAAAAGACAAGGATTCAGTATTAAGGCTAAGGACAGGAATTCAGCCCAAGCAGGCTGTGAACAAAATGGATCAGAGAAGACTGAGGAGCAGCACAAGATGGTGTTATGGACATATAAGCTTTAGGAAACGGGATGGAGAATGTCTGAATCTCCTGCAGCTGGAGGGGAGGTGCAATATTATTGGAAATGTTCACCCAGAAAGGTGGTCAAGGTTTCAGAAGGTTCCCGGTGATGAACATGTGGTGCATCACGGGAATGAATTATGCACCAATGATGTCATCCTGCCTGTACTCCTGCCCATTTTATCACATATTACTGAAGAACTGCAAGGGATCTCAAACTGTTGAGGAAGAAAAAAAACACTGGGTCACTCCTGGGGACTTGTTTCCTTGACAACAGCTGGCCAATCAGATTTCACTTCACTTTTGCTTTATTTCTGAGGAGCAGAGTCACCACTGAGTTCATGGCTTTGTTGCGCAACAGGCTAAATAGTGACCTCATGCAGCTTAGTTGGGAAGAAGTAAATTAAATACTTATGTAGCTTTAAAATTGATTTTACTCTTGGTTTGGTGATTTATGTGAGTGGTGATAAGATGCTGAACCAAGTTTCTCTAGCAGCGTGAACCTGAACCCCCTCCCGCCAGCACTGCTGTGGTTTTGCAATGGCAGGAATGTGCTAGAATGAAGTCACCCAGCCCTGTCTGGAGGTTCTGGGGATCCCACTCACAGGAGCATTAACCTGCAATCTGAAGAAAACGTGAGGCTGGTGCCAAATGATTGGCAGAGGTTGCGGATTTTCACCATACAGACCATTTATCGAACAGGGTTGAGGGTACAGACCTTGCTGTGATGTTGCTCTTTGCCTCATCGATCTCGTTGGGTGGATGAAAAGGTCGTTTTGAGTTCTGTCTTCATGTGAAATGACTCACCGTGCCATTCCTCAGAGGGAATGTAAAGACGCCTTTAAGCTCGGTGCTGGCCGTGAAGAGGCAGATGCCGTGGCAAGCTCCAGAGACACAATGCCCTGAGCTGTGAGGATCCATCGGTTGCCTCTGTCTCACTCCAAGGTTTATAGAGACGGGTGTTTTCTTTTCTCCCTCCCTGGTGTCTCTCTGTGTTTTGTGTTATGATGTCATGACCCCTTTCCTTCCCAGTCCCTGTTAAATCAGAAGAGGAAATCCCAACAAAACCATCTTGCCTTCCCACCCCCTTGTCTAGTTCTGTTACAAATGTACTCTACTTTCAACTGCAGCAGCAGTTCTAAAAAAATTCACATTGCAATTATGCTTCCTGAACTGAATCTTCCAAGAATGGTTCTTGGTTCTGGCATGATGTTTTTGGACTCAGTTTCCAAAGAAATGTAGTGGTAGCACATCTCTGGTTCCCTTGTTGCGTCCCTGACCCCCTGGCTTGCAGAGGGGTTGATTTGCATGCCCCGCCCCCATTCCTGACCACACCCACTCGAGCTCGTCCCTATGTACTTCTGCTTTATTGACATTTAACCAGGCATAAAGTTGTCCCCAAACAAACCATGGAGGCAAAGTAGGGGCAGTGAAAAGCAGCGATTAGTGGCTAGTGGAGCAGAAAGCATGGCTGAGCATGTGAGGACACCCACGTTTCTCTCACGGAAGTAAGCAGAACTGTGCTCTTCTCAGGTGTTAGGAAGCCAGAGCAGTGAGCTTCCAAAGCTCGTGTCCCAGATTTAATCACATTAATGGCACGAACGAAATGAATGGCTAACGAAGAGCTTGGGTCATAGTGCAAGTCTGACCCTGAGACGAGCTGTAATTCGTTGTGTTCAGGGGAGCTTGGTTCTTCTGACGCAGCATGTACGCTTCATAGCAGTCAAGTCCAACTGTTGAGGATGAGCTGTGGAGATGATTGTTCCAAGGTGCTGGTAGATTCGCTGTATCCTCCACTCATTCCACCACTTAGACGATGGAAAGGGTCTAGCGCTGTCTTATCTGCATAGAGAATAGGGTTGCAAAGAAGAAGAAGAATTTCCAGGAACTTTCCATTTGATGGGAAGTTAATTTGTGGAATTTTGGAAATACTCCAAGTTATAAACATTCCATGGGAATTACTGGGAATATATGGGAATTAACTGAAAATTTCTAGGATTTTGCAACCCTAATAGAGAATCAGTCCAACTCAAATCAGGGGGGTGGGGACATACCGATGTATTGAATCGAAATTCTTCTAAGGTCCTCAGTAATCTTGCTCCCACTACTTCTCTGATCTTCTCCTGCCCTATCAGTCCTCTCATGCTCTTAGATCTTCCCCTTCTGAGCTCCTCACTGTTCCTCCTTCTAAACTCCACAGCCTTGGTGACCTCTTTCGTGACTCTTAGTCTCTGTGACTCCCTTCCCTGTAACACCCGTAACTCCCCCTCTCTCCCAGTCTTCAAATATCATCTCAATTCCTTTCCGTTTTATAAAGCTTTCCAGTCCACTCTACTCTGTATTTTTTTTTATATGGTCATCGTCTTTTGGTTTTGAAAAGCGTTGTATAAATCTAATGTATTATTGTTCTACGTCAAATCTGGGGGATTAATGCTGTACACTTGAGTTAACATGAATGGCTACACTGGAATAAGATCAGTGTTGGTCGCACTCTCTGATGTCCTCAATCTCCCCAGGGAATGCTGTGTCTGGAACCTGCTCCTTGACACCCAGGTCACTTGGAGCCACCAACCTGGTGGTGACCAGCAGCCCCATGGTGGTCTCTCCTCTGTCCCAGTTCGGTGCTCCAGGTCCTCAAGCCCCAGCCTGTCATCCAGCCGGCCTGGCCCCACCCTACACTGATGCCAGGTCAGCCTGCCTTGTCTTACCACTGTGATGCCTACTCCTATATCTACCTAACCCCCACTGCTTCACTGAAAGACAAAAACCAGTGGGATGGATTCAACATTTATCAATGGCTGTCAACAGCAGAGAAATACAGAGTTTTACTGGGGGGGGGGGCAAGTTTCACCACTTATCGCTTATGTTTCCATAAACTTTTCAAACAAATGAAACATTATCCTTGCTTCATCAGCACCCTCTAGGTGCCTGAACCCCTCCATCTGCTTTTGACTGAGTTTCACAAGGTGGAATTAGTCAAGAAGGCCCTGTTATAAAATTGCTCTTTTTAGTCTCCTTAAAGTACGTTTGGTACCATTTTAATACATGTGTAACTCTTTCCAAAATGGATGCATGTCACAACAACCTAACAAACTCACAGGAAGACACATTATCCTTAACAACAGTCTACACTAGAATAGACCGGAGTTGTGTTTCCCAGTCCAGTCCTCGGGTACCCAAAGACAGTCCACGTTTTTGCTCCCTCCCATCTCTCGGTAGGGAGCAGCAATGTGGACTGTCCGGCAGGGAGCTTGGAGGGAGCAAAAACGTGGACCGGCTGTGAGTGTCTGAGGACCAGATTGGGAAACGATGGACTGGAGAGTCATTAACGTGGTATGGCAGCAGTCTGAAAAAACTGAGGCAACGGCTAGGCAACAAAAAAAAAAAAATCACGCACACCCAAGGCAATCATCTTAAAAGTAAATGGCTTTAAATATCTCAGGCAGGATGCTGTGCACCCCTGCCAGGCGTCCGGGCATGAATACCATAGCAACCCAGTATCAGACTTTAAAAGTGTCTAATTTGAAAAGTCTCCTGTCACTGGTGCCAAAGGCTGATTAATGAAGTAATACGTCAAAGGTTTGAGGAGCAGGGATGATTTATACCTATTAACAGTGTTTGCAGTTTATCTGAGAGGTAAATGGTGCAACCCATCATTATCCATTTAAACAAGCTTTTGCAGATGCATTAGAACAAGAACCGCAGGAAAAATGCTTCCTATCGTTATCGTTTCGGGTTTGGAGCTTCAGAATCCTGGGTACAGTAGATTATGCAGCAGTGATTCTGGTACCTTAGTCCTGTAACTTTGGTTTTAACTAATATACATACATAATATACATACATAATATACAGTTCTAGAAAGCAATGAAAAAAAACAGAAACCATTTAGTCACAGGCCTCCTGCAAATGCTCTCTAACATACATGACAGCAGAACGTTATTTGAAATTTGTTTAAGGAAAGTTTAAGGAAACGTGTTTCATACTCTAGCTGGAAATAACTTTGCCAGCTTACATTTTTTTGGTGAGAGCAACTGGGATGAGAGAAAGATTATTTTTATTCCCAGTACCACCACCACAAAGAGGTCTGTTCACACTCTGTGACGCTAAACCTGGAAGTCAAGTGGTATTCAAGTGCCTGGTGACTTCCACCATCTTCAGTGGTCTTGAAAAGGCAGATTTATAAATGACAGGTGCCTTCATGAAACATCACTCTTGTTTTTCCATTCAGGAGTAATTTCAAGTATCTGTCGAATGATTCAGCCATTTTCAGTTCAAATTACATAACTCAAGAGGAATTGTGTTTGTTTTACGTTAATCTTTACTCCCTCCCTTGGGGAAAAATTTCTGCAATGTTAGAGGAATGTAAAAAATCTCAAGAGTTAGTGGATGGGATCCAAAGAGCACTCAAGTGTGGATGAGGCTGGTTCCCGTTAGGGTGCAGTGGAGAATAAAACCATTAGGTTTAAATTAGAGCAGTGAACCCTACCATTTCCTCCTTCATGTTAGCCATTAGCATTTTGTTTTAATGTGCCATATCCTCCATGTTGGCCACGTTAGCATCTTAATTATACTTTTTAAAATAAGCTATGTTATTGTTTTGAGTGTAGTATTTCTTCCACGCAAACCTTGTTATCTGTGTTGTGTTTGAATCTTACCCAAGTCCGAGTTATGACCGTGTCTTTAACAAATCAAGTCCGAGTCAAGATCAAGTCCAAATGCAGGTCAGTCGGAGCCGAGTGGAAGTCCAGTACGAGGCAGTGAAGTCTAAGCTTGAGTCCGGGTCCGTAAAAACACAAGTCCAGTACGAGGCAGTGAAGTCTAAGCTTGAGTCCGGGTCCGTAAAAACACAAGTCCAGTAGGAGAGCTGGGCAGTGAAGTCTAAGCTTGAGTCCGGGTCCGTAAAAACACAAGTCCAGTTTTAAACCAGGAATCTAAATTCAAAAACCATAAACTGAAGACCGAACAAAACCTCAAAATATTTCAAATTATTTATAAACATCTATTTTTAAAACATTGAAAATTATTCTTGAATGGGAAATAAATGATTTGTCAAACACAAAGGAAACAGAAACACACCCCACTGCGTCCTGTAGTAAGTATTTTCATTGTAACATGAGCGTATCCTGCTGAACACGTTTAAAATGGTTCTGAAACCAAAGATTATGCATAATGCAATACAAAGTTCCCTTTAAAAAACTGTTTTATTTAGCAAACGTTTTATTAAACATGCGCATAATGTCACTAAGGATAAGGTGCACGCACAACTATGTTACACTATGTGTGATATGTATTATAACTGGGATTCTCCATACTTCAGTGATATATTGCTTTTCAGAAATACTTGTGCTGTGAGTATTTTATGCCTTAAATGTGCCTCATGGGGCCTCGTGATGCTGAGCAAGCAGAGCGTAACATCATTGCTTTTGAAATATGGTCCAATTACATCATTTGAGCATGAAGATAATGTTTTGTTTAGTCAGAAGAGTTATATGACTCAGAGATTTAAGACTCCTGTGTCTGAAAAATTGTTGGTTTGATTGCGCTCCCAGCAGATCAGTCACTCCACCATTAGACCCTGGGGGGAGGGACTGGGCGCAGTTGCTGAACATGGTCAACTTTTAACCAGAGGTGGAGATTCTAGGTCCAGAGAGTACAAATCCAGACCAAGATTTTGTTTCTCTGGACCTGAAAAGTCAGATCAAAAACATGAATTTCAAAAATCAGAAATAACTCCCTGTAACATATAAAGGGACTATTTTTTTGGCATTTAAATGTGTAAAAAGTCTTAAGTCTTATCATAGGGGATCAACGATAAAGCAAATTTTATCTCTATGATTTTGAAATACTGGAATATTATTGCTTTTGAAAGTGATATCCAAATACTGTACACCGTACCAAACCATACCATACTGTACCTTCAGGATAGAGTAAGGGTATGAAAAATACCACCCAAGACTAAACTCACCCTGCTCATCAACTGTCCCCAGTCTTCCATAAATCCTTTAAACATGACTTCTCCAGAGAAGCTGAACACCAGAGGTGGCTAGTTCAGGTCCAGGAAGTAAAAATTCAAGTTTTTGTGTCAAACAACCAGTTGAGTATAAAGTCACAGTCACTGAGTTACTCAACCAGTTGGTTGAAACAAAATCTTGGTCTGGATTTTGCCTCTCTGGACCTAAACTTTCCATCTCTACTGAACATTGACTGTATCTCTCTAGTGACCATGGTTTACAATGTCTAAGAATGAGGATTTTGCAGATGGGGATTAAATAAATACAACTATAAGATGCTGCCTAGACATTAGCTGGATACCTATCACTAGATTACCATGTAAAACAAATTTTGTCTGGACACTTCACCAGTCTCGACAGACTGAGTTCACTAGAATTAGCCTACAAACCTGTCTTGATGTTTACTTTACAGATATAGATAAAATGTTTTAAGTGTTTTCTAGCCACATCATATTATTTTTGTTCCACAGTGTGTTATTTTTTTTATTAGCTTTCTTGCACAGAAGTTCCTCATGGTTTATGTTAGGCTGAACAAATTGTCCATATCCAGGAGGAGACATGGTGCTAGGACAGGATTTGTTAACTACCATTTTAAATAAAAGAACCTGGATTTCACTTAAGCACTGAGTTGTCGCTGTGTGCTGATTGGTCAGTCTCCAGTAATAATGCATGTGTCATTAATGTTAATGTGAAACAGCTGGATGAGTATTTCAATCAAGGAAACCAGTCAAAGCAGAAGAAATAGCTGAACTATTTTGCCAAGCCTTTCAGCTTAAAAGTAGTTTTGGGCTGGCTTGATCACGTTGCGATGTAATCACAGTTATATGACACATGGGCAGTAATCACCAGGGCTTTAGATGGCGGGTGAAATGTTTGTCTGGACGCCGACTTTTTAGTACTATTACGCCAACAATTTGGTCAGCAGGTTAATAGTGTGCATAAAATATTAATGAAAGGCATATTGTGACGGCCAAATGTTAGTGACTTCAGAGTATCCTTAAGTTTAATAAACATTACGGACTATAAACTGCAGAAAGTACCTCTACACCATCCGCATCTTTTACCTTGTTTATCCACGATATCTCCTCGTTCAAAAGATGTTGTGGCTGCTGAGCTGCCCCTTTCTTCACCGCCACTTCAGTGCTTATCGCTTCCGCTACTTACCAAAACAGCAGCCTGTGGCCCTGCTCCGCTAACCGATTAAAGATAATTTATACTTACTTTTGGGTGTCACAATACGCATCTCATTAATATTTTAGGCACACTACTAATCTGCTTGCCAAACTGTGGGCGCAAGTAAAATAGCGCCCAAATAGTACTGAAAGACAAGCGTCTGTTCAGATGTTTAACCCATCATTTTTGCGCAATGCGTCATACAATCGCGATTGCATTGCGACGTGATCACAACAGCCCTGAAGTAGTTTGTAAAAACTGAAGCAGCTCAAAGTATCCTCACCGAAATGGAGTAACTGGTCACCCTTTTTTATGTATGCAAAACGGGTAATTGTTGACTCGATATGATAAAAAGTGATGATAATGAGTGTGTGTGTGTACAAATAACGTTGAAGGTAATATAAGAAACGTACGTTTTACATGCAGACTTCCTCACTGCTTACTCTCCTCTGTCTGGCCCACAGGTCCCTGATGTCCCGGGATTCCCTGGCCTCCACCACGCTCAGCCTGCCCGAGAGCCAGTCTACCCTGAGCAGCAGGCAGGAGTGGCCCTTCGGCTACCGTGTGCTGCCCCCCCTGGCCGCCCACCAGCCCCCCCAGTGCGGAGGCGAGGGCCCCGACCTGCCAAGCCTGCCCCTTGGCAGCGCTGCGTCTGGCCCCAGCACAGCATCCACCTCCTTGCCCGCCTACCTCTTCAAAGGGGACAGTTCGCCGTTCCCCAGCCCCCGCCACTCCGCACGCTCCAAGAAGAGGGCGCTCTCCATGTCGCCTCTGTCTGACGGCATGGGCGTCGACTTCAATTCCATCATCCGCACCTCCCCCACGTCCCTAGTGGCCTACATCAACGGTTCCCGCGGCTCCCCTTCGGCCCACCTTGGCCTCTCCCCGTTGCAGTCTGAGGTGTACGGCCATTTTCTGGGCATCCGGGGTAGCTGTATACCTCAGGTCACCCTGGGGCAACCCGGCTCCCCCGGCCCCATGCCTGGCCCTCTTCCACTTTGCCGTTTGTCAGAATGTGCCCGCATGCAACAGCTTGAAGAGCAGGGCGTCCCGGAGTGCAGCACGCCTCTGCCCAACATGGTGGTCCAGCCCCAGGTCTTACCACAGGAGGTTGGCACACTGGTGCCTTCGACAGAGTGCCAGCCTGAGTTGCCCAACAGCTGCACCGTCGTTCCATCTGGGCAGCTGGATCTTGCTGCCCTAAAGGCCACTCCCCCACCTCAGGGGCCCCCGCCTCCATACCACTCCCACCGGCACTTGCAGCAGTTGCCGGCAGATCTCCTGGGCTATGCCCAGCTGCCCTTGATCCGCCTGTCCCCAGGGCAGAGCTCCCATCTTCCACCCCTCTCCTCGTGCCCCATGCTAGAGGAGGAGGAGGCTGAAGCTGAGGACTTGGGCATTGGGCACTGCTGCCGCTGGGCGGACTGCAGCGCAGAGTACGACCAGCGGGAGGAGCTGGTGAGGCACATCGAGAAACAGCACGTGGACCAGCGTAAGGGAGAGGACTTCACCTGCTTTTGGGCGGGATGCCCTCGCCGCTTCAAGCCATTCAACGCCCGCTACAAGCTGCTCATCCACATGCGCGTTCACTCTGGCGAGAAGCCCAACAAATGTACGGTATGTAGAGCTTTCAGATGGCTTTGACAGATACGTGCCAGGGGAGAGCAATATGGCTTCCTCTCTACGTGGAGAAACGGCCACACCTTGAACTCTGCATTCTCTTGTGGTTACAGCTCAGTCTCAGTGCAGCATCCCCTGCATCTCTGTGTGTATAATTGGCTTCCCCCATGATTTGTTTGCTCTGGGGGGGGGGGATTGCTGTGTGCCTGTCGTAAGCATTTATGTCAAGCCCCAGGGCCAAGGGATCCAATCAGCGGAAGTGTTCCTTAAACAAAACCAGTAGAGGAAGTATCCCATCATGCATTGCGTCACGGAGGAGTTAGTGGGGTTCAGGCAAACATTTCCTTTAAGAACATAAGAACATAAGAAATATACAAACGAGAGGAGGCCATTCGGCCCATCAAGCTCACTTGGGGAGAACTTA
>JAODKE010000025.1:380189-401745 GCA_026779605.1 Mormyrus hasselquistii | reverse complement strand
CCCCCCCCCCCCCCCCCCCCCCCCCCCATGCCCCACACTCACTCCACTCCGCCCTCACGGCGGCATGGCCAGCGCTTCCGCTCCATTACTTATTAGTGGTGCTAAAGAACACCATTTCCTCCCTGTGGCTGATAAAATATTAATCAAAACAGAGGAACAGAGCGATTCTCCCAGTGTGGATGTCTGCTAATGGTAATACATGGGGATTGGAGGGAGGGAGGCGGAGGTCTAATAGCTTGTGAGAGAGGAGAGGTGGGGGGGGAGCAGAGGAGTGGGCGTGACTTTGGCCGTCACACAGGACGTCTACAAGTTTCTTCCGCTGACTGACACCAAGCCAACCGTCTCCGGCTCCAGACCAAATGAGTCTCCGCAGTCGTGGCCTTTAATGGGCCCCGCGAGCAGTAAGGGGCGTACGGTCAACATCACTCATCGTCATCTTGGGGTCCGACGGCAAGACAGCGGCAGCAGGTGCCGTGCCCCCACGCAGGGCGCAGGCTGCGCTGGACGGACAGGCGGGGTGTGGCGTGGGCGGGGCGGAAACTGGCTGCCGATCCCTCGGCTCGAGCCAGCACCTGGAATTCCGGTAGCATCTCCTGCGCCAAACCAGAAAGGGGGCAAATCTGTCAGCCGAGGTCCGGCTCACTGGGCGAGATGCAGCAGGCGCAGAGACACGCTTTTCGCTTCCACCTAGACTTCACCTCCTCCTGCCTGCATTCATGAAAAGCAGCTGCTCCATCTACCAAAGCCCCGCCCTGCTCGATGGACATGCTTATAAAGCAGCTGAAAAAAATATGGGGAGCCAAGATCAGAACAGATCAAATAAAACAAACAGCAATCTTCCAAAGCCTGCAATAACCCTATCCCACCATGAATGGCATACATAAAACAGCTTCTCTAGCTGGATCAGTCTGCATGCAGGACATGAGTGTTCCTGTGGTCATTAAAATGAAAAAGTGCCCCTTGATGCAGCTGCCATTGAAGTACCATTAGTAAATGGAGACAAATTCAGCTGGATCCAGGCTTTGCATGAAAGGCCCTGCAAACCAGACATTGACAAAGAGTCTCTAAGCCTGATTATTTGTAGAAGAACATCTCATAACAAACAGGAGAAAGCTGGAGACAATGCAAGTTCTCCAATAAGGTGGTTTATCACTCTTTTAACGCCATCATTGGCAACAAGCCTTGATATCCAGATTTAACATACAATTTAAAAAAAAAAAACGTGCATCAGAATGCTGGAAAACCCTGGGGAAGGCAGCCGTCAACAGCATGCCTCCCCACCAATCAGCCGGCAGAAAAGCCTCTGAGCTCTGCCCACGTCAATGATTGAAGAGCGCAAGACACAGACATTGTTTTATACAAATATCACAGAAACAGAGTATACGATGATACAAGCCCAACTGAAGAGGTTTTGCCATAACCCAGAAAGTGCCAGAACAACCTCACCAGATCATTTTCAAGGATATAAGCAGAAACGGCTGATGACTTTGTCTGAGATGTACACATACCTGCCTGGTCCCAGCACCCCTCAACCCCAACAACTTCTCAGGTACGGCAGCGGCGTGAACCCCGTAGGTCAGCAACCGGGTCCTTGAGGGCACCGCTGTAGCTTTCAGTGGGCCACCTCCCATGGGGCGCAGGGCTATTGCACATCCATATTCACATCCCCAGGAATGGGATACACCCCAGTGTAATCGTGCCAGATAATTGCATTCTGACCAATCAGAGGTTCTTCCTGGGGGGGGGGGGGGGTTGTCAGGTAGGGGGGGGCAAAAATTTTAATTTAATTATTATTTTTTTCTGCAATGGGTGGCAAAACAGGTAAGGTATTCTTTTGCTGAGGGATCCACAGAGACCACACATGACCTTGAATCTAGTTATTCTATAAAAAATTAAAAGCCAAATGAGTAGCAGAGGCAAGAAAAAAGGTGCAAAAAAAAAAATGATCTTATGGCAGACAGGTGATCTGTGGATATGCTGCTTACCCGTCTGTCCACTATGTGTGTCGCTGCTTAACGTGGACAGTTAGACACGGCTAACCTTGTGAGAACGATCGATGCTTATTTAGAATATCACTGATTAACAGTTCTGATTATTGATTATGCCATTCGGCTCAAACGAGCCCAAAGCATCCAATAAGCGGTTAACCTTACAACGGATATTGCCGTCTCTGTTTTGTGTCGGACGGGTTCAATGCTCAGAGAATATGCAAACTGGACTGCCTCTTCCCCATTTTATGGAATGCGCTTAAGGGGAGACAAGAAGGGAAACAGCACACACACACACACACGCACACACACACACACACACGCGCACACACACACACACACGCACACACACACACACACACACACACACAAACACGCCCGCCAAATCATACTCCCCCCTTGCGCCACGTGCATATTAATACCAGGTGAAGAAATTCGTCGGCGGTTTGTTATGTTATCCACCCAAAGGACGCACAGAGGGTGTTACGCTGAGCTGCCGTAATATTCAATTATTGTACGCACAGCTCTCCAATCTGCTCCCAATTGCTCACAACTGCTTCCATTTAAAAGCGGAGACAGAGTTCCATGTTGACACACAGGGATGTTCCCCTGACTGAGACATCAGACTTAAATTACAACACCATCTGTTTCCTCTGTATGCTTTTAGTTCAATTCTGAGTTCTGCTATAATGAATACGTACCTTCTCCCATTCATACCCCCGTGACGAACCGCCAGACGCTATATTACTGTAATCTTTTCCCATTGTAATTTGAAATTGTTTCATGTTTCCTGTTAGATTGAACCTGGGCAGTGGCCCCCACACTGTAATAGACTTTTTCACCAAAAACGTCACTTAATAATGTTTGAAGAGCACGAACAGGAAAACAGGCCAAGACAGGCATTTCAGAAAGACTGGAACCCAGACCGCCGGCCCCTGTACGCACCCCTGACCCGCCAGGAATGACTTAAAATTCAAATTCATTTTACACACATGTTAATATAGGCAGCAAATGAGTTTCTGTTTTATATGTCATTATATGTACAGTGTACGACTCCAGTCATATTTAAGAGCAAACGAGTCCATTGATGCCATTGGCTACACCCACATGTAATATACTGAGTGATTCGCTCATTAGCATATTCCAAAACAGAATATGTAGATTGTAGAAAAAACAGGAAGACAGACATTTGGAGGGAGACAGCATTAGGAAATGACTGACACATGAAGCACAAGCAGTGTGGAGATGCAGCAACATAGATGTTGACAGATGTCCGCCATGCAGATTGGTGGCCGTCACACCCCAAAGAAGGGAAGGACCATGACATCAGGTCCCAGCGAGATGGCAGTGACTGCACACTACAGAGGCTTGGGGCCCCCAGTGAACTCGAATGCATTCATACTTCTAGCCTGTAAGCCCCTCCACCCCCCCACCCCCAGATGGTGCCCACAGAGCTGCAGGCCGCTGTTTGTTAGGAGGGCGCCTGATTTTTAAATAAAATTCAGTGCTCTTTAATACCTACTTTAAAAATTAAACAAAGTATAAATCGTACCTCTGTCTGAGGGTGTGTGTCTGTGTGT
This sequence comes from Mormyrus hasselquistii, assembly GCA_026779605.1. Taxonomy (NCBI): domain Eukaryota; kingdom Metazoa; phylum Chordata; class Actinopteri; order Osteoglossiformes; family Mormyridae; genus Mormyrus; species Mormyrus hasselquistii. Next base: position 398,177 of record JAODKE010000025.1, on the reverse strand, counting down.
GTGCGGGTGAGAAAGAGAGAGACCGCATATCAGGCAGGATACGTCATCCGGTGCCAGCGCTAGCCCAAGCTGATGTGCGCAAGCATATATTACTCTCAGGAAAGTTTAAGTGCCACTTTTGCACAGAATTTGAAGTTAAAAAAACAGGGAACCAAATCCAGGGGTGTAAATTTCATGCCATTCTTAAGTCATGATGCTTTAAAGTGGAAAACGAAAAATTTGCCCATAACTGCTGGTTTCATTTTAACAGGGAATCAATGGGACAGTTGTGGGATATTTCAAAGCTCTTACCAGGGACGTCGCCCTCCGGTACCTCACCTGCTCAGCCAACTACATGCTTTTAAAAATACACATACTTGCAGGTTAGCAGTCTTTCCCCGGTTTTGTTTGCTTTCAGAGGGCCTGCACTCGTCGTGTTTGGTCTTTGGCATATTTTCAGTGTGCCTTTCCGAACGACAGTGAGAACGTAAACATCAACATAACTGGAAAGTCGCGTGGACTTGTTCGGTCTTGTATGAAATTATTACATCATTACTATAGAATACCATTATTATAGAAAACTGTACCATTATTATAGTGCAGAAGCCCTCAGAGTCCCTGTCTTTGCAAAACCTCCAACTGGTAAACTCGACTGAACGGCTGTTGTGACTAAACTGCTACTGCTGCATCGTCACGCCTGATCTGGGACCAGCAGTAGGAGCGGCAGACGAACTGGCAGCTGCTGATGATCCGCCATCCACCCCTTTGAATGCCAGCATAACACTGGGGCTTCTCTCATTTCCCGTGAGAATCGAGGGCCTTAATACCCATTTTACCCTTTAGGAAAGCCTCGTGACATATTTAGCATCTGGACTCGAAGCAATCGCCCATCGATGCCAACCAGCCTTTGTATTTGTCATTGAGTTTCCCATTTTCGCTGGCCTGCTTCCTTTCAGCAAAAAGCACACGAAATAATGTTACATGAAAACGCAAGAAACGTGAGAAACGCAAATCCACAAAAACTGAATGGATTACACTAATTATACAATAAGTTACATTCTGCTTATAGCGGTATGAGCGCTCCATCGGCCCCTTTGTAGAGGAGGGCGGGGGGGGCGTCATAGTTCCCATGAGCTCCAGTGAGGGTCGCTGCTGTAAAACAGGAAGCGCGTCTGGAGGGGGTGGAGTCCAGGCAGGTGATGGAGTAGATGTCAGGAGGCAGTGGGTGGGGTTAGGGTGTCTCCACGGTATCATGGGAGGTCACAGATGTCACGGTCAGTGGCCAGCCGCCTGCCATCGTCATCATTTTCAAGCCAGCGGCTGGGTCCGGTGAGCCTCCTCTAGCCGTCCTGCGGAGCGCGGCTATGCACATCACGGACAGCTAGGGAAGCCACAAACACATTTTCCCTAAAATGCTGAAATATGCAGTATGCTTACAAATAATAAGCTGGGTATGGATTGAGTGAGTATTACTCTATATGCTTAGTCATATGAAACAAATTGAATGACCTCACCGCTACACTTCCACTGTAGCTATCGCAGGTACAAGGAAGAGGCAGGGAAACCACAAAGGAGGAGAGAGTGAGTGACACCTTTCTCTCCATCTTTCCCCCTGCAGAGGCATGTGCTCATCGCGCCAGCACACGGCAATCCCCTTCCCAAGGTTAAGACTTACAGAAATCAGTGGCCATCAACTGTCACCACCAACCCCACCCCTCCGCCCCCCACCCGTGTCACCTTCAGCTGGGGGATCTTTAGGGGAAATCAGCGTGTCCATGTTCAACTGTGCACCATAACCCGCCGCATCTGTCAGCGCCTGATTGGCTGTGCTATTGGGACAGAGTTCAGGAAGAGTTTGCAAACCGTGGGTGATTAACAAGCTATTCCGAGATGCATGAGAACAGCTCAAGCAGACAGCTCCAAGGCACCCTTCCATCGGCAGGTGAGAGGGGTCACGGAGCGTCTTACCCCCGACGCACCTCAGCGTGTAAAGCAGACGCATCCACGGCCCTGACACTGACTGCGGACGACGACAATGACAGCATCTGTTCAAATAAGGCCGGGTGGGGGGACCGGCGAGCTTGCAGTTGTTTGTTATTCAGGGGGGGGGGCACGCTGACAGACCCTCCCGACAGAAGCTATCGTGCAGCCAGCAGCAGCATCGAGTCCAGCTGAGGACAAATTTCAAGATGAACCAGAAATCAATTTGCCATCAAATTTTCATGCCTGTCCCGCACACTTGGTGGCATTTTAATTACCACCACACTGGACCAAGGGTGCTAAAGATATTGACACTTAGCTGCGTACAATAAACTTTATTGGCAAGGCATGCCTGATTGCAGTACTAAACCAGAATAACAAGGAATATGTGAAGGTATATTATACATGCGGTGGAGGAATCGGGGGCCATAAACCGCACAGCCCCCCGCACAATCCAACTCTGACGCCCGCCGCAAGGCAGCACAAAGAAGCCGGATCTCAGTACCTGTCACCATGGCCTGACCGCAGTGCTGAACAGCCCACTGGGTCTCAGCACGGACCGTCAGCCTAAAGATCCTGCAGAAACCACACTGGGCAGACAGGGCAAGCTAACTGTGACTGAAATTCACCCCCAGAAAAGACCCTGGCATAGAGGGAGAGATGTGCAGGGAGAAGGATTACTACAAAGGGGTGAGAGAGATGTGCAGGGAGAAGGATTACTACAAAGGGTGAGAGAGATGTGCAAGGAGAAGGATTACTACAAAGGGATGAGAGAGATGTGCAGGGAGAAGGATTACTACAAAGGGTGAGAGGGATGTGCAAGGAGAAGGATTACTACAAAGGGGTGAGAGAGATGTGCAAGGAGAGGCATTATTACACGAAGAGAGATGTGTAGGGAGACAGATTATGTCATAAATGGAGAGATGTGCAGGGAGAGGGATTATCACAGATGTCAAGGGAAAAGTACAAGTAGTGGGATAATTATAAATGGCAAGTAGTGTAATTATTACAGATGGCATGGAGAGATGCGCACAGAGCGGGATTATTACAGATGGCATAGAGAGATTACAGATGGGAGAGAGCGATGTACAACGAAAGGCTTTATAATACATGACAGAAATTGATGCAAAGAAACATTGGGTATTCCAGTAAAAAGGACAAGAGACAGAGATGGACACATAGACAGAAGAAACAGCAAATAGATTTCCTGCCATTAGTGATCTACAGCCAATCCTCTGTCTGTTTCAGATATACTGTTAATGACTATCAGTTGGCATTTAAATCCTTAGCTTTCTGAATTGTTCCCCTCAATGTATTGGCACATGTCTGATTGAATGCTCATCTGTCGTGTGGAAATGAGGCTGGATCCTCTTCGTCACATTGACTGATGCGTTCAGGTCCAAAACAGTGAGTGGGGGAAGGAGAAATGTCTGATTTAGCCCCCACCCCACTCTTAATATTCACGTGTAAAAGATGTAAAACTACTAGTTGTCGGTGAAATGATTTCAGGAGTTCAAACCTTAAAAGGGCATATTGAGATTGACAGGGTTGTGGCTCTGCAGCAAGCAGATGTTGTTATGTGCCGGTTCAGAAAAGAAGGCAGATGCCCATAATAGATGCCGAGGAATGAGACAAATCAATAATTGTTCACTTAAAAAAAAAAACAAATTATATATGAAAGGTAAGACCAACATGGCAACATGCACGTGAAATGGGGTGAAACAGAACCCCACAGACGCATGGTTTTACGGGGGACCGGCCCCTCGGGAGAGGCGTGAGGAGAGGGGCTGCACAGACACGTCCGCTGGCGAGGCAGATCAGAGGCAAACCCAGGAATGTGTGCCATAACATTTTTAAAAGAGTACACTCACTTCTATTAATTGCCCAGCATTAGAGGCTTGCAGTACCTACAGGGTAAATTCCTTTAGAGTGTCACAGAAAGGAAAGAATCCGCTTTATGCTCACTTTAAAAAAAAAAAAAACAGAATTGACGAGTGGATGTGCTAAATCAATTCAGCAAAACTGGCAGCGAGCCCGAGAGACATCCAGATAGGGACACAAGTGGGAAAGGAAACCCACTTTACCGCCCTGTGGGGGGGGGGGGGAGGAAAACATGGGGGTGTGCTTGGCTGGAACGACAGGCTGGGACACAGCGCCGTGCGACTCTCAGGGAGAGGGTGTCCGATTTTGGCCAGCCAACATGACCACTGGAGGCGTGTGTGCTGCCAACTGGCTTCAATCTCAGCCAAGTGGGGGCCGTGGGAGCAGGAAAATGTGGACGTGGGACAGGTATGGCTGAAAAGACTGTTAAATTTATATCAACACCTACATAACATAGCTTGCGGGTTAAGTAACAGTGTTTAAGACCAATCTATCGCACCTTATTTACACCAAAGAGGGTTTCTCGCTCCAGAAAGCTTCCAACTCGTAGCCCTGCTCTCACGTGCGGACGCGAAACTCGGTGGACCGGCACCAGACTGACCAAACGTCGTGCGTCACACCGCTAGGCAGCGCCACAAGAGGATTGGCAGTTGCTGAGGCCGTGCACTGTGAAAGGTGGCTGGCCTGGTTTGGCCCTAAACGCTCAGAGTACAGCAAGGGCTTGGTGAGCCGGCCGCTGGGAGTGGGGGGGGTGGGGGGGAGGTTATCGCTATGCCTATAACATAAAGACTATGCGAGGCAGCTGGTAAGCTGGAGCAGGTACAGAGACTACCATCTAGTACTGGTGTCGTACCACACCACCGGTCCACTGGATTTTCAAGAAAAACCACCGTGTTGGAAATGCCACATGCAAGATTTGTTATCATACTTACTGACAGTTTTTGTTTTACATTTACAGGAAGAGAAACACCATATTCCTGTTTCATCTGCTTTAGGTGCCAAAAAACAAATTGTTTTCAATCAGGCTAATCCACTTATTCATTTCCTATGATCTAATTACAGTATTCATATACAGTATTTCACAGAAGAAAAGCCTCAAGCCTGTCCTGGTCTGTAATACTTGTGTCTACAATGTCTTAATTGTTTTTCCATCACTATGATAAAATGGGGGAAGCTTGTACCAATACTCTTCAATGCTGTTCAGAGGACAAACTACAGGAGAAAAAAAAAATCAAGAAATATGTGACGATGGCGATACAGAGTTGAACATAAACACAGGCCAATCGGTGCTTCATAATCCTCCCAGAAAAGGGAGCAGAGTGTTACACCACAATGCCCCCTACTGGATCAAGTCTATATTTACTGGAAATTAAAACACATACTCAACAAATTTGCGGTTACGTCATAAAAATACATTAGTTTACATAAAATATTATATATAATAAAAATAACCCTGAACCACCCATTCTTCAAAGTAGTTTTTTCCTCAGTCGCTATCAGATCGAAGGCCCACCTTAATGTCAATGACTTAGTGAGTCTTTGAGGCCCAGCTGAGCTCTTAATAAACAAAGCAGGGTGAGGATGTGGCTTCGGTGCACTAGGATACGCGCCGGGAAACTTAAAGCCGTTTGTCACTGAACGCCGTACGCTTTCTGGGACACCACCTACCAGTACATGCAGGACCCACAATAGGCCGTTTCTTCATGCTTGGACAGGTTGGCCTCCTCACAACTGTGCCCCCCCCCACCACCACTGTTTTACCCTTTTGCTATAGCAGTGATTAAAAATAAGTTATTTTAGTACTTGCTTTTCTATTTGGCCATGGGCTCTACCTCTATACGCCTACTAAGCATGACACACTGATTAAACATCAGCTTCTAGAAGCACACTGACTCCTTACTAATCTCTAGTCAATCCCACGGTGTGATGCTGAGCAAGGTGCCCCAGTCCCACGACTCGCGCGAACACTCCAGAGGATTGGGCAGGGCCCACATGTAGTCAGCATGGGCAAAAATGCCCCTTTTCGCTCTACAGGGACATGGTGAAGCACTCTAAACATGTACTGAGTAATGTACTGCGCAGAGATGTAAGGCACGGTAAACACACCCAGAGTAATGTAGGGACCTGCAGGGCACTGTAAATACGTACGCCACTATGTACTGTATAGACACAAAGCACAGTAAATATACAAAATAATGTACTGTACATAAAGCACTATAACCATGTAAATAATAATGCACAGTGTAAAGAACCGTTAACACACAGAGTAGCCAACTATAAAGAGTCAGGGCACTGCAAATATGTAGAGCGATAAATACTGTAGAGGTGTAAAACATCATACAGTAAGTACACTAAATAATGTGCTGCACACACAGCACTGTACACATGTACACAGCAAGACAGAGATACAGTCTATTTTTACACAAAGTAATACAGAGATGTTACAGGGAAGTTAAACTTATAGAGAAGTAAAGGTGTGATTCTGAGAAAAGCAGCCATGTCTGATTAGGATGGAGAGAGACAGGAAGGCTGAGAATCTGCATGGGTACAGGACAGTGCAGATGGCCATGGTTTCCTAGAGAAAGGAGATGAATTCCATATGGATCAAGTGCTGTCAGGAAAGAGCTTGTATTCTTTAAAGAAATATAGCTGCATGAAAATGGAGGCTTGAACCTTAAAAAAACACTGCTTATATAAACAGTATTATGTTAAAAAAAAACACAGGTAAGAAAACACTGAAAATAATACAGCATTAAATAAGTTTTTTATGCCTGATTTTCATTTCACTGCTTGTGTTTTTCCATCTGTTGAATTATGTAGGAACCGTTATTTATCATTCAGAGCCACCCTGTTCTTGATCTACACGTTGTCTAGGAATAGCACTTCTGAGATTGTGTTGCAGTGATCAACACACGAGAGGATGAAGCAGCCAGCTCCTCCAGCAGATGGATCCTGTTAGCTGGTGTGCAGCCCAGTGACGAACCTTCACCATCCAGAGGCTGTCCCAGTGCCAGCCCTGGGGGCACGGGAGCCTTGGCACAGCACAGAAGCCACTCACACTCACTGCACCGTGCCATCTGATGCCTGGCTGCCAGTGAGGTGGGGCCATAGAGAGACAGTGTCCGTCCCAATGGCATAGTAAGATACTGCATGGGGGAAACTGTTCACTGCAAACAGATTGAACTGGAGTCATATTCCGTCTTTGGATTTAACACAAAATATACTAAATCCAGGCAACCATTTAATACAAGGGTGTGCAAATGCTTTGGAAGTGATCCTTTTTTTTCTCTACACGTCACACAAACCAGGAATGCATAAATGACGCCTGCAGGGCACAGGTACCACCGACCAACGGGCTTAACATGAACAGTGACACATTGTTAGCCCAGCCCGTTGGCTTTATAGATAAACACCGTGTGGGACTGACACGTCGGGCTGCAAATCCCTGCAACGATGGCCATGCGAGGAAGCCAAGAGTGCAATCCGACCACGTCCAACCAGGCTGCACCTACGCTGTCCACAAAAACAAAGGGCGCAAAAACCTTAAAGCTGTAAAGGTGTCGGCAAGTACAAGAACGCAGATACTTCCACACGTTAGAAATTGATACAGTGGAGCAGGTAAAAATGCAGGCAAGGCATACAGAACCAGCAGAATGTTAGCATGTAGCATAGGTGTGTGCCATTCAAATTTAGGCATTCAGATAGAAATATTCCCAATCCTAACATCTTTTTTGCAATTTGACAATGTACCAATAAGGCATTGGTTGCATTTACTACTTCATCTATTTGAGTACAAAAGATAGCTTAATCAAAACTACACATATATTCTCTTTTTCTTGTCTTTAAACAGCCGAAATACAATCACAGTAATAACAGTTAACGGCAGGCTTGGAACACGCTTCAAAGAGGGGGAAGCGTTTTCACTGCTCTCCTTTTAATTAAACGGGTTTCCCACAATTCTAAGCCAGGCAATCTAAAATCTCTTTGATCTTTTAACCATGGGACAAACACACGTTTGAGTGCGAGTCAAGTCACTTTTTAAAAAGTTGTAATTCCTTAACGCCGGGCAATGTTTTCCGGCTAACAGTTTAACTGACGCGTGTCATACAAACTCCTTCGCTCAGAAATGCCTGTGGAATAAAATTGACCATCATCTTCCTATCAAAAATCATCAACCTTGTTCTGCCATGAAATTACAAAGAATAAGTGGAAATACTTCAAAAAGCATATTACTATAATAATAATGAGCTACATTTTTTACAATTTTAATGTTTTTTTTTTGTTCCTTGCAGGAAGTGGTCAACATTTTCCAATAACCAACTCTGCATGTCACAAATTCACAATGAAGTATTTAGCATTTCCAGTGTTAAGCATTTAGAATGGTGTTTATGAGCTGTTTTAGAAAAACTATTTTCAGTAACAATTAAGGTATCTGTCTAAATGGATTCAATTCTGAGAAAAACAGGGTGATAGAGGGAGATGGACGGCAAAAGGAGGCAAACACCAGGCTCGGTGTCTTGGTAACGTGGCAAACTAATACAAAGTTGTTCCTAATTAAAGAGTCTGTATCATTTAGCGACCTGATCAGCTCGTCGCTGTACATCCAGACCCAACCCTCAGAGCGGCTGGAATTTCTAAGCCACTGCCGACCGGACTCCAGCCAGACACACCTCTGGATAAAACGCTCCATCGCTCATTCGCAAGGGCTGAGCTTTCAGCCTGGGGTTTACCAGAGCAGTGATGGGGTGGTCTGGCCCACGGCAGAGTGCGGAGTCAGACCACCCTGCTGCCGCCTATAAGTTATGTCAAAGTCCACTCACACATGCACTGGCTTGTGTCATTGAAGGCAAAGCAGCTCACTCAGACAGGGGTTAGAGGGTCACTCAGGGCAGGGAACTGCAGAATCCACATTCGCAGTGTGGGCTGCCAGGGCTTCGTGCCTCAGGGCCTGAACACTTTAGCCAGGCCAACCAGCTCTGGTTAAAGAGGAACCTTTCAGTAGAACGTCTATGTGTTCACGCTTTCACGAGCTGCTCACTTGTTTTCACGAGCCCCTGCCTAGATGTTGTCTCATATTACGCACGATCATGAGGCACAACAGCAGAGTAAAAGCCCCAAACATCAAAGGGTTTGATGCCAGCTGCCCCCCCCCCATCACTTAGAAAGATGAAGGCACTCTTTAGTTCACTTGCAATTACACATGAAGATATGATTTTTAAAGAGCCATCAGTAGAGCGTAAGAGCCATCAGTAGAGCGAGCAAGCACGGCACCAGAGCCCACGTCACATTTCCTGGCACAAAAAGGCAGGAAACACTAGGGAGTATTTCAACAAGTCACAAGATATCAGGTAGTGTGACAAGGAGGCAGAGAAGCAGACCCATCAGCTTCCCAGCTCGTGCTGGAGGAGGGCAGTGAAGGAAGGGTACGCTAAGCAACACCACAAGCTCCCGTATTCCCTGCCATTCTAATTCAGTCATGCTTGCCCCTTGCCATTAATCTGGAACGGGCTGATTCCTCTTTCTCCTGGCTTAGTAAGACTGGGTGGGACCTGGATGAAGATCCACTGACTGGACCCTACGGGGATCCACGGGACAGGCATACACCTGAAGAGACCAAAGGGCTCCCTGATCTGGCACAAGCGCCTCTCCTTGTAGTACAGTACACCTGTCTGGACGGATCCGCAGCGTAACTGATACTGAAACAGGCAGGGGCGGGTGAAGCGTGGCGACCTGGACCGCGACGGTATCGATGTTTCTGATGCACCAAGGTAGAAACATGGTGTTCAGCCCAAGCAGGAGACCTCCCATCTGTGTGATTTTTTCCAGTCTATCAGAGAAAGGCAAAGCTATTCATTAGAAAACATGAGGCTTCCCATCTACACCGTCTGACAGGGGAGAAAACAACAAACATGAATACAAACAGCACCGTCAATTAGCACTAAGGCTCATTCCATTCATCTCGCTTTCATTTCTGATTTCCTCATTAAGTGTTACCGTCCTTATCCTACCAGAGTAAACAAACACAATGCTTTAAAAAAGCATATTGTTTGTGTATTCAATGAAGGGGGGTGTGGGGGGGGGAATCAATCAAATTAACGAATCATTAATTCCGGATCCAGCACAGATTTAATGCAGAGACATGAAACCGCCACCTTATTTCCAATAAAGACATCATCTCCCACTTTGTTTAATCCATCCTCAATGGTACCTGCAAATATCAATCGCTTCTGTCCCTAAAAGAGCAATTGCTCACATGCAGGCTCAATAAATGTTCTGTTGAAAGCCTCAACAGGGCTGGGGGAGAAATGTATTATTTTCTAAGCACAGTTCTCAAGGTGGCTGCCCTGACATTGGGATCGCCAAGTGGTGCCCTCAACACCAACAGATCCATATTGATCTGCTTGACATCACACCCAACCTAGTCAAACGCCCCCCACCTCCACCTTTACATGCTATCACCTATTAGAACCAGCTTGGAAAACCGGTCGACAAAGAAACATGGACCAAATGGCAAGCATCGCTTGCAGTGCCTGGGGAGGAAAAGCAGGACAATGACCTGAGCAGAGGATGCAGAAGCAGCATGGTCAGAAACACACTAAGCTAACCAGTCAAGTCCGTGTGCATGACTTCCCTTTTCCATCTCTTCCTTCTGATGCCCTAAGGCTGTCCCTGCAAAGCCACTTGAAGGTCAGCAAAGCTGGCTTTGTGATAATGAGGGTTTGGATGAGTCTGATGCTGAAAGGCACAGAGAGGTCAAGAACAAAAGGGAGTTTCACACATCAGAGCTTCCCGAATACGCCTGACGTGCTGCACGTACGTTCCCGCATATATGCCACGCGAGACTCAAGTCCACACAAGAAGGGACCCCTGGTAACAGTCAACCAGCATAACCGACAGGTATGATCGATCCCTCACCCATAACACGTCACACTGGGAACCGGAAGCTTGATGCCACAGAGATAGGACACCTTTTAGGGGTCCGATGCAATACCCATAGAAAAGCTTCATCCTCACAGCGAAATAAGGTAAGCTTATGTGGTCCAAAGTATGTAAAAACCCAGGTACTTAATATTAGCCAACTACTTAAAAGCAAATGCAGCCTGGTTTGGGCTACACAAATCATCACAAAGGTTAGCGAATCCGCAACTGCCGTCAGATTTATTTGAGCGAATCCATGACCCATATTTAATGATCGCTTAATACCCAGCAATGGGAGTGTGCAGGTATTCACTGGTGACACTGTGGTATTTGCGTGCATTAAATAATGTCAAGAAGCCACAGTGTTTCTCCTATGCACATTACCTTTCATGTATATGCAAACAGACTTAATGCATATGCAATTGTGCGTGTTCAGAATACAAAGGGTGGGGAAAACAGGGAGACGAAATGCTAATAAAGGCCTAATACGATTTATCAAAGCCAGCTACAATTGCTAAAGAAAAGCCCGTGATTATTATATGGTATCTGAAAACCATGGGATAACCGCAGTCATAAAAATACAACAAAAACAACGAATCTGTTCTCCTTGAGACAAATAGCATTTTGATATAATTATCAGGTATGGAGGTTTGGAAAAGGAGTGAAACAGATTACGGCATAAAGGAAGTTCACCGATTGTTTATGATGGGAAGGACCGCCACGCCTCTTCTGACCCTCTGCTCACTGATCCAGAGCTTTTCACCTCTTCAAAAGTGAAACCTCATCCTTGCAGCTCTGGAAGATCTCGGCACTTCATTCACAGTGTTTAATGACTGATGACCAATCCACACTCCAGCCCACAAACACCAGAGGCTTCAGTTTTTCCTTAAACATGACCATTTGACAGACGTCTCTCTTGATTTCACCTATAAACATGCCCTTCACCATTACTGTTAATCAGCTTAGCCGTAACCACTTAGTGCTCTTGTATACACTGACTTCCCTAAGTCACTCTGGACAAGAGGGCCAGCTAAAAGGATTACAATTAACGTAAATAATGTTGTTTTATAGTCAAAATAACAAGATATGGCATACAAGCTAAAAAACATTAACTCAAAGCATATTTAAAAATGCTAATTCAAATCTGAATAGACTGAGATGGATTAAGAACTACAACTGCAAAGAATGAAAATCATTATTCTACTAATATTTATCAGTATTCAGGCTAATTACAGTATATTGCTGGAAACAGCTGTAAAATTAACCCAGCAAACACCGCAAGCATTTGAGTCGCTTGTGAATTCTTCTCCTTTCTTTATATGAACATCAGGCAAATGAGGCCTCATTTCAGTTAATGGACGCTGCAGAAGCCCAGGATAATGAGTAATAATCTAAAGGATCTTTGAGTGCCGTTCTCAGCCCTGCACTTCTCTCTTCAATGCAAAATGTACTTTTCGATATTAAACACATGAAATATTTATTTAGCATATTGTGTGTGACCAAAAAAAATCTAGTTTATGCTGCTATTGTTCGAGGGAATGGAAATGTGACTCTCGTCGTCACAGACACACACACACGTAAATGCACACAAGCGCGCACACAGACACACACACCCACATGCAGACACACGCACGCAGACACACACACATACGCACAGGAGAGGGCCGAGAACGAGGAGGAAGGACACCTGAGAGTCAATATTGTTAGGCCTCTCTGCTGAGCTGGCGATATGACATGCAAAGCGGATTGACGGCGAGGCTGTTCGACTTCGGCTCTCAGGGTGCCGCTATCCCTGCGGAAGGGGGGAGTTTCTCCCTGCCTGTGCGGAGTGTGATGGCGCTTTATGATCATCCACCCCAAAAAAACCAGACAGTTACGTGACCCTCAAAGATACACCAATATAAATACCAACCCAGCAAGCCAACGAAGATTCCTATAGACAGACGTGCTGGTTAAATATAGCAGCACAAAAGACAGTGTTTCGGGACGTAGCTTCGGGCATTTCAGGAGGGATCGTCTTAATTCCTCTCGCGGCGTCACTAAAAGACACGACGCCAGTTGACCGTTTGCTTCCTCTCCCCCCACCGCAGCTTCTTCTACGGGGGACGTTACATCTTTGAAATTAATTAGCAGCCGGCGTCTTATTGAGCTAGTCACGTTGCTTAACTGAAACTGATGAAATATTGGTAAGCAGCGAGGAGTAGGGTATAAGTATGTGAAGAAGGTCAAAGGTTAATCCCTATTGATTTTCCCAGTCTGAATACAGCACCGCTGGGAGAGGTCGGTTCTGTTGGCAATCAGCTAGCACAAATACATTATAAATCTTACTGTCCACATCCACTGATCACTGTCGCTAACCCCCTTTGCTAAAGGCCATTGGAAAAGGAGGGCCAATCAGCCAGAATGGGGGGAGGTGGTGAGCCATGGGGACAGAGCGAGGCGGGTCCATGTAATAAAATAATGTGAAATTACATAGCTGTGCATAGCTGGACACTATAGATAGCTGGACAACGTCCATTCGCTGTCTCTGGTCTTCAAGCTTGACAAAACACAAAACACCGTTTTTACTATTCAATCAACATGGCTGGGGTAGAGAGGAAAAAATGGAATTGCTAATCAATCCCACACAATCACAAGATCAATCTGCCCTTATATTATTGGCCTAATTTTGTCAGATAATATCTAATCAACAATGACTCTCTCTCAATAGCCTGCTAATGCATTTAGGTAGTGCTTAATGAGAAGCGCCTTCGCCGCAGACAGGGGGGTATTTTAAGGCTACTGCCCCCTCGTTAAGCGTCCTCCTCACCGGAATCACTCAGCGCAAATGAAACAGAGCACTGGAACATCTATCACGGCACCACTCTTACCGCGCGGCACAATACCAATAGTCAAAACCCTGTGGCATATTTAGAAGCCCGCTTTTACAAATTGACATATTTATATTAAAATCGTTTGATCTACAGCCAAATCGTGATGAATGTGAAACGTGAACTGATTAAGTCGGAAAGCGAGTCAATATTTTTGTTCGGGAAAAAATAATGAAATCATAACGACCTCGGCACCGTCGCCAGGCAGTGTGCAGTTGTCGAATTCGCATTTATTTGCATCGCCAAAGAGGCACGTCTGCTTACCTACCCATAAATTTTATCGATACCCTCAGCATTAGGTGATGCCACAGAAACATTACAGAATGGGTCACAAAAAAAAAATCGTTAGGAAACAGCCATAAAAACATTCTTCAGACTGTGACCTACAAAGACCAAGAAGCCGAAACACACAGCAAAGGGCAAAACGCCCTTTTTGATATTTTATAGTCACTTTAACAAGTATGAAAAGAAAGGCAGGAAAAAAGTACTTCTTTAGTTTGTTCGGCACTGTGTCGGCACAAGAAAAGGTTTTTACCAACAATTACTTTATGCAAAATGCCCTAACAAGTATAGCTAAAGAAAATAATTTTGCAAATGAATTTTATTTTTTGCTTCCTTTCTATTTCTCTCTCTCTTCTTAATCCTATCATGCAGGCAATAAGTGTATGCACCATGAACACATTTAATTTTCCCAGTTAGTTCTCAGCAAGCCTAGAGGTAAGGTTTAATAAGGATCAATGGCACTTTATCTAGGACAGGACCCACTTCACAGCATGCAAATTAAACACCAACACTTAAAAAAAAGAAATGGATTTAATTAAAAAATGTAGAACCACAGGCTCTGCAAATTCAATTAAAGGATTTATGCAAAGGTTCGCTACCTTTTTGTGTTCCAGTTACTGCTTATATAATGAGCTCTTCATATTAAAAATCAATAGGTAATCTGGAGTAGACGATCGTCCTCTTCTGAACATTTTTGAAATCAATTTGAGATGTAGTCCATCAGACTCTGCGTCACGGCCTCGCTTCCTCACGTCCGCAGGGAGGACGAGCGGATGGGGGCATGAGGCCAGAGCGGACCAGCAGGTGACTCACGGACTGGGACCTCTTTGATACTGATTAACTGGGGATGCAGGAACCCGGGATGCTGGATCCAACCCAGGAATTCAACAGATAGAGAGGAGCCTTTGTCCTGGGAAGGTGAGAACGTGTAAAAACAAATTGAATGAACAGGACCATCAAAAGGCCCATCGACACAAGCTTGTAAAGAGCTGTCTAATGTGGGCCTTGGTCATCCTCCCCTTTGAGCTTATCAGCAGGGACCTGGTCACTCGCTACATCCCTCTGTCCTACTATGGTCTGAATGTTTACATTTAGCATTGGGCCAGCAGCAGCTTGTGATACCCAAAACACTCACAGGAGCATTAGCGGGAGTCAGAGGAGAGCCTGCAGCTTCCCACCCCACAAGAGTGCAGCGCTGGGCATCACTGGACCAGAACAATCCCTGCACCAATCACATTCGTCATCCCCGGGTAACTCTACGGTATGGCAAACTTGTCTCTCCCTACTGCTGCATACAATGTAATAATTATTACACTAATTATTACCTTAATAAGTGTAATAGGGTATTTTAATTTCCTTTCCTCAAATCCTGAAAAACAGGTAAGCTGGAGTGCGTGATATTAATAAATTCCCTCACAGTTGCGGATGCCGCATCCGTTTCCACGTGCACATTCAAAAGGAATACATTAAGGGTTCTGCCAGATATCAGGCAGTAGGAACACTTCACGCACGTTCAGCTTCTCGTCCTCCCCCTCAAAGAGCTGCTTGGTTTGCTCCAGGGCCAGATGAGAGATGGTAAGGGGCGCTAAGAGGGTAACTTTCCTATGTTAACAGCAGAGCAAGACCTTTTGGTGAGGAAGAGGAGGAGTCTGGCCAGGGAGACTCTGGCTTCCTCCTTCTTTATTCCTTTTTGTGGATCTTCACTGGTGGGAATGGAGCGGCGCAGAGGCTGAGAACGACGCCGTTTGAAGGCCTGGCGAATGGTAGAGCCTTTGAATTCAGCATGAGCCATTTTACTGAGTGAGACTGAGTTCCCTGAATTATTCCCCTGACTTATCTGACTCTACTAAACCTTCACACATTCTTTAAACTTACAGGTAAGCGTACTGACGGCAAGTCAGTTCTACAGGAACAAAGAGGGTGCTTAGGATGATAATCTCTCAGCATCCAGGCTGGGCAAAGCTCACACAGGAAAATAGTGGTCGGGGGAGTCTGATTTGTGTGGGCTGAGTCAGCCTGGAGTCCTGGACATGGTAGCTTTGTGGGAGCAGCGAGGAAAACGGAGGAACGCTTCAGTCCCATTGCTCCCGGACAAGCGCTCCAACAGTACTCTCTAAAATAAAGAATGAAATATTCTCCAAGACGTGATTGCCACTATCATATTGGCATCCTATCAAATCAGCAAACAGGGGGCCAATCATATGACAAAGGGCTGACCACATATACACCAGCTATAAACAGGAGACAGACACACCATCATCCCCAAAAATGCGGGAAGATGCTGGTAGGTCTATTGTAAGCAGCACTGTTTTTGGCTCTTTTTTTAATATGCTTTTTCATTGAAATGAAATGGTATCTCAGCGCACAATAATCCCAGTAACTAGATTGTGCTGGGACATGCATGTCAGTGCAGGAAAATGAGATTGCAGGCTTTCAGGTCCTAAACTCTCTGGTTGGCCTCTAAATATATAATGTGTGGGTTACATCACATTCATTTTCCTTTCTGATCAGATTAGAAGATTAAAGGCCAGTATGTCCTTCTGAAACCAATACTGATCCAAAGCAAACATGGCCAGACAGGAACGGTGCACTGAACCCAGGCAAAGAATTTAAAAAAAAAAAAAAAAAAGGTATAGCAAATGAAGTGCTGGATAATTAAGTAATAAATGCAGGCCAGCACTCCACTGCAGTGCTGTGATTCACAGATCATATCCAACATTCAGCACTTGGTATTATGCTTTTTTTTGTAGCTATACAACACTCGCAGGCATAGACAATGTCATAAAGCCCATGCATACCAATTATACTGCTGTATAAAACTGATCGACGTACAAACTCAAAAGAAGAATCTGATAAAAGAATATGTGGCAAAATTTGACACAAAATGTGCTAACTTTGGTTTAAAATAGGCGACGCCACACGTCGCCACAAACACTCAAAAGGCGAGTCTGAGTCTGTCACATAGACTCTGGGCTCTGGGACGATGCGCTATTATGACACCAGCGTGTACTGGGATGGGGGGTTAAATCAATGCAGACTGAACAAGTGGAGGGGGGTGGCAGAGGACAAGGCCGGGACAAATGACCAGCGGCAGCCGAGGGTGTTGGGTCATAATAAAAGTACAGTGAGACCTTAGAGCAGAGGGGAAGAGCAGAACTAGAGTTACAGGCTGCCTGTAAGATGAACCCAGACGGTCTGTTCGCAATCCTGTGGCTACTAAAAATAGCCGGCTTCCCGCGCCTAATGCAGGGGCCAGGGGCCGGTCGGCAGACTGGATCCCTCTCGCGAGTCCCCTACAGACGTCACCCTATACACATAACCCATTAGCGACGTCCTCCGTTCATTCAAAACCGTCCCATTCATAAAAAAAGTCCATGTGCGTCCTCCCCCCACATCCTACAAGGTTTCTGCAACTGGATATATGTTAGATGGCATCACCAGGCCCTAACCTCTGTGTCCTTCCTGATTCGCTTATTAGCCGCGTGCCGCGAGTCGCAGCTGTCTGGGTCGCAGGTTCCGTCTGCTGTCCCGCATGCGATTTCTACAGTAGCTCCGCCAAAACCCCTCTCAGCTCCACCATGAATCACTCAGGCCCAACAAGGCAAAACCACCAGCAGGAAAACACTCTTTATAGCTTATAATAGACATTCAGGTAAGTTGCCCATCTAATCCGTCCAGGTTTTCATTTGTCTACCACAGCACAGAACTCTGAATAGAACATCATCGCAAACTCCTTGACCGCGTCCGAGATTCAGGTGAGGAGCCAGCCATCCAGCAGTGGGGGGTTTGGACCACTCTTCTGCACTCTGCCAAGCCACATTAAAAGGCTCCCATACCTCTCCCAGTTCTAATCACCTCTCCCGGTTCTAATCAGCAATTATGACTCTATTAGAGTGGCCTGACAGCTCATTTGCACCTGGTTGAGCACTGAGGCTAAGAGCACCAGACCCCTGTCTGTGGTGGTTCAGCTTCAGCGTCACAGCCGTGACCATGACCGGCATACATACCGGGGGGGGGGGGGGGGGGGGGAGATAGCGACGCTTGCCCTTACAATCGTCGCGGGGGGGGATTTAATGGT